>QNUK01000214.1:832500-930000 GCA_013621035.1 Clarias magur
GTGTGTGTGTGTGTGTGTGTGTGTGTGTGTGTGTGTTTGTGTGTGTGTGTGTTTGTGTGTGCCCTGTGATGGATTGGCACCCAGTCGAGGGTCTACCCTGCCTTGTGCCCCAAGTTCCATGGATATGTTCCAGGCCCCCTGTGACTCTGTACATAACAAGTGGATAAGCGGTATAGAGAATGAGTGAGTTATAAACAGGGTGGTCAGGTCAAACCTGCCCTTGTGATAAAATGTCATGGTAAATGGCATAAAACCAAGTCTTAAAGAAGACTTCAAGTCAAGTCCAGTGAGAGATGAGATTCTAAGCTACAGGAAACCATTTGAATGGTGCAAACTTTTAAAGAAGTCCATATATCCATAAATGATGGTGATCTCAGCCGAGAAGGCTTTTAGGAAGTGGAACACTAAATCCTTGAAAAATAAATGGAAGTTGCCAACTTACAGAGTTTGAGAGGTGAAGCTGTCAGTCTGATCATGTCTCTGGCATACTGAGAAAACCTTCGACCTTGATGGTATCCAAGCACTAGTATAACACTGGGATAAGTGCATTAGTATAGCAGGGGATTATATACAGAAATAAAGATAGATTTTAACTGTGTTCTCTTATTCTGCACAATCAATCAATCAATCTCCATTTAACTTGAACGTCCCTCATATGATTCATTTACTATTTATTTTTTTTCCTTTCAGTAATTTCAGTATTTATGTATTCTGTATTTATTTATGTTTTTATAGGTATGTTTATATACTGTATGTATGGGTGATGACTGGGTCAATAATTACTCATTTAATGATGGCGTTTTAAAGTCACATGACCTCAAGGAGGTAAATAGAGTCTCGTCTGGAGCAGTGAGTGGGAAGTGAATTACAGGACATTTTGAGCCAATTCCGATAGACTACTGACTACTGAAAAAACAAAGCAGACAACAAAAAAAACGTTGAGTTATACTCTATATTCGATTATATTTGGAGCCATCTTGGGTCTGAAATTTATATAGTAAATAAAAACAGCACTGTGCAAATGTCTTGAGACTCCCCACATTTTTTCATATTAAATTAAATTATATGGATACATTTAAACGGTTGAATGCCTGAAAATGTATGTTTTACTGTGTCAGGTCGCAAAAGTCCCTAAAAATGGTTGCTTTGTAACATCGTCAGCAGCAACCTCACTTCTCCTCTCATCTGTTCCAACCAATTCAATTCAAGTCAATTACATTACATTTTATTTGTATAACCACTCAGCATTCAGCATCACCAGTATACAAATCACCGGCCTGATCATTTGTCATCATTTGCACCTGTTTCTCACGGTTTGTGCTTTAAGTTAAATGCTTTTTTTTTTTTTTTTAATGTTTGAATGATTCAGAGGTCACTGTGTGGCTTAAACATTCCTCTGAAACTGGTCAGGTACAGGAACTGGACTGAAAATGAAAGCCAAGAACCTGCCAAAAGTGAGAGCCAAAAAGTCTTTCAGGAAGTCTGGAGAATTATTTCTCAAGACAGCATTAAATATACAAGAAAGTCTGGCTCTTTGGAAGCAAAATCTGAAGAAGTGAGGGGTGGCTCAAGACTTGTACAGTACTGTATATCAAATTGTATATAAGAAACAAAGTCCATCAATGCAGACATTCAGGCCTTTAAGTTAAGATAAAACTTTTACATTTCCAAGTACCTTAAAAGTAAATGTTCATGTAATGAAGACAAAACTTTATTTATATGTTTGTGTTTTGCACATATACACTAATTACAACTAACTAATTACAGGTCAGAACTGAAGAAAGGCCAGATCATGCATGCCATTAAATTGATCCAGGGAATCTTTTGCTACGTACTGTATCTGTACCTCTTTTGGATAGATTTGAGAAAATCTAATCTAGAGTTTAGCAAAATCATGAATGATTTGCCTATCGCTTGCTCAGTGAAGTAAGCAAATGGTTATGAAGCATCTCTTTTTTCTCTCTCTCTCTCACTCTCGATGTAAACAGCTGTTCGTGGTCAGTATATTTTCCAAACTGAAGTCATCACTTAGTTTGTGTAAGAAGTTATAAATAAGAGAATAAAGCAGTTCGTGGTCAGCAGCTGGTGAATCATAAAACCAGGGCTGTAACGGTACATCGCTAAAAACAGTGTACATAATAATTAAATGTGAACCTGCTGTCCAGAGACATTTACTGACATTCTAAGATTAATGCGAAAAGATTATCTATGATTAAATTATTGTTGCATACTTTTTCATGCCAACATCGACACACAATTCTCAGCAAACAAAAATTAAAAAACGTCTTGTTTGCATAAAGCACAAAACTCCGAACACATGTAATGTATTAAATCTGAAGATAAATGACTAAATGAGGGTCTATAAAATATGTGTATGGTTCTGGCCAGTGTGGTCAAACCTTTGCTACACTGACTGCTTCCAGAGACGTGTATAAAATTGTGAAAACCTGTAATTAGTGTGAGAGTTATTCTAAAAAGTCTGAAGTTCAGATTCATTCAGAAATACAAACAATATTTTCAATCAATAAATTATTCAGCTATGCCGGATATCACTGTTAGACAACCAGACGTATGCAAATATGTGTCCCTAAATGAAACCATCGTTCACTAGCAGAAATAAGGAAATGCTGGAAAATGTGTGTAAATGTCTCTTTGTTAAAAACAGAGTAAAGGAAGTTAGTTTTTTTTTTTTTTTCCAAGTCTGACTTAAATCAAAATTTATCTGCATATAAGTACATTATAATAGGTCGTGGTCATTGTAATTCTCACTTTTTCCACACAGACACTACAAATTTAACCAGACCTAGTCATATGGCTAACCAGAACTAGCTGCATGACTATATCCAGGGGGAAAAAAAGTTGGTTGAATTGTACTAATACACCATGACTTTAAAAGATAACAACTCGATTTAGCTCAATGGGACTGCAGAAGCTTTATATGAATCTCAGCTGAACTTTGGAATGCATTTTTGTAAAATTATTGTCCAATTATTTACATTGTACTTACGAAAAAATTGCAGAACAGAAGAAAAATTATAATGACAAATGTCCTTACTATGCACCTCAATTTTGGTTTAAAACTGACTTGAAAAAAATTAACTATACCTTTAAGTCAGATACAATTGATGATGCGGGTCTGAATGGTGTTCATATTGCAACAGCTCTACAAAAGATAAAAACTTACTCAGTCGCTCACTTATGGCTTTTATTGTCATTTCAACCATATACAGTTCAGTAAAGAGTGAAATGAAATGGCATTTTTCCGGGACCACTGTATCTGTCCAAGGACCAAGGTGCTACATGCATGTAACATAAATAATCAGAATTTATTTAGTTAACTAGGACACCTAATTAGCTGACTATCTAAGACAAACTAAATTTACACTATAAATGATCAAAAACTATTCTAAAGTACTATACAAAAGACATTACTTTACAAAAGATAACACAAGACAACAGTGCACAATGCATGTGCAAATGTGCAAACGGGAGCAGCCACATGACAACATGACATAATGCAATAAACTGTGATATACTGAGATAGTGGATTGAGGTAGTGCAGGTTAAATTATAACCTGATCGGCATGTCTTTGCACTGTGGAAGGAAACCGGAGTACCTGGAAAAAAAACGCCAAGCACAGGGAGAACCACAGGGAGAAAAGGCAGACTCCACGCAAACGGTGGTGGGAATCGAAACCAAGCGGGAATCGAACCCAGACTCTAGAACGCAAACAAAAAACGCAAATTAAAGGAAAGAAAAAGGCAACAGTTGATTAAATTATGAAACAACAAATTAAAAAAAAGAACAGAAAATTTCAGAAACAATAACATGAGCATGAAATGGAAACAGGAATTCCTCATTAAAGTGTCCATACCCATTGATGATTGGACACGTTGTATCAAAAGACAAGATAATCACAAGGAAAGGAAATTGCTATTATTTAGTCTTGCTATCTAACTAGCCAAGCAAAAAATGGTTTAATGTAACCTTACTTATGATGATATAGTAAGAAGGAATTGTTTCTTATGGACATTAAAAAAGAATCAGTTGATTCATTTAAGCTCCTCTCACTGTAAACATCATCCAGCTTCCTCTCAGGCTTAGTACACACAATGTTTGCCAGTCATGTGATGTTGAATAAAGACTTTTCTGTTTTCAATTAATGTTGGTTTTTTTACATTGCATTTTTAGCTTGTTAATGTGTTTTGCACTTTTGTACCAAAGGGGCATTTGTTAATGTAATGAGATGATGGAGAACATCACGGCACATTCACTAAAATTACATTACCACAGTTACTGGCATTACAGTTTATCAGAACAGAGATCCATGTCATGGTGCAGTTTCTGTTCAGAGGAGACATGGACAGATGGAGGGAACTAGGGAAGGAATGAGGCAGGGAATGAGAGAGGGAGGGGTGCTGACTTGGCATCTCATGAAAGGTGGAACAAAAAAGCCATAATTAGATGTTTGGTTAAATGCAAGCCACACGTCCTGCATCCCCATGGTTTCTATGTCAGCTATAAAAATGACATTAATAAATAAGAATGAAGGAAAAAGAGACCATTAAATTGCTGAGGTTATGATTAGTGTTAGGGTCAGAGTTAGGTGTAGCAGAGCATTAAATAGCTACATTAATTCTTATGAAAGGTTCTGACAAGCATAATAAGACCAATGTGTGTGTGTGTGTGTGTGTGTGTGTGTTCTGTACTGTAAGTGTTCCACACACTGGCATGATTCCAACGCTGCACCTTCTTTAACGTTCATGACCCCTCAAAGTAATACACACATGCACAATGAACATTTTCCATTTTTCAAAAAAAAAAAAACGTTTTTTTTTTTATTGTGTAAAGCTGCTTTGCGACAATGACAATTGTTAAAATCGCTATAAAGATAAAGTTGAATTGAATTAAACTGAATTACAGTTTTTATTTACTCGGCAAAGCAGTAATACAGGATCTAAAGAGTGGTTCAGAGTGCAACAAATGTACAAAATCAAAAACATCTTCTCCATCATAGTGATTGCTGTGGATTGGATAGCTTCCTCAGAATCGACAGTGAGTTTTGAGTTTTGACATAGCCAAGCCTTGTGGCAGAATGTTTAATGTAGACGTTTTCCTACAACTTGTTGAAAAAAAAAAAGTTTTAAGAAATTATGCAATGTTGCAACATATATATCTGTCCAGAGTCACGTTAATTCCTCTCCAAGATCTTGTGTTGATGATGGGAGAGTTGGACCGCTGCATTATGCCTTCTCCAGCATCTGCCAAACACCCTCAATGTAGTTAGGGTCTGGACTCTGTGGTGGCCAATCCATGTGGGAAAATGATGTCTCATGCTCCCTGAACCACTCTTTCACAATTTGAGCACAATGGATACTGGTGATATGCACATACCATCAGGGAAGAAAAAAATTAATTGATAGTCAAAAACGTGCCATTTAGTATGTTCAGGTAATAAGCTGACCACAATTTTTTGGGCACGTAACATTGCTGAGCCTAGACCTCACCAAGTGAAGCAACCCCAGATGGTAACACTTCCCCCATAGGCTTCATCTATAGGCGTTAGACATGATGCATCACTTCATCCGCCTCTCTTCTTACCCTGGTGCACCCATCACTCTGGAACAGGGTAAATCTGCATTCATCAGACTACATGAGCTTTTTTCCAATGCTCCACAGTCCATTATTTATGCTATCTAGCAAATCTTTTCTTAAGCTGCACAGCTGCTTAGTCGCAATTCTTAGAGTTTTCTTCACATTGTGTGTGTGAAAATGCTCTTATGTTCACTATTAAGCATATCCGTGAGTTCTACAGCTTTTTCTTTTTTACGATTTGATTCTTTTCTTTTCTTGATGCAAGCCAGCAATTTAATCCTTAATTGTTGCCAGCTGAACCATATTAATCACTACAGTAATTATCCAGTGGAAGGCTCTTATCTATTTGCTTAGTTAAATCCAGGTGGTGACCATTTATTGGTCAACTTTCAAGATACTCTCCTCTATAGTCCAGCACATCTTAAACTTAGGTTGAAGAATTGCTGCCACAATCAGCTCAGGCTCCTTTATTATTACTCCAAAATGCTTCTGGAGTTGTAGGGTTTCTAGGCGTGGTTCACAAAATTTGCAAGTTGATTCTAGCCTCTTCAGAGGTCAAATTATTTTGTTGAGGGAAGGGACATAAAATATGAACATGTCAAATACGATATGTTTCTTTTTCTAGAGAAAATGCATTATATGTACAGAATGTAATTATTGATTATGAAACTATGTAAAAACCACAATACATTTTGTTGATGGAAACCACAACTGCCTTAGCATTTTGTCTACAGACAGCACTAGAGGTTGCTGTATTAATGGTTGAGCAAGTAAATTAACATATTTTACTGTATGTGAACTAACACATATGGCTGATTAGCCATAACATTATGAACACCTGACAGGCGAAGTGAACAACACTGATCACAGACTATACACCAGTAAAGTAGTGACAGGATCATGGGCACCCAAGACCCATACTTGTATGGACCAAAGGCCAGCCCATCTGTTCTGATCCCACAGAGAAGCCAATGAAGCACAAATCAGCTAAAATCAATCCTGGCTATGAGGGAATGGCACCAGAACACCAGGTGCATCATATCCCGCCATACATGGGGCCCAGCAGGCAAACAGCCGGCCTCCAAACTTCCCAGATCTCAAGCCGATTGCGCGCCCATGGGATGCACAAGACAAACAAGTCCAATCCACAGAGGTTTCCTCACCCCGCAAACCACAGCACTCAAAGGATCTGCTGCCACTGGTGCCAGACACCACAGTACACCCCCAGAGGTCCAATGAAGCCAAGGCCTGAGGGGCCAGAACTGCCATGGCCCCCTTTTTTTTTTTTTTTTTAAAGTTAATGGTTTTAATGTTAAAATGAATTTGACAACTTACATGTTGAGCTTTAGTGCAGTGCATCCATTCTGGTTTGTCTTCTCTCCTTTTTCCTTCTCCATCCTCAACACAGAGAGATAGTGGGATCTCCAATGGGTGTCGCTGGGATGATGGAACTAGAGTTTGCATTTATGCTCCACAATGTCGTGTGAGAAGACACAAGAGAGAACGTGCAAATTTTGTTCTACAAAGCACGATATTTAGTCAAAGCAGACCTAGAAAGCGTCTTTTATGCTTCATGGGTAATTTTTGCAGAACTGGGATCAGTGGTTGACAAAAAGATACATGTACTGTAATAGCACACATGGTTATGATGCCCTGGAAGTTGATACTCCAAGCAGGTATCAAATGTCAGTTGTTGCTACGGTTATGTTTTCCCTGATTTGATACACTAACTGTATCTATACACTAAAAAAAAACAGTGCAGATGCTGGCTCCCTCCATGCTCTCTCATTAGCTCATAATGCTACTGTAACCACAGACAGGTTATGGGGATTTAGTTAACTCCAGCATAGTGCCATGTATTTGTACTGTTTTTGGCTGAGAAAGCAGGTAACAATTGACATAGTTGTAGTTTTTAGGTGATTGGAAAGAGAACAGCATCTGAGTTGATGCCAAGAATGCATTGCTGTACCTCTGTTTGCCATTTCTTTGGCCATCTTTGTGAAAAGCAGTCATGCAGAGATTAGGTTGCCTTTATACTGGGTACTAAAGCAATCGACATCATAGAAGCTGTGTGCATATGCTGGATGAACATAATTTAATAAATTAAGTAGAATAGTAGAGTAGTGAGAATGTGCATGCATTTTTAATCATAAATCTCCCTAAGTAAGTGTGAAAAATATTCTCAATTGAAACTACTCCTATAAGTACAGTGCTTAAAAAAACCTTAAGTGCAGGAACTGGAGTTAACGTAACTGATTCCTACCATCTTTTTGAACTGCTGCAACACATGCCAGTGTAACATAGTTTTGTTTATATAGATAGCTATACCAAACAGCCTTAACATTAAAACCCCCTAACTAATTCTGTGTATGCATGGATTCCCACTAAACCTCTGAATGTATGCTGTGGTGTCTATGCGTTTAGTCCTGTAAATTGTAAGGAGTGTGGCAGGGCATTTTATCCTACTGAAAGAAACCAATGCCATTAGGGAATACACTTGCCATGAAGAGGTGCACTTGGTCTGCAACAAAGTTTAGGTGGGTGGTATGTGTCAAAGTCGCATCCACATTAATCTCTGACCCCAACAGAACTTTTTCCAGAGCATCACCCTGATTCTTCTGGCTTGCCTTCTTCCCATAGTGAATCCTCCTGCCATCTCTTCCCATACACCTGGCCCTCCACAAGATGCAAAGGAAAGCATAATTCATCCTGTCCTTCCTTGGACCAATTTTGATAAGTACTAATAATTGAACACTGTGCACAATGCTGTTTTAGCCATAACAGTTTGAACCTATTCACAGGTGATCCAAGCCTTACTGTACTGTACATTTGCCCATTTTCCTGCTTCAAACAGACACATTTGAGAACTGATCATTCACTTGCTACCTAATATACTCCACCGCTTGTCCAGAGCCATTGTAAGGACATAATAAATGCTATTCATTTCACTGTCACTCGCTTTAATGTTATGGCTTACTGGTGTACATACAGTATATGTAGATAAAAACCTTCTGTTCATTGAACCCAAGGGAAATTGCAAGATTCGACTTAAGTTGCTGTAATTGAGACTCCCATTTCTTCTTGACTACGATTTCATTCCCTAACCCATGGATGGATGTGGCATTATTAGTTTTTTTAGTTTAATCTCCCAATAACAGAGCACATGTTGTACAATTGCTCCACTCAGAAGCCTCAGAATGCATCTCATCAGATGTGGCATTTCTCTCTTGTGTTTCTCGGAGATACTGAAATGTCTTTGTCTTAATAAAACAGGCCTCAAAATTACTTTGTTCTGTTTGCTCCTTATTTAAAGGACACTCTTCTTACCGATTTGAAACACCAACCTAAAGCTTGTTTCAGGTGACTGTAGGAGAGAGGAAGAGAAGGGGGACAGAGTGTTTGCGTGTCTGACTTCTGAACCTCTGGAAACATCTGTGTCCCTCCTGCACACTGTAATAGCTCTTCTGGTTCTCATTTAATGTGTGTGTGTGTGTGTGTGTGTGTATGTGTGTGTGTTTGTGTGTTTTACAGCTGTCTTTCACACATATATTTGTCTTTGAACCTAATTAATGTGTGTATATGTGCCTTTGTGTATGTGTCTGTGCGGAGTGTGTGTGTGTGACAAAGTGACAAAGTGATGTAATCCTAAATTTCCACTTCTTTCCAAGTACTTTCCAAAACAGTCTCTCTCTCTCTCTCTCTCTCTCTCTCTCACACACACACACACACACACACACACACACACACACACACACACACACACACACACACACACACACACACACGTTCATTCTGCTCAAGGTGGGTGGTCATGCTGCATGGACTCTACTCACACATACACACACATGCACAGAGGTAGCCCTTATCAGTAACAGCTGCATAGATATGAACCAAAAAAATTACAGTGATATCACTGAGGTCATGTAAAGTTTATCACTGAAACCCCAGCGTGTACCATCTTGGAGGGGTGTGTACCACATGGGTGTGTGGGCGGTATAGCCCTGTGTCCTGCAGAAAAAGGGTTAGTCATCCTGTATAGCTTCTGTTTTACTAATCAGAGACTCCTATTAAGACATTAATAGTCTTTGTTAGCACCAAAGAATTGAACAGTTTAAAGAAAAGAACCGGCTCAGGAACAGGAAGTGGATTCTATCAAGTTCCTCTTGTGGAAGCGTAATTATTGCACTAATCTGTATGTCTTTGTAGCATCAATAAAACAGGGCAAGGTTTACTATTAACTGGTATCATTACTTGAAAATAATGCATGTTGATGTTCTGTGTATTTTACAATGTGCAGAATTTCTAAACCTCCATAACATGGGGACATCATCTCATACCAGGGGTGGTTTTTATTTCATTTCAATGTTGTACAAACTTATATATAATTGACAGGTTTTAGAATTGCGCTCATTCAAATATATTATCGTGCTTGTAATAGCTTATTCATAGGGGCTTGTCTCGTCGACGTTGTATAGAATCTAAACCTAAAAATAATCATAAAACATTTAAAAATTGCTACAGTACATCACCAACAAAAGCAGATGACTTTTATAATGAATATTTTTGTTAGGAGCCTTCTTTTTAGTATTAACATTGTCAAGGCCTTGTTAAAATCAGTTTAGCAAGTTTCCTGTGACAGGAGTTACTGTAGCTCCTGTATTCCTGTTCCTCTTCCTGTTAGGTGATGGAGTCTATTTACTTCCATACTGCAATTAAGTACATTTCTTTTGAACTTTTTTTATTTGGCTTTTGAACCCCTTCCATGCGTTTAGATTTTTACTCTACTATATCCTACTGGATAATCTTTATTTTGTAGAAGACTATATTTCTGCATGTTGTTGCATTACATTTTCTAATCAAATTATTGCTTTTTTTGAGGAGTGACAGAGAAAATTTCAAATGTATAAAGAAATGATAGCAAATTTTGTTGGGATATGGACTGTTTGATCCCGACTAGACATGTCACAATACCAAAACTTCTTCAATGTTTAAATGCTAAAAGGTTGGTTATTAGATTGTGCACTAATTTTGGTTCCTTATTTAAACGCATAGTTCTAAAAGTCTGATTCAACCGCTTCCTGCACTTCCATGTGCTTCAACTTCCAGGCAGCAAAATCTAATCTTATATGTCTCCAATAATAATATTACATTATAAATATAAATCAGGATCATAATCAGATTAGTTGGCCAACTACACAATTAATTATACTACTAGCTATAAATACTTTTGCATATATATTAACAACATATAGGAAATACACAACATACAGTACAGACCAAAAGTTTGGACACACCTTCTCATTCAAAGAGGTTGAATTTGTATTATGGCAAGAAAAAAGCAGCTAAGTGAAGAAAAAAACGAGTGGCCATCATTACTTTAAGAAATAAAGGTCAGTCAGTCGGAAAAATTGGGAAAACTTTGAAAGTGTCCCCAAGTGCAGTCACAAAAACCATCAAGCGCTACAAAGAAACTGTCTCACATGCGGACCGCCCCAGGAAAGGAAGACCAAGAGTCACCTCTGCTGCGGAGGAGAAGTTCATCCGAGTCACCAGCCTCAGAAATCGCAGGTTAACAGCAGCTCAAATCAGTGAGCAGGTCAATGGCACACAGAGTTCTAGCAGCAGACACATCTCTAGAACAACTGTTAAGAGGAGACTGTGTGAATCAGGCCTTCATGGTAGAATATCTGCTAGGAAGCCACTGCTAAGGACAGGCAACAACCAGAAGAGACTTGTTTGGGCTAAAGAACACAAGAAAGAACACAATAAAGAAAACTCTTTGAATGAGAAGGTGTGTCCAAACTTTTGGTCTGTACTGTAATTCAATGTCCAAATCCCATTGTGTCCAATTTCACAGAACAAATCATAGATGCTAAGTGATGAATGACTTTTAAAAATAAAAATTTTCTTTTAATGCCAATTGAGTCACCTGTCAACTACGTTAAGCAGTGTACAAAATCAATCACAAAAAAAAAATCACAATTACTTAAATAATTTACTAACTTTAACCAGTATATGTGCTATGAAAGAACATTGGTACAGTGGTAAAGTGCTCGCCCTTTCATCCGGAGATCGCTAGTTTGGTCCCCGGGGGATGCTGTAGCCTCTCGCAGCCGCGGGCCTAGAGCTAGCTTATTGGCCGAGCTCTTTCAGCAGGGTGGGATGTGAAGCACTTCAATCATGGCTCTACAGCCAGTCACAGTCGTCTTTGAGCTCACGCAAGGAGCGGACAGTGCTATCCTGTTACGCCGCCTCCGACAGTGTCTGAGTGAGCAGTTCGAAAAGATGCGGTCGGCTGGTGTCACGTGGGTCAGAAGAAACACATGATCATCTTTGGTCTTTCCTGACTGATAGTAGCCAGTACTATAGTTTTCTACATTTTCACCTGTTTATTTGTTATTTTTACTTTACTGTTAAACTGTAGCATGGTGTTTTAAAGTGTGGTGAAGTATTTATTTTATTCCTATGGGAAGTATTTGTGCAATGTTCTAGAATGTGGTGAAATATTTTAGGGTATAGTGTAGTACCTACATGGTATAGCGTAGTAGGTTTGTTCTGCGTAGCAGAATTAAAACACTTTTATGGTTTTACCCCACCATCTGCCCCAGGGTGGTTTTGGGGGAGAGGGAGTAACACAGGGTTAATTGGGGTGGAGGGTCAGAAGATTCACAATCATGTCTGTCATCTTGAGGACTCCAGAGATTTCCAGGTGGCACTATGGATTTCAGTTCTGGGGTTTATTTTGCAGTATGAAAAACATTTAATTGCTTTATATAATACCTTATTTCATCTAATTCCTTTATTTTATTTAATATGACTTTTAATATAATAATAATTTTCATGCAGTGATACATTTTAACAGTAGAACAAAACTTTCATTGCATTTCAGTCTAAATGAAGTGGAGTCCATTAAAGATTTGAAAAGAATGAAAGCATGGGCCTTAGTGAATCTGTAACTCTCAAACACTCAAGCAGCCTGGAGTGTGTGTGTGTGTGTGTGTGTGTGTGTGTGTGTGTGTGTGTGTGTGTGTGTGTGTGTGTGTGTGTGTGTGTCTTTCCTCCTTGTTTTTTCCCTGTTAAACCTGCCAGTCATGACAGTATGGAAACTTCCTGAGTGGCTGCATTTGTAATTTGTCTGCTAGTGTTACTGTAGGTAAAGCTGAAGAAACACACACACACACGCACACACACGTCTCCAAATCCAGCTGTCGTTTCCTGATTGACCTTAGGTCAGTCTGAAAGGATTTTATACAAAGCTGACAGAATTGGGACCAAGGATTAAGATACAGCCCACTGATCACGTTAAACAGAAAGAGAAGGAGAGAGTGAGACAGGAAGAATGAGACAGGGGAAAGCACGCTTCTGGTCTGGGTGTTGCATGTATTCAGTGGTGGAGAATGGACTTTCCTGCTAACAGTGTAGGACTTCGATGGTTGGGGGCGGGGTCTGGTGTGGGGGTTGCCTTGGTGACGTGGAGGGGGTGGAGCCGGGGGAGTAGACAGCACAGTGGGGGATTTTCTCAGTCAGTGTGTGTGTGTGTGTGTGTGTGTGTGGGTGGGAGCTGAGTGATCCTGACTTGGATATGGAACACACACACTGAACAGGTCAGAATTTTAATTAATCAGGGAATTTGATCAACTGCATTCATTTTAATCTTCTTTGATATTTGATTTCACTGGATATTGTTTGATGTTTGATTTCACTTTAATCTTCTTTGATGTTTGATTTCACTGGATAGTCTTTGATATTTTATTTCACTGCATATTCTTTGATGTTTTGATTTCACTGCATATACTTTGACGTTTGATTTCACTGCACATTCTTTGATGTTTGATTTCACTGCATATTCTTTGATGTATGATTTAATTTTGACTTCATTTTAGACCTATATGGTGTGTCATAGTAGTTTGTAGTGCTTTACAGTAGTTTGTAGTATGCAAAAATAGTTTGTAGTGTGATAGAGTGTCGAGTGTTATAGTAGTGTGTAGTGTGTAATGTGCTATAGTAATTTGTAGTGTGAAGTGTACACGTGCAGTGCGCTATGGTATTGTGTACTGTGAATGTAGTCAGTGGAAGGATGGCTGTCTTGTGGCATTGTGTAGTGTGTTTTAGTAATGTGTGATGTCAGCATCATGTGTAGTGTGCTATAATGTGTATTGTAGCATGTTGTGGGACTGTGTGGTGTGCTATGTTGAGGTGTTATAGTGTATAGTAGGATTGTGTAGTGCGCTATAATAGTGTGTAGTGCGAATGTAGTGTACCATAGTGGTGTGTTGTAGTGTGTAGCGGGACTGTGTAGTACACAATAGTCGTGTGTAAAATAACTATAACAGTCAGTATTAAAAGTTACTAGTGTGTTATTTTAGTTTGTAATGCTGATATAGTAACTCAATTTTTATTAAACGCAGTTTAGTGAATCCTTACATGAATAAATCTATACAGATTAGTAAATCTGTATTTTGTAAAACTTATAAATTAGTAAAACTGTACATTTATATTTTGTAAATTTATATTTTAGTGAATTTATACATTGGTGAATTTATACAACAATAAATCTGTACATTGTTGAATCTGTATAATAGTGAATTATACATTTGTGAATTTATACCTTAGTGAATCTGTACACTAGTGTATCTGTACACTAGTGTATCTGTATATTAATAAATTATACATTAATAAATTTTTACATTAGTAAATGTATACATATATATATATATATATATATATATATATATATATATATATATAATCAGAATTTATACAATAGTACATTTATACATAAGCGAATGTATACATCAGTAAATACTGTATGTATATTATTCTGTATATTAATAAACTTGTACATCAGTGAATTTATACATTCAGACCTTAACTAATAAAAAGCCCGGGGTGCAGAGTGGATGAATAATATGTCTGTAACAAAACAACTCACAAAATCGTCACATAAAGGAGATATGAGGGATGTTTTTGGTACAACTGTTACAAAACCAGCTCTGGATTTGTAGTTAGTAAGTAGTTCCTTTAGACAGAATATAAAAATCAACTCCAAAGTGCAGATCATTTATTTCATTCTGTGTACAAGGCTGAGTCACATGAAGAACTTCCTCTGGAGGAAAATTATCCAATTAGTTGCATTTAAGTTTTCACATGACTCACTCTCATATATACTGTTAATGAAAATCTATTTAGACACGCACACACACACATACACGTAAACATACATCAAAACACGCACATACACACCCACACACACAAATACACACGCAGCACACGCACAAACACACACACATCTCTGAGCTATAAGCTCAATACTAAAAGCTGTCTGTTGGTCTTACAGTCACCCCCTAAGCTCTCCTGCAGTGTGTGTGCACACATATGTTGCGTGTATCAAAGCTAGCTGTATTGTTATGTTTTCCTATAACTGTGTGACTTCCTGTGTGTGTGTGTGTGTGTGTGTGTGTGTGTGTGTGTGTGTGTGTGTGTGTGTGTGTGTGTGTGAGATTTATCCTTTGCATAGGTGTCAATCAATCACCAACTATATAAATTTTTGATCACACTGCATGAACATATATAATCCAGGGATCAATCTTGTTTTAAAGTCATCAAAAATTTTGGCATGATGGAGGAATCTGTCTTATTACAGAAGCTGAGTGATTCGGAGCAAAATAAATCAGTCCAGGGTGTGTATGTGTGTGTGGGTGTGAGACTATTGTTGTGTTTATGTTATCAGGAAATCCAGGGAACACAACAAGCACTGGTTGGATCTATATGAAGCTGAGCATGTTTACATGAGTGTGTGTGGGTGTCTGGGGGCGTGGGTGTGTCTTTTCCATTGACCTGTTTTTGCTGGAAGTCCTGTATTTCCCACATGCCACCTGGATATGTAGTTCTCTCTCTCTCTCTCTCTCACTCTCTCCCTCACACACACACACGCACGCATACAGCTGCAGCTGTGAGAATCAGAACAACACATACGTTTACTAAGAGATGGCTGGATGATGGATGGATTGGGCTGCAGGATAAAGATGTGGATGTATAGATGGATGAGTGATGGATAGATGGCTAAAAATGCTATGAGAATAAATTTATAATTTCATTGTGTGTATCACGTGCTTACTTCATGACACGCACTCACACACACACACACACACACACACACACACACACACACACACACACACACACACACACACACACACACACACACACACACACTCACTCACTCAGTGCAGGTGCTATATACACTTTTGATAAAGTCCCAAATTCAAATAGTCTCTGCCCCAGCTGAGAAAACATCAGAATAGTCTCCACTGTCCTCCAGAACAAGAACACACACACACACACACACACACACGCACACGCACACACACACACACACACACATGCGCAGATCTGATTTCCACCCTTCCTGCATAAGAACCCTATAATCTACATCTCTCTCTCTTACTCACACTGTGTGTGTGTGTGTGTGTGTGTGTGTGTGTGTGTGTGTGTGTGTGTGTGTGTGTGTGTGTGTGTTTAATTATATATTTTCTCTCTTCTACGTTTCTTCTATCCCAGTGCAGATCTCACACACTGACCTGCACATAGATAGGAAAACAGGTAAAGCAAAAAAGAAAAGGAGGTAGGACAGAGGAAAAGGAAAAGAGATAGAAAGACTACTACACTGCACTACACTAACACTAACACACAGCAACACTACACTGCACTACACTAACACTAACACACTTACACTAACACACAGCAACACTACACTGCACTACACTAACACTAACACACTTACACTAACACACAGCAACACTACACTAACACTAACACTAACATACTAATACACCAATATTACACTAACACACACCAACACTACACTAACACTACACTCACACTAACACACACCAACACTACACTAACACACAACTACACTAAACAACGCTAACACACACCAACACTGCACTACACTAACGCACAGCAACACTGCACTACACAACACTAATACACACGAACACTACACTACACTAACACACAGCAACACTACACTACACTAACACACAGCAACACTACATTACACTAACACACACCAATACTGCACTACACTACACTACACTAACAAACAGCAACACTACACTAGACAACTCTAACACACACCAACACTGCATTACACTAACACACACCAATACTACACTACACTACACTAACACACAGCAACACTACACTACACAACACTAACACACTGCAACACTGCACTACACAACACTAACACACAGCAACACTACACTACACAACACTAACACACTTACACTAACACACTGCAACACTGCACTACACAACACTAACACACAGCAACACTACACTACACAACACTAACACACTTACACTAACACACTGCAACACTGCACTACACAACACTAACACACAGCAACACTACACAACACTACACTACACAACACTAACACACTTACACTGATACACTGCAACACTGCACTACACAACACTAACACACACCAACACTACACTACATAACACTAACACACACCAACACTGCATTACACTAACACACACGAAAACTGCACTACACTACACTAACACACTCCAACACTACACTACACTAACACACAGCAACACTACACTACACAACAGTAACACACACTACACTACACTAACACACACCAACACTACACTACACTAACACACACCAACACTACACTACACTAACACACAGCAACACTACACTACACAACAGTAACACACACTACACTACACTAACACACACCAACACTACACTACACTAACACACACCAACACTACACTACACAACAGTAACACACACTACACTACACTAACACACACCAACACTACACTACACTAACACACACCAACACTACACTACACTAACACACACCAACATTACACTACATAACACTAACATACTAACACACCAACACTACACTACACTACACTACACTACACTACACAACACACAGCAACACTACACAACACTAACACACACCAACACTAACACACACCAACACTACACAACACTAACACACACCAACACTACACAACACTAACACACACCAACACTGCACAACACTAAACACACCAACACTGCACAACACTAACACACACAAACACTGCACAACACTAACACACACCAACAATACTCTACACTAACACACAGCAACACTACACTGCACTAACACACACCAACACTACACAACACTAACACACACCAACACTACACAACACTAACACACACCAACACTAAACAACACTAACACACACCAACACTAAACAACACTAACACACACCAATACTACACAACACTAACACACACCAACACTACACAACACTAACAGACACCAACACTAAACAACACTAACACACACCAACACTACACAATACTAACACACACCAACACTACACAACACTAACACGCACCAACACTAAACAACACTAACACACACCAACACTGCACAACACTAACACACACCAACACTGCACAAGACTAAACACACCAACAATACATTACACTAACACACACCAACACTACACAACACTAACACACACCAACACTGCATTACACTAACACACACCAACACTAACACTACACTAACACACACCAACACTACACTAACACACACCAACACTACACAACACTAACACACACCAACAATACACAATACTAACACACACCAACACTACACAATACTAACACACACCAACACTACACTACACTAACACACACCAACAGTACACAACACTAACACACACAAACACTACACCACAATAACACACACCAACACTACACAACACTAACACACACCAACACTACACTAACACACACCAACACTAAACAACACTAAACACACCAACAATACACAATACTAACACACACCAACACTACACAATACTAACACACACCAACACTACACAATACTAACACACACCAACACTACACAATACTAACACACACCAACACTACACAATACTAACACACACCAACACTACACTACACTAACACACACCAACAGTACACAACACTAACACACACAAACACTACACCACACTAACACACACCAACACTACACTAACACACACTAACACACACCAACACTACACAACACTAACACACACCAACACTGCACTATACAACACTAACACACACCAACATTGCGCTATACAACACTAACAGCACCTACACAACACTAACTCACACCAACACAACATTGCACTACACAACACTGACACACACCTTCAATAAACTAACACACACCAACACTACAGTCCACTACACTACACTACATTACACTAACACACACCAATACTGCACTACACTACACTAACACACACCAACACTACACTAACACATATTAACACTATGCTAACACACATCAACACTACGGTAACACACTTTAACACTACGCTAACACACATTAACACTATAACACACACCAACATTTCACTGCAGTAAACAACACTAACACACAGCAACACTACACTGACACTGAGCTACATAACGTTAACACACACCAAGACTGCACTATTCAATTCAATTCAATTTTATTTGTATAGCACTTTTAACAATTGTCATCGTCGCAATCAAAAGAAGACACTACACAAGTCTAACAACACTACACTGCACTACAAAACACTACACTAACATTAATATACAGTACACCAACACTACACTGCACTACACAACACGAACACACAACAATACTACAAACTGTGCACTACACTACACAACAGTAACACATATCAACACCTACACTAACACACACTAATATCACAACACTACACTGCAACCACTAACACACAATGACAACGGGCTAACACACAGTAATGCTGCACTCACACAGCATCTATCCGCAAAAACACACTGACACTGATATTAACTCCCTATCACACACCAATCGGCACTAAAAGAGGGAATAAAAGAATTGCAAGAGGGATAATGAATGATAGATGATGGATGACATGTTTGTGTGGTTCTGATTTAAAGAGATTACAGAGGGTTAGAGGAAACCTGAGACTGCTAATTCCAAGTGTGTGTGTGTGTGTGTGTGTGTGTGTGTGTGTGTGTGTGTGTGTGTGTGTTTTCTGGAGGCAAACGTGAACACTGTTATCAGCCGCAGACAAATCGGTGCTCATTGGAGGAGAGAATTAAATTACACACACACACACACACACACACACACACACACACACACATATATACTGCATGTATCTCTCACTACACTGAGCTGTGAAGTGATCATGAATTTCAAGTGATCATGTGCGTTTAGAAGGGGACAAAAGTTACAGCTGGTGGTTTCATGTCAGTTGGGATAATCAATACATAATGTAAGCAGTTAAATAGCAGTGATGATATTATTTTGTAATATAGTGATAGTGTTATGGTGCAGAGTAACAGTCACAGTCATTGACTGTAATTTAAATGTGGTCTTTAGTCAGCCTCCGTTTAATACAGTATGGTGACTGTTTAATAGGGTGCTTTAAAGTTTGTACCACTACCATTTTAAATGTTCCTAAAACAGGCCTGCTTTCACTTCTCCCTACATAGGCTGCAGGGATTTCAGAGGTATCAGTGTTTTGTTTTTGTTATGTTTTTTTTTTTTACAAAAAGTCAATATCGTTTCATTTTCCTCTTTTACACTCAAAAGTGACTCATGATCCCATGGTGCTGTGATGAGCCAGTGATTGTTTAAACCAAAACTAATCTGACTTTCTGTGTGTGTGTGTGTGTGTGTGTGTTTGTGTAGGACAGACAGATGGCCATGATGTCACTCTCTCAGTAGGATGTAGAAGAAAAGAAGGAGAGACAGAAGAAGGAAACAAGGAGAAAAACAACAAGAAGAACAACAGGATTATTGCTTATGCAGGAAACAACTTAGGAAGACAGTAATCATTGAAGGTTGTGATTTGGGACACGACCCGGAGTGGCTGGTTCATTCTTCCCTTTTTCTGCTGTACTTCCTGGTTCTTCACTGCCTCTCCATTCAGGCCCTGCGCGATATTCCACGCAGCGTTCCCCATAAACATCCTCTCTGACATCACCATGTGTCATGTGATCGTAACGTGCCGCTCCATGCTTTGGACACTCCTCAGTATCGCTGCGGCCTTCAGCGAGCTCATTGCTTTCCTGAGCACTGATTGGCTCGTGGGATTCCCACGAGTGCCTGACTCTGCCCCTGAGGCATCCGGTGAGGCCTACCGCCCTACACTGGGGCTTTTTGGGCGGTGTGTGTTTGTGGGCAGAGTCATGTGTGGCCCTTATGCCCTGACATTCGATGAGATTGCAAGTGGATTCTGGAAGGCAGCGGCCATTTTTCTGGCAATAGGAATCCTTCTTCTCAGTGCGGTGGCCTTCACCTCCATTTTCACCATCTGCTTTCAGAGCATCATGAGGAAGAGCATCTTCAATGTGTGTGGACTACTGCAGGGCATTGCAGGTATACAAACAACCGCATTGGCCGACACTTACACCTACAAATATGCAACAGCTACAAGAGAGGTTTAGTTCCCATACTTGGTTGTGTACATTTTGCACAGCTGAGGGATTAAAAGGCCTATTGAACTAGAGCGGGGAGTGAATTCCATGCAAGCGTGTAAAATGTTCATTATTTTCATCATGCAGTTTTTTTTTTTAAATGAAGGTTTTTATTATTAAGGGAAAACAAAATCCAAAACTACATAGCCCTGTGTGAAAAAGTGTTTGCCCCTCCTGTTAAAACATAACTTAACTCTGGTTTATCACACCGGAGTTCAATTTCTTTAGCCAAACCCAGGCCTGATTATTGCCACACCTGCTTGCAATCAGGAAATCACTTAAATAGGACCTGCCTGCCTGAAAGTGAAGTAGACCAAAAGATCCTCAAAAGCTAAACATCATACCAAGATCTACATGCTGAAACACTTTTTCACACCACTGCAAAATCGCTTACTAATGTACAAGTAGTCCTACTTCTAATTAATCACATCAATCACAGGAGATTTTATTATGAACAGTATGGCCTCAATTCTCGTTTTTGAAATTTTCACCTTGAGCCAGCACATCCGGGTCTTTTTTGTTTTTCTTTTACATTTATGAGAGGTGTTCAAGTCAAACTTAGTTGGGACTTGTCATAAAGTTTTACACAAATAAAATGCCTAAAGCCTGGCCGGGGTGGCTTGGAGCCCACTACAGTTTTTGAAAAATCCTTGAAAATCGATGAATAACCTATCACAAACTTGAGGAAAAGACGCACCTGTCTGTGGCAACTTGACAGAATCTTTCATGAACCCTGCTTGCACATTACAGGAACTCGCCTGAGAGTATATGCCACATCCCCATATAGTCCTTAACTGGGCCCAAGCCAGTTTTACATATTTGTGCCATTAAAGGAGTTCCTGGGAGGCCAGTGTATTACACGTGAAGCAGACAGCTCCAATGACCTGAACTTTGTATCTTGGTATCCAAGGTAGCTTTTACTCTTATATCCGTGTTCTCTTATTCTGAATAATCCAAAGTCCATTCTTGAATGCCCCTTGTATATTACATGGTGACTTATAGATTAGCACCGTTGCCTTAAACCTCCAGAGGTTTGAATCTGTCTTTTGGTCCTGTGCACATGGAATTTGTGAATCCCCCCTTCGTCCAGAGACATGCAGTGAACACTGGTTACCATTTTCAAATTGCCCTTAGTGCATGAATGGGTTTGTAAGAACTCTTGTGGCAAGTTAGCACCCAAAAAGGGTTCGATCTGTCTTGTGCCATAAGTTCCCTGAGATAGGCTCTAGGAGCCCCCCGGACTTTACCTAGGATAAGCAGTATAGATTTTGTATAGATGGATTGACATCAAACTATGCTAATTGTTTGCACAAATAAATCAAACCACAATATACTTTATCAAGGTTTTTAACTCAGTGTCAGACAAGAATAATACAAACAATGCAGGCATAATGCTGAAATCAGGAAATCACTTAAATAGGACCAACCAAACCAAACTAACAGGAACTATGGTTATAGTTGGCTGTAACTATGGCTATGGACTGGAGGTCAAACACTAAATAACAGTAAAAAAATGTCACTGTGAGTGTTGAGATACATGGCCCTAGGCAGCACAACGACCATAGAACTGCACAGGAGAGGATGGAAGCAGCTCATTGGTCAAGTAATAGAACAATGAGCCAATGGTTTAATAGTTCCATTAAAGTTCTTTACTTTGCCCAGTTGGTCACCTAGATTCCAGAAGTATTTAAGTAGTAAGACTCCTTGGAAGGTGCAGAGGATGCAGAACCAACTGTGGCTGAGACAGCAGGCACATATAGTTCATCCTGAACCTGGTGGTGGAAGAGACGACCAAATCTTTAACTTTTTACATGGTAAATTAGATGCTGTGTGTTGACTCCAGAAATATTGGAAGTCCAAATTGCACATCTCTATCGTGACAAAATGCAAGAACACAATGCGGACGCAGCAGACCTTTGGATCTTCTTGAAGTAACAGGAAATGTTCCAGAAGAGCTGAATGGGCATGTAGGAGAATAAGCACACGCAGGTTCAGACTTATGGGATGGGATTTGCCCTAATAAATGTCTGGAGGGGTGACAGAAATGAGGAGGTTTCTGCTCACTGTCCCTTCCCTGCCAAAAATTTCACCCTGCCTCCCAACCCTGCTTAGAACATCACTCCCTGTCGGGGTGAGGGTGACGCTATCTCACCCTGCCCATCTGAGAACTCTCCCTCCCCCATCCCTGTATTACAGTGTGTGTGGTTCCTCTAGTTCCTCTAGTTCTTGTAGCATGGAAAACTTCAGTTCACTCCCATACAGCATGGAGAACTTTACTCTACCACCTGGCTTTGTAATGACTGTTCAGGTGGCTTTGACTGGTTCACTCCAAGTCTAACTTTATCTTGGGTTGGTGATATATGGTAGTTGGAGGGGATGGGGGGGTGTTTGGGCTAAATCAGATAAGCCCTAGGAAGGCACCAGATCACAACCCCCCCCCCCTCCCCATCACCCCCTGTGTCTCGCATCTGCTGTGCTTATGCTTGCTTGCTTAGGTTTCAGCATGTTACTAAAGTTGAGTCTGCACCTGCATCGTATCCATCTCTCTCCCGATAATCATATCATGTGTGCATGAAAGTACAGGATGTAGTCTATTTTAAAACACAGTTATTTAATCATTTCATCAAATTGATGAAATAATCCGTGACCTTGTTCATTTGTTTCTGATTACAGTTTGAAGGACAAGCTGATTGAACACAGTTTACTCCTCTTAGCGCTCATTTACATTTCATTCATAAATGTTTCCATAAAAACAAAATGACAGACAGACAGTCAAACAGACAGGTTTAGACACTGTACTGTAAGGAGGGTGATGTCACTCCAGACCTTCCTTCTGTTTAAACATTTACCACTGCAATAAAGCACCAGCTGCTAAACTAAACCATACTACTCCCTTGTGTGTGTGTGTGTGTGTGTGTGTGTGTGTGTGTGTGTGTGTGTGTGTGTGTGTGTGTGTGTGTGATAAACCAACACTGACTTCATAAAGGTCAGAGGTCAAGCTCACAGTTCTTTTTAACTCATAGAGATTCAAAGTGAGTGAATTTTTCCTCCCTTGCGTTATCTCCATTTGGGATTCTCTCTCTCTGTCTTTGTTTGTGGAGGGTTGCAAGTCCCAAGACGAGCAGAGCTTATTTTGTTGATTTTTGTTTCCGAGGATTCCGACTGAATAGGAAGGATAAACTGACCATTCAACATTAGTCAGTTCCACTGAAGTGACCGTTATGTTCTGGACGGTGTGACTCATTGACTCTCGCATTAGACTGTGCAGCTATTTCCGACATGGTGCTGCTGTCTGCTCAGGAACTTTTCTCTAAATTTCCATTACGATAAGGTGAAGGGGAGTCCATGAGTCCCAGTGGAACAATTTAAACATGAAGACCTCGATTGAGCCATGATTCCATTTACTCACAAAGCTCCATAAACCAAAGTTGTAGTACAACTACAGGTACAGTCTACTGCTGCATTCAGCTTACATTAATGGGTCACTTAGAATAAAGAATTATGTTCTTCGTGACATTCCTTGTGTTTAAGCATTGTAAATTTTGTTAGCAGCTAAATGTGATGCGTTTCAAACAGCAAATTGTATACTCATTTTCATAAATCTAATTAACAAATTATGTGATTTAATCATGGCCGACAAGGTGGTTTAGTGGTTGAGACTGTCGCCTTGCACATCCAGAGTCCTGGTTTGATTCGCGCCTCAAAGTCTGCGTGCATGGAGTTTGAATGTTCACCCTGTGCTTGGTGGGTCTGGTGGTTGCTAAAATGGCAAAGAAAGAAAAAAAAAACATAAAATCATGTAAAAGGTGAACACAAGTAACATAAAACAGGGCATTACATGCACAGAAAACAAACACGGTTTGTGTTTAGACCACAGTGTGTTTGATGTGGCGAGTTATTGGCAGTAGAAAGCATGAAACAATCAAAATCCAAAAGACATTTAAAGACAAAACACTCAAGCCGTACAAACCATGTAGCATTATGGATCGGGAAAACAATTCCAAAATAATTTTTAAAAATGTGCACTGTTTAGGAGCAAAATCTTCATGCATCATACAGACTCAGTCATCACACTGCAAAGGACCAAAAGACCCGCACAACTGCAATAAACATGACATGCGGAGCTCCTTGGAGAATGCATTCTAACCAGACAGATCAACAGAGGTATCTGATTGTCCCATCTTGATTTTGGCACAATTATCAAATTCAAATCAGTCCTTCAGATTCCTCATTGATTTCCACAAGCTATGATTTCAAGCTTTATTCTTGTTCTCATTGTTGTGCATTTTTTTCATATTGATTGCACAATATATGGGTCACAGTTGTTTTATTATTTATTTTTAATTTAAATGATTAAATCATTATGAACGAACTTAATTAGACCTATGACATTGATCATTCTTCGTAGTATTAATTTTAGTATAGTATTAGTAGTGTTACTACAGTACGAGGGGTGTTCAAGTCAAACAAGGACTTTTGTTATAAAAGTAGAAACTACCTTTAAAAAAATAATAATAAAAATTCTGCTAATGCACTTTTTCTAGTGTTTCACTAATGGATACTTGGATACCACCAAGGTAGAAAAGTTTCTCAATACCCCAGATCGGACTACTTGCTTCATGTCTGAAATGCTGCGCTTGATGTCTTCTGTAAATTAATGTTTTCATGCCTTCATTCACGAGGAATTTCATTGTTAATGAAAGCACAATGGATATGCATTTCCTCCATCATAACCAACAATAGTGTGGAATTGGACCAGGAACTTAAAAAGCCCCAGATTTAGATATATATAGATTGGATAAGTGTCAGAAGATCAGAGTGTGTGAGCAGCTGAGAGGAAATGAACAGAAAGCTGGGGAAGGTGTTTTTGGTGTGAGAGTGATGTTCTCTTTGGGGTCTTGTATGGGTGAGAACCTCAACACTTCTGTAGGGAACGGTGATCAAGGCTAATAATAATTAAGACTTGTAAATAAGTGTCTCAGCTGCAGGGTGTGACAGCGATGCCGGATGGGTGAAGTATACAAATAATGCATTTAAGTAAAAGTAGAAAGAACATAAATACAAAAATCCCAAACATTCTTTATTCCCAAATATTCTCTCATATTTATCAGTGTTTCACATGTTTTGCCTGCCACGGATGTACTGAGATGCTGGACTGTTGAATAGTTTTGCAGAGGTTATAATCACAGACAGGAAGTTTCACCTGCCATCTGGTTAAGGATCATCAGTGTGTGTGTGAGCGAGAGCGAGCGATCAAAGATTTTCCTCATAGTGTTCGGGACACTCTCTTAGTGTGGTTGGCCTAATGACTTATTCATGCTGCTCTTTATTAAGATAATGGGAACAGAAACATTTTCATCACATTTGTGTCATCTGTCGGAAAATCTCATCATGCTTTTTACCCCAGTGTAAACCAGTGCTGACATCATCCTGTGAATGAACGCACACAATCTCTCACACACACACATACAAAGGTAATTACACACATAGATAATCACACAATGACACATGCATATAATCAAAAACAGATGGTCACACATGCCCTGATAATCACACACACGTACTTACAAATACTCACTGATAAATGTGTCACACACATACACACAGACACTTGCACAGATGATCGCACAGATATCCACACCTATTTCCACTTATGCGCACACACACACAAGCTAAGAGCAAACACACAGACACATGCACACACTGATAATCACACACACCAACACATAGTATCACAAATATACTATTAATCACACACAGATAAACTCGCAAACACTCACACACACACACACACACTCTGATATTTACACAGAGGTAATCACAAAAAAAAAACAGATAATCGCGCGCACACACACACACACACACACACACACACACACACAAATTTACACACACAAAATAATCACACTTAAGACACATAAGACACAGATAATGTCACACACACACATACACACATTCCTGCACACTGATTATCATGTAGCTATTCAGACACACATCCATCCCCCCCTACACCCATACATAATCACACACACAGGAATTCCCTCCCATAGTCATCCATCTACCTACAGTGTGTTCTGAGGTCGAACTGACCGACTGAGCCACAAGCTGTTCTGTAATTCGTCATGCAGAGCAGTGAGCCAAGCTGTGATGGACTGTGCAGCTATGTGATGTGCAATGCATTAAAGGCTCATGATGATGGTGATGGTGATGGCGATGATGATGGTGATCAATGTGAATCACTGCTAAAGCCTTACGTTTATTTCACTTTGTTGACTCTTAAAAACGTCTGACTCACCCTGTCACTGTACTCTCTCAAAGTAGTAATACAGTGCAGCTGTGTGTATGTGTGTGTGTGCGAAAGAGAGAGAATTGAAACCGTGCCTCCTATCAGTCAGCAGTGGTTGGGCGACATGTGGAAGGAATTTATGACCCAGTTTTCATTTCCTCATCTAAAACAGAGATGGAGACAGAGAAAGAGACAGAAAGAGTGAGAGTCAAGGGAGCGAGGGACAGAGAGAAAAAGTGACACAGACTGTTATTCATCTGTTTTTCATCTGCACACATACAGTTCCCTATTTGAAACTATCCTTCTCTCTTTCTCTCTCTCTCTCTTTCTCTTGATCCCTAATCAGTTCAGTGGTGTAATCAATACTGTGTGTGTATACGTTTCTGTGCAGGTCTGTTCCTGATCCTGGGTCAGTTGTTGTACGCAGCAGGGTGGGGCAGCGACAAGGTGAAGCAGTACTGTGGTGTGAACTCGTCGGCGTATAACCCGGCGATGTGCTCCGTGGGCTGGGCTTTTTACACTGCGCTGCTCGGCACCGTGCTCAGCTTTATCAGCGCCGTGTTCAGCGCACAGGCCGAGATTGCCACGTCCAGCGACAAAGTCCAGGAGGAGATCGAACAGGGCAAAAACCTCATCTGCCTCCTCTGAGAGAGAAGCGTGGGAGAAACCGGAGGTCCGTCGCATTAACGCCAGCGTGACAGCAATCGAATGACAAAAGAACAAAACCACTTCATTCCATCTCACCACTAAAACTCTGCTCTTTATTGTGCTCTGATGTGGGAGAAAATCCCCTGCCTTCATTTTTCCTCTCTGTGTTCTTTGCCCTTACTCATTTTTATTTTTTTTGGTTTAATTGTTTGTTTGTTTCCACTCACTGAAATGAAGAATGAAATTGTAAATATGTGTGTGTATATACTGTACAAAATGATAATGAGGAGGATGAGGAAGAAACATCTCAGTGATGAAGGTGCTGAAACCACTAAACCACTGTCGATTCCTGTTACGGGTCAAAGTCCTGCATATGTTTAACCAGGAAGCATGAAGTTTACACCCACTGTTCCTGGACCAGTTCCTGGTTGTAAAACACAAGCAGACCCTGGCAGGAAAACCTGACTCCGGATCAGTGGACCAAAGGAGCCGAGACCTTTGTTAAGACACTTGTGTGGGTTTTTAACAGAACTCTTCCTCCTTTGTTTTTTCCTTTTTTTTTGTTCAACCCTTTTCATTTTCCTCTGATTATTCTTACCTCTTCCTTCCTCTCTCTCTTTCAATTTTCTTTATGTTTTCCGATGTTTTTTCCTTTTCCTTCTTTACTTCCTCCCAGTCTCAGGACAAGAAGCAAAAGGAAGCGAGATCATTGTGCAACAGGAAAAAAAGTCATTTGTTCTTATAGATCCATAGAGTGTGAGCATGTGTGTGTGTGTGTGTGTGTGTGTGTGAGAGAGAGAGAGAGAGAGAGAGAGAGAAAGAATAATCACCAGCCACATAATCACTGCTCTCTGCCAAATAAATAAACCTGACTGAACTTTGCTGGTTCTCTCCGCCTGTTTTTTCCCTTTAGACTTCCAGTAAGACCCAAAGAAGAGAGAGAGAGAGAGCGAGAGAGAGAGAGAGAGAGTGTGTGTGTGTGTGTGTGTGTGTGTGTGCGCGTCTGTGCGTGTGTGCGCGCGTGTCCTCACAGATCTTCAGCCAAAGGCTGATCACCCTTCTGCATGACATCACCTTCTCTAATCCCCATGTGTGTGTGTGTGTGTGTGAGTGTGTGTGTATGTGTGACTCACATCCTGTGTCAATCAGTGTGAACAGACTCATAGCAACAGAACAATGACAGAAACACACGGCACAAAGGAGAAAAACAGATCCTGCTGAGAGACAGACAGATACAGAGTCAGAGAGCGAGAGAAGGAGAGAAAAAAGCAGAGGAAATACTGTTCCCAGATTTTATTGATTGATTTTTCCTTCCAGCACTGTATGCATGTGCATGAAAAAGAGGCAATGAGAAACAGAAAACAAAAAGTACCTACATCAAAAAAGTAACTACTACAACACTCGAGTTATCGCTGTGTGTTCTGTTACCAAGTTTGTGTAGATTAAAACACGCACATTAAAGTACTCAAAATGGCTGCTGTTGCAGTTTACTGTGGGAACGCTGACTGTGTGTATTTAAGCCACAAGCAGCAGGTTTTCATAGCACCATGCTGACACACACACACCAGCTCACTGCAATCAACCTGTTTCTGATTCACACACTGTAATCCTGGTATTTTAACATTTCACCAATCACAGCCGAATATGTCCCTCAAACAACCAATCACCGCTCAATGTAACAACCGAGCAACCAATCACAACCCAGTAAGGTACCTTAGTAACCAATTACAACTAAGTACACCACTCACAGCTCAAAAACGCCTGGGAAACCAATCACAGTTGAGTATACCACCCTAGCAACCAATCACAGCTCAACACAACACCTTAATAATCAGTTATTGCTTATGACCACTTCATAGTAACCAATCACAGCTCAGTACAATGCCCTAGTAACCAATCATAGCTCAGTACAACACTCTAGTACAATACCTTTGTAACCAATCACAGTGCTGTACATCATCTGAGTAACTCAGTACAATGCCCTGATAACAATTCACAGCTCAGTATAATGCATTAATAACCAATCACAAATCAGTACAATGCCCAAGTAACCAATCAAAACTCAGTACAACACCCCAGTAACCAAATACAGCTAAATGCCCATGTAATTAATTAATACTATCACAGCTCAGCACAATGCCCTAATAACCAATCAAAGATCAGTACAATTGTCAGGTATCCAATCACATCTGAGTATACAACCTTATTAAAACCTTAAAAACACAGGGACAATTTTGTTTTAAAAAGAGCATTCATCCACATGACACACATGGTCCGAATAATCTCGACATGAATTCATCAAAGTAAATCTAACTTTACAAAACAACCTAATAACAATAGCAAACCAAATCCATAACTTTGCTAAATTAACCTTGGTACAATGTTATGACAATCTAAAATACCTGTACAGTTTATACTAAGCCTGAGAAACCAGTCACAGCTCAGTACAACACTCAAGTTACCAATTATCACTGTGTGTTCTGTTACCAAGTTTGTTTAGATTAAAACACACACACACACACACACACACACACACACACACACACACACACACACACACACACACATCAAAGGATTCAAAATGGCTGCTGTTGCAGTTTACTGTGGGAATGCTGAGTGTGTGTATTTTAGCCACAAGCAGCAGGTTTTCATTGCACCATGCTGACACACACACACACACCAGCTCACTGCAGGATGTTCATACGCAATGTGTTTGAGTAAATAAATCAATATGGTTTTCATTTGAGGGAAGACAGAGTTGAACACACAAACACACTCTCTCTCTCACACACACACACACACACACACACACACACACACACACACACACACACACACACAATAAACACTGCTTGTGTGGTAACAAAAAAAAGTGCTTGTGTGTTTGCTTGTGTGTGTTTTAAACATGAAACAGACAGGAGAAAAGAGAAGGGATGAGAAGAGAAGAGAAGAGAAGAGAAGAGAAGAGAAGAGAAGAGAAGAGAAGCTGCCAGTCAGATTTTCCACTCAGTTGGGTTCCTTTTAATTGTGGGAAAATTTTGATTGGATAAGGAATAGCATGATGTCCCCACAGCTCTATGGTCTCCAGATCAAACCACAGCTCAGGTTACTGTCAATTACACACAGTCTGAGTTTTCTCTGGGTTCTCCAGTTTCCTTCCACTTCACAAAAATTGTATATATTACAACTGTCTGGTGCTCTACTTCTGGTTGGAGATCTCATCGCCAGGAGGCACATGTGGTTTGCGTGGGATGTGTGTGGTGACTGGGGATGGTTCCACTTGACCACAAGGATGGTGGACTTGACTAATGCAGACAGCTTTGGGGACTGAAGTTGTTTAATAGTTCAGGACTGGGGGAATTTGTGGATTACAAATGAGGGAGAACTTCCATTGGCTACATTATAAAACAAAGTGTGTCTTTATCACACATATGTCCAGCCTGAAACACACGTCGTTATTTCCACCATCTAGATATTGCATTCCCACTACCAGCTGACAGGTATCTTGTGCCTCTTGTATTTTGTGTTTTTTGGGGTTGTAATGAGTGCTTCTGTAGTCGAATGTGAGTGTGTGCTGTCCACCCATTGTAGATTCCATCCATCCATCTACTGTATCTATGCATCCATCCACACTGTCACCATGAACAATGGCTGGCTGCACCAACCTCCTGCATGACTTCACGCCATGAATCATTGCTGTAAGGGGAAGTTATGCTGCTGAAGGATAAGTGGATTAGCTACTCTAAATTGACCTAAGGGTGAATGAGTTTGAGAATGTGTGTGAATGATCCCCTGTGATGTATTCCATCTTGGGTGACTTCAAGCATTTTCACATCAGGGATCTGGGATCATTGCATAGTACACTTAGCCCCAAAGTCTGGTTCATTTTGGTCAGTTGGAACACAAGAGTTATCCGTGTCGTATAATTGTCATTTTTTAATTTCTATATTGTTGAGAAAATCTCATTGAGCTGTCACATAATTGTCAATAAATTGTGAATTACGATGTCCTCATATATGGGCATTCCGGTCTCAAGAGGAGTGTCACATCCTCATATTGGATACATTAGGCTTATTTTATTGCAAATTAAAGTCAACTGTGTGTAACAGTGTATAAAAGTTGATTTCAAAGCCATACCATTACTAAACAGTGCAACACATCTAAAAGCCTTGTTCAACATTTTATAGCTACATAAATTTTCTTTCGCTTCTTTTTGTTTGTAGGAATAGTGTGTGAAATGCTGAAAAACAGTTACATTCAGTTTGCAGGCATAGGAACACATTGCATGTCACACACAAGGTTTCCACGCCCGGCCATTTTCTTTGCACTGGGTTTTGCACGTTGTGTACACATTGGGTACTACAGTAGATTAACCTGATGTCTTACATACATTCTTTTCCTGTACATGTTGAACATAATGTTCACTTGATCTATAAACCAGAGCCACTGTCATGCTAAACTCAAGGTACTACTTATGCTTTCACTTGGCTGTTGGCTAAAGCGAGATGAATTCAAATAAAGTGCATCAGTATCTGAATGGTCTTTTCGGTTATTCAGTAGTAACTCATTTGACTGTCAGTAGTTACGTTCAGTAGTAACTCATCCTACTGTCTATCATGTCAACACCATCTTAAGGAAGAACTCATATCCAAAACTGGTCATGTGACAATCAATTCTGGTATAAATGTTCTACGTTTTTCACTTGGTAGCTCCTGCTGTGCTTTGGTGACTTTGGCTTTTCATTTGTCCCTGTCAGGTAGACATTCTTCATCCAATATTTGATCCACAGCTTTCATGCTTATGATAACCAATCAACGTATCTTTTTGTAAAAGCATGCAGAATTTTAGGCAGATCTGTGATAACCCTGGCCAAGTCCCTCTGCATTCTGACCTCTGAACACACTTTGCACCTTGATACACTTTAAAGTCGAGAACAATGCCACCTACCAAAGCCAGCAAGTCTTCATGCGCACAGGATTGGGTTTTAGTAGCACATCCTGTTAAAATTGACTTTTGTATATGGCATCATCTGCTCATCCACTGAAGCACATTATGGTCTGGCCTAAAGTATGCAGCCTTCACTAAGCCATTATCTTCCATAATCTGTCTGTTTTCTTCATGTCTTCTGAAATGTCACTATCAATCACTGTTTCCTCAGTCTAAAAAATATGCCATGCTTGATTTTGTAGGAATTCATAAGTCTCTGGGCCAGAATATTCTTGTTTGTTGGTAAGGCATGCAATACATCAAAGATGATGCTCCAAAAAATGATCAATCTCATCAGCTAAAGTGCTCAGAGAGGTATCACTGTTAGCTACTGACATAGCATTTGTGCATTTAGCAATTAGTTTAATTAACTCCTATGTACTGCTACACAAAGTCTGGTGGCTGCCAATCTTGTTACTCAGGAAGCCTTTCATTCTCAGACTGAACTAAGTCAGCTAAGCATTCTGCACATGCTAGCTCCTGGCTTACCACCACTGTCATCACTTTCACCATGCTGACATTTTTATGCTCAAGTCAATTTCTGCAAACTGCGACTGTCATCATGTTTACATGTATGTGAACCAGCTCACGGTTCCTGGAATTGCTGCTGATTAGATGACGGTGAATCAGGTGGAATATAATCATCACTTGTTTCACAGCAGGATCAGTAGCCTCACAATCAGACAATTCCACCATTTCCTAAGAATGGTCTCCTATTACTGCATTTTGTCATTTTTCTGCTCTTTATGCCCGTCAAATGTATCACATAAATATAAAATAAAAAACCTGTAACACATTTAAGAATCTTTATACCCTTTAAACTGTTGCTTTCTTTAAATATGTTCCCAAGTTATATGTTCTTATATTTACACTTTTCTATAGCATCTCTATAATTTGGGGAACTTTCATGTCCATTGATGATAAGTATATTTTTTCTAAAAAATTCCTTCAAAAAGATCATATTTTACCTATTAAGGGAAACTATGTTATAATATTACACATTATATACATGCTTTGCTTCACTTAGCTTGAAAATTGTCATAATTGTCATATTGCCAAATTGACTATTTCTGTCATAGTTTCAAAATAAAAAGTTTAAAATCCTTAGCAGAAACTATTTATTTATTTATTTATTTATAAAGTCTAAATACCATACAGTTAAACCTTCGACTGCAAGCAAAATTAATTCCGGAAGCATGCTTGTATATCAAAATATTTCGATATCAAAGTAAATTTCCCAATAACAAATAATGGAAACTCCAACGATTCGAAAATATTCATATAAAAATAATTAATACAAAATATAAAGTAAAAATAAAATTAACCTGCACCTTTACCTTTGAAAAGAATTGTGACTGGTGTTAGAGAGCAGAGGCAGGAGCAGGGGAGCTACTGTGTAGAATGACTTCCATGCGCCCGCACACACACACACACACACACTCACACACACACACACACACACACACACAAACGGAACCACATCTCTAAACAGATTCATCTCCCGCATTGATACAGCCTTTTTAACTTTTTTTTCTTCACAGGGGCCGTTGTTGCAGTACAGTTGGACGCAAAATTTTAAAAAAATGTTTACGCGTACATGCACACACATGGACACAATGTTACAGTAAAGAGTACATGCGGATGTTGACTATATGAGTGACGCCTGTGTGCTGATACTGTGCATGGGGAGATGATTACCCACAATCCCACAGCGCACGTGAGAGAAGAACCGTTGGCTCATTTGTGATTACGTGACGCTCGACAGAAAATTTTTAATTTATTTTAAAATGATGCTCATCTTGCATAACCCTACCAACAGTTACTCAGCTGACAACAGAGCTCTGTCCTGGAATTCAAAAATTATTTGTCCCAATGCCAAGTGACCAGCATCATCATCAGTGTCATTCTTCTTTGGCATATTTTTTAAACACACGGTGGGTAGTGTTCTCTCATTGTTTCAGCCAAAAGACTTATATCTACTGTAAGTTGTCATTGAGTATATTAATTGACTGTCAAATATATTACATTCACTGTTATATTTTATAGATTCTTTATGATATGATTTATATATATATATATAATGTTAAAGTGGGAAAATGCGAAGTGGTCAATCAGGCAAAACCTACCACTTAAATTAGGAGACAAAATAAGAAAATTGTCAAAAATGTTTAGTGTCCAGTAGTGTACAAGTTTATTCAGAAAATTGTTGCCGTTTGCGGAATGAATTTACTAATTTGAACCACTATTTTTTCTGTGGAAAATATTTTTTATTCTTATTATCATTCTAAATAATTATTATCTAATTAGCAGTAAACAGTACCCAGTGTATGTTATTATTGCTAAAACTAGTCACATTTGTACGGAATATCAATTAATAAAGGTTATTACGCACAAATAGACAAGTTTCACCAATAAAAGTGTTTACTTTTTCCACAATAATCTAGGACTCGTCTGCGGCGTGTATTAGTGTATTGTGCTACTGCTACCCCTAGATGTCGCAAAGAACCTGTCTACTATAAGGACAACAGGCTTCAGAATCAGTTTCATTAACCAAATATGTAAGCATAGAAAAAAGTACCAAACCGGAGTACCTGTAGGAAACCCACCAAGCAGACTTTCAGACAGCAGCGTATGGGTGTAATTCCACTCCAGTCCAGCAGGTGGCAATATGACCCGGTTAGACTAGAACCACCGTGAACCTTTGGGGTTGAGCGTGTTGCTAAGTGGAACACGTGAATTCAGCTGAATTCACACGTGATGGATTAAATCTGAACTTCTGAACGATTGTGATCATTAAATTATTTGTGGATTTTAAATAGGTTTGAGGTAAGTAGTCATTTTAGAAGACATACTAGCTCGTGAGTTTTAATAAACGGTGCGCGAGCTTCACTGAGCTAACCAGGCTAACTGTTTAGAGATGTTTTCGAAGACGGTGTGAGCAGAAAACAAGAGGTCTTAACGGAATGGTTTGCATGCTTTGTGTCAATAAATACTTAAGGTTATCTTAGCGTTAATGCTTATGTTTTTTTTTAATTGGCTCCATGCTGGTAGAACTGTTAATAAATCGTCTCTGCTGCAGTGATCCCCTTCATGATGAGAAGAAGGAGCTTCATGAAAAAAGGCACTTTCTCCAGTGCAGTGATCAGTGCTTTAGATCATGACAAACCACAAGGTGTATGAAGAAATTGCACCATTCTCTAGATTTACTACTTTAAGACAACACTGTTATATAGATTAACCTGAAAGTCTGCCGATACTTCAAACACACAGTGTTACTAATGTTTTAATGTGTTACTAATGTGTTACTAATGTGTAACACTTTAGCACTGATTAACAAGTTGAAGCTTTTATCTCTAATGAGCACAGGCCTGTCCTGAGTTTCTTTCTCTGTTTTTTGAGATCTGTTTTAATTCCTAGCTGAAAGCAATAAAACATATTAGGCTTATGGTTGTTTCTGTTTCAGTGTGACATGGGGAAGCCGGTGAAGAAAAAGAGTGTGTGCGATAAAGTGCGCAAGAGCAGCGCGCACGCTCAGATTAAGACGAACCCGTTTGAGGTGAAGATTAACAAGAAGAAATTTGACGTCCTCGGCCGAAAGAGCAAACATGACGTGGGACTGCCAGGCGTGTCTCGCTCTAAAGCTCACAACAAGGTAACATCTGTCTACATAATTAGTAAAATTAGGTCTCGTCTACTTGTCCTGCCACTCTGTCACACCTGCTGCATGCTTTACGTCACATTCTGTCTCATGCTCTGTCTCACTCTAGTTCTTGCCTTTTAAAAAAACTAAACAAGGTAGCATGTGTCTCGTGGTCTGTTTCTCATTTTGTCTCACACTTGCACTCTCTGGGTCTCGTTCAAAAGCTTACAACATGGTACCTCTTGTCTACTAGACTCATTCTCTGTCTTGGACTATGTCTTATCCTAATTATGTCTACCTTTCACGTCTACCACTTTTGCTGCTGTCTCACACCTGTTCCATGCTTTGCTTCACATTTTGTCTCACTCTGTCTACTTCTTGCCTTCAAAAGACAAAACAAGGTAGCATCTGTCTCGTGGCCTTCCTCTCATTTTGTCTCACACACTCTGGGTCTTGTTATAAAGCTTATAGCAAGGTAACACCTGTCTAACTGATGCACACTGTCTTGCACTCTGTCTTATTCTAATTAGGTATAACTGTCTTGTTTACTTGTCTTGCCACTCTGTCACACCTGTTGCATACCTTGCTTCATGTTATGTCTCACTCTCTGTCTCAATCTCACAATCTGTCTCACTCAAATTTTTCCTTCAGAATACAAAACAAGGTAGCATCTGTCTCACGCTCTGTTTTTCATTCTGTCTCTCACTCTCTCTCATTCTACAACAAGGTAACACTTGTTTAACTGTTTGTGTGTTAGTTTGTATACAGTGCCTTATTACCTCTGGCTTTCCTATTAGATAAATAGACTTGTATGTAAAGCTGTGCGGTTGGTTCATGACATTGTCTGTTATTAAAATAAATCTGAATTTTATATGTATGTATATATACACACATCTTTTTTTTGTGCAGCGTAAAAACACTCTCCTGAAGGAGTTCAGAATGAAACACAAAGCGAACTCGTTTATCGACCGGCGCTTTGGAGAGTATGACTCCAAGATGGCACCCGAGGACAAAATTCTACAGAGGTTTGCCATGGAGAGACAGGTAACAGCGCAGTGAGATGGATTCCTACCCTTAAATCAGTACTAACATCAGGGGGTTAAGTAAGGAATAATTTGCGCTGGCATTGTGTAATACCGTTTCCTAAATTTGCCAACTTTCCAATGTTTTTATTTATTAGATAATGTCACTTATTTATCCATTTTGTAGTTACTTTTAATGTGGAAAGTATGCAAAACTTAAACTTCCAATCAGAATCTGCAGGCTGGTACGTTCTGACGACCTGCTCCATTTGATGCTCAATGTGCATGCGTCAAACCATTACGTTTTCTTCTCTTCTTGCGTTTAGCAGCGAGTAGGTACTTTATCACTGAATGTGTTTCATGTTTTTTATTGTTATTTTTATCAGGATAAGATGAATGTCCCATACAGAGACACACATTTGCATAACAGCATTTGGCAGACGTCTTTATCCAGAGCGACTTACATTTTTATCTCATTTGATAGCTAAGCAGTTAAGGGTTAAGGGTCTTGTTCAAGGGCCCAACAGCGGTAACTTGATGACCGTGGGCTTTGAACTTGCAAGTTTTTGAACCGTAGTCCAATGCCTAGACACACACATGCATGCATGCACAAACAAAAATATATACTACTGTCTAGTTAGGGACAGTCTCTTCCTGTATTAGCTAATTAAGCTTGATGTGTTAATCAGAGACTCTGAGAGCAGATCGAAAGCTACAGAAAAGCATACTGTGCTAGAATTATGTTAAGATTGAGATAGAAACTTGTGTTTAATTTCAAATAACCTAACAAACTCTGTGTCATTTACATTATGATAATAATAATAATAATAATAATAATAATATAATCTTCCAAGTTCAGTAGTTGGCAGAGAGCCCAAACAGCAGAGGTGCTGTTTATTAATAGTTTTTAATGAATATTGGTGGTGTAGTGGCCTTGCACCGCCAGGGTCCGGGTTCTATCCCCGGCCAGACTCGATTCCCATCTCTGTGTGCATGGAGTTTGCATGTTCTCCCCGCGCTTGGTGGGTTTCCTCCGGGTACTCCGGTCCAAAGACCGAACACAGTCCAAAGACATGTAGGTTAGGCTAATTGGTATTCCCAAATTGCCCTTTGTGTGAATGAGTGTGTGAGCGTGTGTATGTCTTTGTGCCCTGTGATGGATTGGCCCCCTGTCCAGGGTGTATCCTGCCTCGTGCCCTAAGTCTTCTGGGATAGGCTCCAGGCTCCCTGTGACTCTGAATACAGGATTAAGCGGTAATGACGATGACTGAGAGTGAGTGAGTTTTGAAGTTTATTTCAAGGGTTATAAAATATTTTTTTGTTACAATAATTGTCATTATTATTCATATTATTTTAAATTATAATATATTATTAATAATAATGACAATTATAAATGTTTCGGTTGGAATAATGAGAATTGTGCCAGAATCGTGACCTCAGTTCCCGTAGAGGAAAATCGTGATTCATATTTTAGCAAGAATCATGCAGTCCTAAACAAGATAATACAGAAATGTTCAAACAGTTGTCTGTGTGTTCTGTTGTTTATATAATATCCTAATTCTGTGTGTGTGTGTGTGTGTGTGTGTGTGTGTGTGTGTGTGTGTGTGTGTGTGTATGTATACAGCGTGTTCAGGGGAAGAAGGACATGTTTAATCTGAATGATGAGGAGGAATTAACACATTATGGACAGTCCCTGGCTGAGATGGAGAAGTTTACAGATGGAGTGGAGAGCGAGAGCGACTCAGAGGAGCGAGGCCTCCTGTCTGGTTAGAAAACACACACACATACATACACATACGTACACAGTATTACTTTAGACACTCTAGATATAAACAGGAACTTAAATAAAGTCTAATAATAATAATAACTTTGTGTGTGAAGCTGAAATCACGGCGTCACATTTCGGAGGAGGTGGAGGACTGCTGAGGAAGAAAACCAGTGAAGAAGGGGATGCAAATAACAAAACGCGTCAAGAGCTCATCGAAGAACTAATCCTCAAATCCAAACAGGAGAAGGTGAAGAACATGAAGAACACACGGCAGCTAAACTTATTATCGTTGCTAACGCTTCATTTAGCATGTGCTAGATTTTAAAAGTCACATTTAGTTTGTAGTGCTGACCATAATGGTTGTGTTGTGTCACACGCAGCGAGAGCGTCAGATACAGAAAGATGAGACGCACGAGCTGACAGAGAAATTGGATCAGGAGTGGAAGTCCATCCAAAGCCTTCTGTCACGTAAAACTCCCAGAGAACGAGAGGAGGAGATGGAGAAACCGAAGGTGAGGCGAGAGGAGGAGAGAAATAATTTCTTGATTGTGGAGTGTATAGTGATTGACAATCTAATGTCTTAACATTGCGATTACTGCAGTTATAGTCTGTAATATTTAAGAGTGATTCTCTATCTGACCAATTACTGACTCTTCACTGAGCACGCTGCTTTTTGATTGGCCAGGTAGAGTAACGTGCCCACTAGAGAGTGCAGGTGTGTCTGTTAAACCTACAGCACCACTTGGGCCTGACATTTAAGAATATTATATTCAACAGGGTTGTTTAGTGTGAACATGGACTCATTGTTTTTACCTGCCTGTGTATGTGTGTCTGTGTGTGTGTGTGCAGCTGGACGAATATGACATGATGGTGAGGGAATTGGGATTCGAGATAAAAGCACAGCCGTCTGAGAAACTCAAAACACCAGAGGAGATCGCCAGAGAGGAGAGGGAAAGATTGCAGAAACTGGAGGTAAAACACCACACACACGTTAGACCTGACACTAGTTCATGTCTTTCAAACAGAGCATACCCAGCTTTGTCCAGAATATAGGACCTCCTTAGATCACAATGGTGCTCCCCTACGCAGCCTGAGTCTCTGATATCATTACTCTGGATTTGTGTGTGTGCATCACACAGGCAGACAGACGGAGAAGGATGGAGGGGGAGATGGAGGAAAATCCCAAGCACACGCACATGTCAGCTGATGACCTCAACGACGGATTCGTCCTCGACAAGGACGACCGCAAAACTCTGTCCTATCAGGTATGCGCATTCATGAGACATATGCACACATAGACTGCTGATGGCTAAATTTAAAAGCTGATCGCTAAATAAGAGCTGTTGAGTAATTGAGATGGTAGTTATGCGATTAATCAATTAATCTTTTTAATAATCAATAGATTGATCAGTTGCAGCTCTACTCTTCAGTATAGCAAGTATATTTTTAGAAATAAAGCAAAACAGTTTCTAAGATGACCCCTAGACACGAAATCAGATCAGAAAGCTGCTGTGTTCGGATTTTGTGTTACCTGTTTTTTGTTTTTCTTTCCACTAACCTCTCGCACACGTGTCCCTCACGTAGGATGGGATGTGGAACGTTGAGCAAGAGGAGGGTGAAGGAGGAGATGATGAAAAGGAAGAAGACGACGGTGATGAAGATGAGGATGATGACGAAGAAGATGATGGTAGTGGTGATGAAGACAACGATGATGAGGAAGACGATGGTCACTCTGATTTGGAGGACAGTGTTGATGAAGATGAGCAGGAGAATGAGGGAGAGGCAGATGAAGGAACAGAGCCCAATGATGAAGTGAAGCGCACTGTGAGTGAAGAGGAGAGGAGAGAGATTCAGGATGCAGCCCGTACAGAGCTGCCTTACACCTTCACAGGTAAAGTGAGACTCTGTGACGCTGAGCTAGAGGGGAAGGTGGATCAAACAGGTGAGGTGATTGATTGATTGTGTCTGTCTGTGTGTGTGTATGTGATAGCTCCTGAGTGTTACACAGATCTGAAGACCATGCTGCAGGGTCACTCACCTGATGAACAGCACCTCATATTGGAGAGAACTAAGAAGTGCAATCATCCCAGTCTGGCTGTTGGAAACAAAGCTAAATTAGAGGTGACCCTTGACCTTTGCTAGGCAGTCATCGAGTTTAATGTAGCTGCTGCATCATGTTCTGTTTTTGCTGTTTATTGACATACTAGAACGCTTCTTTTTATTATTTCTTTATAATCTATAATCTTTAATTCATTTATTTAATAAATGGCCTGCTTTCTTCTGATGGATGTCAGCCAATCAGACCATAGGGGCGGGATTTAACTTTACATATGCGTTTTACAGAAGTTATTTGGATTCCTGTTGGAGTATGTAGGGGAACTGGCTACACACAATCCCCCACAGCTCACCACTATCAACATTCTCATTCCGTAAGTCTGTGTTTTCCATCCAACTGAGTTAACCGAGTCAGTGTGTACGCAGAATATAATTAACTCAAATAAAAATCTCTCTCTCGTTCCGTCTCTCAGGCAGATCTATTCCCTGTCTCAGCTCTTTCCGGAAGCGTCGTGTCGGGTGATGCAGACGCTGATCGGCGATGCCGCTCACAGCATGGAGCAGAGTGTAGAGGTCAAAGGTCGCGCTGCAGTCCCAGGCCTGGATATGGTATAATTACACACACCTATATACAAAGTGTTATCAAAAAGTATTTGCACCTCTTTTTGTTTATTTGTTTTTTGCATATTTGTCACACTTAAATGATTCAGATGATCAAACTAATTTTAATATTGCAAAAAGATTACAAAATTCAGTTTTTAAATGATGATGAAAAAAAGTAATTGCCCCCTAAACCTAATAACTGGTTCTGCTACAATTCATTCATGATTTATCTGGGGGGGGGGGTTTGGCGAGGGGAAACATTTGGTTTGGACAGCTTTTTTTCCTTTAATAAACGAAATAGTTTAAAAACTGCATTTTGTATTTACTCGGATTATATTTGTGTAATATTAAAATTGTTTGATGATCTGAATCATTCATTTATTTTTGACAAACAATAACATGTATCAGGAAGGAGAAAATACTTTTTCACTGCCCTGTACAGTGTGGTTGAATGGTGTAATGTGAGGGATAATGTGTGTATGTGTGTGTACGCACAGCTCGTCTATCTGAAGATTGTTTCTCTGCTGTTTCCTACATCTGATTTCCGTCATCCAGTGACGACACCAGCCTTCCTCTACATCAGCCAGGCTCTCACTAAGGTAGTGTGTCTGTGTGTGTTCATGTGCACCTGTGTATCTATGAGGATTTAACATAAATTTCATATTCAGTACTTATTATTCTATCAGTTAACATACTACATTAGTTTTTTGTGTTTTGGTGTAGAGTTCCTACTGTGGTATTTTGTAAATATGTGCGTGTATGTGTGTCTTTTTTCACACAGTGTGCAGTCGTGTCTCTAGAGAGTGTGTGCACAGGTCTGATTCTGTGTTGTATAGCAGCGGAGTATGTGTCTCTTTCCCGGCGCTTTATCCCTGAGCTTGTCAATTACTTGCTGGGGCTCCTGCACCTCGCTGTCCCCACACACACCTGCACAGGTGATACAAGCATCTGTACAAATCTCACATGTGGAACAACTTGGAAAAGTAATACTGCTTTACTTTTTTACCAAGAGAATGCCATTTTAAAACAATTGTGTATTTCTGTGTGTGTATTTAGATTACCATGTGGTTCCCCCGTTCAGACAACAGGGGAAGAGCAGTGAGCTGCTGCATGTGTCTGATCCGCAGTCTGCTCACAGCTGGAAAAGGAAAAGCATCACGCTGTCATCAGCACACAAAGTTACAGTGACTACAGAGAGGGAGAGAGACCACTATAGGTAATACACAAATGCACTGAGATATCACACTTCAGGCAGCACTCACTCACTCGCACCACTACATGTGCAGTAAAACTTGGATTGCGAGTAACCTGGTATGCAAGTGTTTTTTGATAAACGAGCGAGGTCTTAACATACGAGTTGTATACATGCTCTTTGTCTGCGGAGCATCACATGATCACAACTGAGCCAATGGTTCTTTTCTCTTGCGCTGCAGAATTATGGGTAATCAGTCTGGGAGAGCATGCGTCACTCCTATAGTCAACATCCGTGCGCGTGTGTACTGTTTATTATAACATCGTGATCACGTGTGTATCCAAGTACGGTTCCTGTTCTTTAGTAACTGCACTGCAACAACGGCCTCTGGAAAAAAGGAAAAGGTTAAAAAGGCTGTAGCAGTGTAGTGTGTGTGCGAAAGCCGTCCTACACAGTAGCCCCCTCCCTTCTCCCCTGCTCTCTTTCATCCACGATTCTTTTCAAAGGTAAAATACAGGTTAATTTGTTAGATTTTTACTTTGTATTTAGTATTTATTATTTGTATATAAATATGTTATATGGGAAATCCGCTTTGATATACGAGTGCTTTGATCTACATCATGCTTCCGGAACAAATTATGCTTGCAATCCAAGATGTAGCTGTATAGCACACGTGCTGACGTATCATTCCAGTTAACGCACACTCACTCACACCATCACATGTATCTCCCATACTGATCACTACAGGTAACATAAAGTAACCCTGGGATTTTTATACACACCTGCATTTTACTACACAGGAGATGTAAGCTTGCTTTAAATGATCAGACCGTAGCTATAGTGCCTGGTATCGTTCAAGTAGTTTTGATACCGACACCTTTACTTTGATATCAGTTCCTGAACAATTGCTTTCGTAGGACAGATTTTGCAAGATCCATTTTAACCAAAAAAAAAAGGAAGAAGAATCACATTACACATTACATGTCCATTAGTTTTATCTTTCGGCTCCTTGCTAGTTTCATGCACTCAGTCATTTTATAACATAATAAATTCAAGCTTGTTTAGAACCAGAAGTTTAAATTATTCTAATGTAACTCTTTAGTTTTTGCAGCAGCAGCGGCAGTCTGACATTTTATCTTCTCAAAGCAGTTTTATAACATGAACGAGAAAAACCTACAACTTAAACTTGTCTAGTAACAGGATTGTACAAGATCACACTTCACAAGAGCCATCTCGCACATTAAAATGATTGTTTATGTTCATAGTTTAATGTTTAATTCTGAACTAAATTTACAGAAAAAAATAACTACTTTATTGTGCATTGTGTGTCACGTCACTAAGTTTTTTTGTTTTGTTTTGTTTAGTTTTTTATCTAAATGCCCCTGATTGTGAAATTTGGTACCGAACAAGAAGACTTTTTTTTGGTCTCAGGCCTATTTGGCACCTGTTTGGTCGATCTCTGTACCGCTCTGTAAAGTCCGAATCCGAGTTCCATCTGTATGCACAATGGAAAAGTTTCACACTTTAAACGGTTGAAACAGTGTAAAGGGGGTATGCATGTGAGTGTTTAATTATCACTTCTTTGTGATTTTCCTCTGTTGGAGAGCAGTGATGCATCGTGATGATGACTAAAGTGTTTATTTTAGTGTGTGAAGGTTCCTTACACAATGAGAGAGAGAGAGAGCGAGATAGAGAGCACAGTCTTTCTTCAACCCTAGAGAAAAAATGTCATACTAGATAAAGTTTTTATTATATTTTATTAGTGTTAATTTTTGCCACACATCATTTGAACACTGTGAGTCTGGCAGTTTAAAGACAAAGCAATTTGCTTTAAACACATGGACAACCCTTAATTACGTAAACATAATGCTAAGAGCTAAAAAAAATATAAAAACGGCAAAGAAAATCTGTAGGAAATAAAACATATCGTAGGAGTTAAAATATGAAATTATAGGAAAAAAACTAAAAATGCAATATAGTAAGGCTTGTTAAAGGAGAATGACCATTAGGCAGTGTAGACATGAATGTAGTCTCAAGACTGATGTAAATAATCACTTTATCTAGTTTAGATTTGTTTCTTTTTATGCTTTCGCCTTCAGGGGCTGAAGTCTGTGTGTCTTGAGTGCATGCATCCGTGAAATTTGATTAATAAGTTAAATGTTAAGAGTGGTCAGTGTAATAGCCAAGTTGGAAGCAAATTATGCATTACTTTCAAAACATGTAGAATATACTGTAGCTGCTTATACGTTCATATATATGAGCACAGCCCAGATGTATACACTCACCAGCCTCTTCATTAGGTACAACTGCTCATTGATGCAAGCATCTAATAAGCCAGGAACTCATTGCATTTAGACATGATCAAGTGATCTGCTGATGTTCAAACCGAACATCAGAATGTGGAACAAAGGTGATATAAGTGACCTTGAACGTGGCAAGATTATTGCTGTCAGACTGGCTGGAACTGAGTTTTTTTTTAAACTGTAGGGATTTTCATTAAAGCATGAATCCACCCTGCCTTGTATTACCGGTTCAGGTTAGGGGATATCTCCTTGGCACAGTTCTTTGGGCCACTTGGGTACCTGAGTATCGTTGCTGACCAAGTCTATCCCTGTTATTTTAGACATGTGAAAATCATCTTATACTCCATAATTTTATAAAGAACATAATGGTCAGGTTTCAACATTGGCCGTACAATGTCCGTATGTTCTTATCTTAGTTTTTAAATGTTTAACATCTGAAAGCACAATAAGATCTTAACAATATTTATATTTGTTTTGTTTCAGGTTGTCTGTGCTTTACGCATGTTTGGATTTGGTAAAGAGATGCATATTGCTTTATCAACAACTTTCTGCTTACCAGGACATCTTTCAACCAATCAGAGTCCTCCTCTCGAAACATCTTCCTGTTACAGATTACCCATCAGCCCTACAGGTGAGCAACAAAAAGAGTGCCTCAGGATTTAGAATAGAATGTAGTAACACTATACAGCCTGCTAGCTAAAATTACCAGTTTGAAAGCAAGTAAAAAAATATTCAATTAATATGAGGTCACAATAGGGGAGAAATCTGATTGGCTTCCATTACAAAAATGGAAAAAGAGCAAAATCAGGCAAGGATTTTTTTTTCATGTTTTCTTTTGATTGTACATGCACAGTGCGGACTCATCTGAATGGCTAAAAACGGAATAAGAATTTAATAATGAAAACAAATTGCATAATTGCTCCCCTTTAATGTTCAAGCGTGGTTGTATAATTGCAGGCATGTAAAAGAGTTGTGCTCTTGCCATGTTTATAGGAGCTGCACAAAGAAATCCTGGAGGTCATTCCGGAGACACCATCCCAGCATGCACCACTGGTGTTTGATAAGAAGAAGCCTGTCCCTCTTAAACTGTTTAAGCCCAAAGTGGTGGAAGTGTGAGTGCACAAGCAATGTGTGATTATAGCAAGTGCATGTGATTTGCATAGCGAGTTTTTATAGTCTATGACTGGATAAAATGGACAGTTCCTGTCAATGCTACTTGAAATGAAGATGCCGATTGGTCGGCTGTTGTAACGCCAATTATGGCATGCTCTTCACCTTTACACATTTTTCAGATTTATCATGCATTTTACGTAGTGAACATTTCACACATTGTATAATTGTATGAATAAAGTGATATTTTGTGCTTCTTTGCATTCAGGCTGGACTATGGGAAGAAACGAGGGAACACCAAGGAGGAGAAGGAGAGAGAGCGACTGAAACACAAGTATAAGAAAGAGTTTAAAGGTGCTCTGAGGGAGATCAGGAAAGACACGCGCTTCCTCGCCAGCACCAAACTATCTGACACTCTGCGCAGGTTAGTGTGCTACATAGTGGAGGCGCATACACGCACGTTCCATATGCAGCTAATACAATAATGCAGTGTTCTAAAGGCGTGTCTGTGTGTATAACAGGGACGCTGAGAGGAAGAGGAAGGTGAAGGAGCTGTATGGTAGTTTGGCCACCCAGGAGGGCGAGTGGAAAGCACTGAAGAAAAGGAAGAGGAAGTGATGTAACAGTGCAAAGCCTTTTTCTATGTGAAAAAGTGAAACTGTGTACAGTTTAATGTTCGTCGTGATTGAGTAACATACACTCTTTATTCTGCAAAACCATTTTGTACATTGTGGTCTTTTGTGAAACAAGCAAATAAACCCATACAGTAACTCAATTGTTTGTGTGTGTGTGTACACAAGAAGGAGAGAAATTTGAACAATAAGTTACATATTTGGTGATAAAATACCTGAAGATGGAGAAATTATTGATGATATGTAAAAAGAGTTTATATTCTACCAGTTATTAAAGCAGTTTGAGGGACCAGGATGGCCCCGGTTTGTTGTTTTTGGCTTACAGGAGTGGAACCTAATATAATCTTCTGGTCTACTCATCTACCATAATATTAAAGGTTTAGTCCATGCTGAGATGCTTTTCTGCTAGGCACAGTTGTAATGAGGTTGTAAAGCGTGGTTATACGAGTTACAAAACCTTTCTTGGGAACTCAAAACAATCTAACCATTTTCCTCTGCCCTCTCTACCTATATAACCATCACCTACTCAGTGTTTTTGTTTTCGGCACCTCTGTTCTGCGTAAACTCTAACTAAATACTAATGTGTGTGAAACTCAAACCAGCTCATCTAGTGCCAGCATCTATGGTGCAGTCAGAGTGTAGTTTTCTCTGTGAACCCTAAACTGTGAACGGAAGTTCTTGACCTGTATCTCCATGCAATTTTTGCTCCATGCATTGTGCTGCAGATGTTTCTAATAAATTAAACAGTGAGTGTATAAACAGCACTTGGACGTTTCGTCCGGTTTGGGCCTGATAACCACACGTGCTACGTCAGTAGTGCACTCAAGTCAAGCTTTATTAAGATGTGTTCAGGTCAGTTACAGCAAAATTTGGATGAAAGACATTTTAGAGGGCATAGTTAACAATGGTGCAGTCGTGTGTTTGAGTGTGTGGCGGGGTGTATGCATGCTTGTATTGCGCGATAAAGTGCATTAGGTTGATTCTTCCACTGCAGCTGATGAAGTTGCAGAAGTTCCTAAAGAAGAAAGAGGAACAAAGAAACTTTGTTAAGAAGTTTTGTTAAAAATGTTCATTATGAGGAACAGCAGCACAAAGTTTATTAATCATACACAAAAATAACAGATTTGACTTATTTACAATTTTATCTGTATTTTAGTTGATGTGTGTTTCCTTTTTTTCCTCCCTTTGCTATTTCTTATATTTGTCCATAACAATTTATTAGAGCTAGGTAGATCACATTGGTTAATCTTGCTTGACTTAAATGTATTTAAAAATGTAATTATTTAAACAAAAATAAATCAGGAAATAGTTCATTTTAGGTAATAAAGACACGATATCACACACACTGAGTCTGACACCATGCAAACGACACATAGTTTCACATGTCACATAGCCACCACCAGGAACAGTGTGTCTTCCACGTTAAAGGAAACATTGCTTCACCCTACAACAGAAGATTTCCTTTTATATAAAATATTTTTTTAGAGGAAGAGAAAGTGTTTTGGACTAACTTAAAACTAATACTTGATTAAGTATATCACTTTGGTGGTGATGGTTTAGGATAGAGACCGCATTTGAAGCTCGACCCCACCTGCTTTGTCCTCGCCGATTGAGATGCCGAGTCGTTTCTCTTCTCCTTCCAGAAGCTTCCTGTAGGTGGCGATCTCAACATCTAGCTTCAGTTTGATGTTAAGCAGCTCTTGGTAGTCAGCAAGGTATTTGGCCATCTCTATCTTGGTTTCACACAGCTGGTTCTCGAGCTGAGCGATGATGGCATCCAGGTTGGACATCTTGTCCAGGTGAGACATCTCCATGTCATCCAGCTGCTGTTCCAGGGCGGCGTTTTTGGCCCTGAGGGCGTCGATTTGGTTTTGCAGGTCAGACGCTTCACTGCTCAGGGTGCTGATTTCCTCCCTCATGGCGCTCACCTGGGTCTCACGTTTGGCAGCACTTTCCTTCAGGGTGTCAAATTTCCCCTTGTACCACTTCTCAGCTTCCTGGACGTTCCGTGCAGCAACGGCTTCGATCTCGGCACGTGTCTTGCGCAGGTGAGCGGCCAGATCTGGCCGATCCGAGTCAAGCTCCACCGACACCTTTGACTCCTCGATCTGCTTCAACAGCTCAGCCACTTCCTCGCTATGTAGCTTCTTTAGGAACTCGATCTCGGCCACCAGTTGCTCCACACGTCTCTCCAGGTCAGCCTTCTGCAGTGTGGCGTTGTCCACATCCTCACGGAACTCGCGCAGGATCATCTCTGCCTCCTCTGTGAACAAACGTAACATATTTTTCTAAATGTCCAAAATTGTATAAATCCTGACCTTGTGTTTCTACACTACAGTAAATGAGAGCTGGCCGATTTGTGATGGTTCTTACTTTAATTACAGAATATATATATAAAACAAGAATAAAAAATCAACACAGGATTATTTTTTGAATGAAGCGTAATTTCTACCAGCAGTCTGCAAAATACTGTCTTCTGATTATTTCAAACTAATAAATATAATCAGTGTTTTCAATCACCTTTAAGTGCGAGCTCTTCCTCCAGCTTCAAGGTCCAGAGCTCGACTTCCTCCTCAGCATATCCTCTCTCGATATCAGCAGCTCCTTTCTCAGCTGTCAGTGCTGCGATCAGGTCCTTCATTTCCTTAAATTTGGCCTCATACTCCTCACCCAGTCCTCCTGGTCCCACCTTGTATCGGCTCTGCAGATTCTGCAGCTCCTCCCTAAGTGCCGCGTTCCTCTGCTCTAGAGCCTGAACCTTCTCGATGTAACCGGCGAACCGGGAGTTAAGAAGCTGCATTTCCTCCTTCTCGTTAGCATGATGCTGATGGAGCTCTGTGCCGATCTCCACGGCGCCTCCCTGGAAAACGGCACGTCCACGGGTCACCGAGGACGAAGACGCTCTGCAGCGGGACGGAGATGGGCTCTGGACCCTCATCCTGCTCGAGCCGCTGACGCTTAGGGTCTTCTGCGAATGGGAACTTCCTCTCATGGTGGTTGTTAAAAGTTGTTAGCCCTTCTTGTGTTTCAGCCTAGTTCGAGTCCTTCTAAGCCTGAGCAGGTTGATTGTGAGTCACTGGAGAGAAGATTAGCGCTTTTATACAGCCAACAAGAATGTAGCAGTGCCTTCTGAAAGTCTCATGCTCCGCTGACTTGCTGTAAATGCAGATAGTGACTCTGCACCCAAAGCTCCACAGCAGTGAGGTCTCATTAGTGAACAGAGCAGTGAAGGCCATTTCACCTACATGCTACATAGCAACTTTAGCTTGTGCATCTGCTATTTTTACACAACAGATACAGCGGAAGAAACATTGCTCGTTGTTATTGAAGATTTTTTAAACTTTTGTACATTTTAAGTGACATTACCAAGCTTCTTACTGCACAGGAGAGAAAGTCTGAGACTCGAAATCACACCCTGTTTACTACATTGTGCACTATGTTGGAATTAGTCTTTGACTTATTAATGTCTATCCATCCATCCATCCATCCATCCATCCATCCATCCATGCATTATCTATATCACTTAGGCCAATTCAGGGTTGTGGTGGTAGCAGGAGAAGAGGCGATACACAGACAAGCCTGTCTCCAGTAACTTTCTTCAGCTCCCCCTAACCCCTTCCTTCCTTCAGGTGACCCCCTAACTGCTCCCAGGTGAGCCAAAAGATATAATCCCTCCAGTGTGTCCCGGGTCAGCCCCAGGGCTTCCGCGCAGCTGGATGTGCTTGGTAGACCTCCAACAGAAGTCGACCATGTGACATCCTTATCTCAATTTGAGGTGGTTTATTCATGTCCATTAAAAAAAAAAATCAGTTGGAAAAACAACTCTTTCAGAAGTTGGATATAGTGAGATTTCATGTCCTTTAATGCAGCATTACAAACTGATGTGTGTGAAAAACACTGATATTTTAAACTCTCTCATGGGGACATTGTATTATAGCTTAAAAACCAGTGAACACCCAAAATGTTGGAAATACCGGGAAAGTTGCAAATGTTGGAAACTGTTAGAATTTTATCATGCAGTTTCATGTTGCGTTTCCTTTCTATTTAATATTATAGCACTGAACCAATCAGAGCGCAAAACATTCCACTCATTTCAGTTCATTAAAATGATTAACTCTAAATGTTGGAAAGAACTGGTTTGCACGTAACTCATGTCTGAGATCATCCTGTGGACTGATATAATCTGACAATGCACTTCAACACACATGTGTCCATGTGATAAAGCCTACAGAAATGAAATACCCATAATGCACTGAGCACATGGCCTAAACCATGGAGGTGTAAAAGTAGGACACCACATCAGGCCAATTCTACCTACTAACACTTGAAGTCAAGGGGTGGAGCCTAGCAACAAAATTTGTTCGCTGAAATCAGATCATATCACTGCTATCAGCGGTTTTTAAAGGTCCACTTTATAAATTGCAAAAAAAAAATAAAAAAATGTTCATGTTGTAAAATGGGTGGTACAGTAGCTTAAAGGATAGCACTGACTCCTCACACCTCCAGGTTTTGTAGAGTTTGCATGTTCTTCCTGTGCTTGGTGGGTCTGATTTGATCTGACGTGACTGGCTGATTGCCGTTTACAAATTGCCCATAATGTATGACTGGGTACACTTCATCCAGGGTGTAATCCGATTTATGGCTTAGGTTTCTTGGGATAGACCCAAGGCCCCTAGTGACCCTACACAGGATAGGCGGTTTAGATAATGAATGTGTTTGTATTTTTATTGGATTAAGTTTAGACGTTTCCATGAGACGTTTCCATAATTCCAAATGATTACCAACTCAATGTCAATCAGTACAGAAGTAAATGGTACCCCGCAATGTACTGAGTAAAGCAATACAGCCTTCTTTACTTAAAAGGACTATAGTAGGTATGACATCATGTATCCTGAAATGATACATCCATGGCCTACACAGTGAATAAGGTGCATGGTCACGCCCAAACATTAGCAACTCAGGTTTTCCAACTTGGAGATGGTTTAAAAGTGTGTACGCGTAACTTCGTGACCCGCCACTGGTTTTCTGAGTAGAAGTCTTTCCACTGTGACATCATTAATGCGGCGGATGGAGCTATGATTATGAGAGTAGCGATGCACTGGCACAATAAACCCAACTCACACTGTCATCATGCACTAATGTCACACTGAAGTGCTGTCATTCCACATGCACATCACCTACTGTGTCCCAAACATATCCCCGCTCTTTATGCTGCAGAGTCATGTGCACTTTCTAGTGCACTAATGCAGAAAACAAAGTTTATGTTCTACAGACAGACACGCATGAAGATGGATAGACAAATAGAGACCGCTGGATAACTGGACTATTAACTGATAAGGATCAGCTTATGAATAGTACTGCTCCCAAGAGTTATTAAATAAATATCACACAACCGCAAGTTAATGAAATACTGTTGGTCGGGGTTGTGATAATAACTGTATTCCTGCTTAGAGTTGTTGGGTGGAACAGTGGAGCAGGGTTTAGCATTGTTGCCGTGCACCTCCAGACATGTGGGTGCCAATCTCACCTCCTGCTTGGAGTGAAGATGTCTTCTCCGTGAAGTAGTGTGTGAGTGGGTATGCTCTTGTGCCGTGTGATGGGTTGGTACCCCATCCAGTGCGTACTCTGCTTTTTGCCCTTATTTCCCTGGAATAAGCTCCAGGCCTGGCAATTTGATTTAAACGGTTCCCTAATCTGTTTTTATCTGGACTCTATATTATCACCATTACTGATATGAGCTTAAGTTGTGGCACAGTTTGTGTCTTAGTCAACAGGTGTTTGTGAGCAAGTTCCCATCAAGATTTTGTCTCTAATTTTAGAATCTCCCTCAATTTATCCACTTATTCATAACGAACTGCATCCTGTTTAGTGTGTGTATTTGTGTGGTGTGTGACGGAGAGAGAGAGAGCATGAAGGTCTTGTGTGGAATTCAGAACCGCAGTTATAATGAACACCATCAGCGGTGCCAATCACTCAAAATGACAATGAAACTCTGCGAATCAGCACATTTGGACACACCCCTAAAATAATAATAATAGCTATTTAGTAAAAAACACGAATTGCCTGTTTGTTACCTTTAAATATGCGTCTGGAATAAAGCTAATGTGACCTATAGCAGTATACTTTGTTGGACTCAGTTTGCAGCACATTTGTAATGATATATGTAATATTATACGTATTACAGTAGTAACACTGATTAACAGTTGTGACTAACTACAATGTACAAACATACCTACACTGCCTGGCCTACAATTTTATTGCCATATTTATTATTTTATTAACATGAGCCTAGACCTGACAATCTGTAGAAATCCGAGATTATAACCCTGCCTCCAGAGCCTTGTACAGTGGGCGCTATGCATTATGGGTGCATCGCTTCATGTGCTTCTCTTATTACCCTCACTCATCCATTGCTGTGGAACAGGGTCAGTCTAGACTCATCAGACAGACCAGATCTTCTTCCACTGCTCTAAAGTCTAATCTTTATGCTCCCTATGCAACTTTACGAACTGTTTACAGTTTCATTATTTTTTCTGACCACATTTCCAGGTTCAGCACAATCCTTCCAGGTTTTGATAATGTGTCAAAGGGTCCTTAACCCAGTTCCAGCCATTTAAAATCTCCTTAGTTTTCTTTCTTAATAATTTAGCAGCTTAATAATAAAAATAAGCAGCTTAATAATTTAGCCCTTCTAAAATGGTGACCTTTTTTCACCAGCCAGTGTGTTAAAGAACACTGATGAAGATTTAAATACAATTCTCTAATAATCATCAAATATTTCTAAAATATCATCTTTAATTTTATTGTAAACAAAATTCACATATAATTCAAAATGTGCAGTGATGTCACAAATATCAGGAATAACTACTATTGCACTGTACTATACGTACATTATTCATAGTAATATACAAAGAAACACTGATCAGCAATAACATAAATAAAACCCCTAACAGATGAAGTGAAAACCTTTGCTTATCTGATTACAATGACACTGATTAAGGGGTGGAATATGACAGGGCAGTAAGGGAACATTCCGTTCATGAGGTTGTTGACAAATGCTTTAAAAAAAAAAAAAAGAAAAAAAAAAAGAAAAAAAAAGCTAAGCATAAAAATAGACAAGTGGTAACTGGGTCAGAGCAAGTCCAGAACAGCAGGTCATGTGAGGTGTTTCCAGTATTCAGTGGATAGTTCCTGCCAAAAACTGTCCAAGGAGGGACAGCCGGTGGACGAATCGGGGACAAAGTCATATGCCTGCCCAAGGATCATTGATGCATATAAGGGACAAAGGCTAGTCTGCCTGGTCTTATCCCACAGAAGAGCTACAGTAGCACAAACTGATGAAATAGTTACTGCTGAGAAAGAGATGGCAACAGGAGGCACTATGGAAAGAGGGCAAGTCAGTTGAGGCAGTGTGATAACCTGGGCAGTGTTCAGCTAGGAAACTTTGTGTCAATATGGTAAAGATGAATCCTTTATCTAAGCAGATTCCCTAACAGTCTGACTTCCTGTTTTCCTTCATTTCATCAAAAGAAATCTTACTGAAATCTGATCCGATATTAAGTTCCTCAAATTATAAATATAAACAATTAAAATCTTTATCATTATTATAATCCTGAAATAACCCAGTTCCATAATCTCGGCCCATATTCCTGGAAAACTCAAATGATCATTACAGTTCTTTCTGTATGTAAATGCATCATCACTCAGTTATTATAAACATCCTGATTTAATGATTTGTAACTGCTCTATTCAGTAAAGTTTATTATCCTGGTTGAGATCCCTTTTTTGAGACTTTTTTTTGTTTTTGTTTAATATAATGATAATTATTATAATAATAGTTGTAGTAACGGGTCACTGCCATGGCCCCCAGGCACCGGTGGATTGGGGGTCGCAGTTGGGGTCGTCGGGGGGGAAGTTGATGGGCTGTGCCCCCTCCTGCAGCTGCTCTAATCTCTTTAGCAAGAAGTTCACAATCTTGGGGTGTTGATCAGAAATTTCATTTCTCTCTCGAGGATCAACATCGATGTCAAACAGCATCACCTGCTTGAGGGGCGGAACATCATCCAAGACTCCACCTCCCGTCTCTTCTGGACGAGGGAACCACAAAGGGCAACCTGCACAGACGTACACACACACACACACACACACACACACACACACACACACACACACACACATATAATGATTCACCTTGTCAAATTATTAACACATCCAGGAGAATAGTGTGTGTTAGTGTGTGTGTGTGTGTGTGTGTATTTTTTTAAAATCTTTGTTAGTGTTCAAATGTATTTTTATATATATTTTCTGATAACTCTGGTTAATTCTTACACACATTAACTCACTATTACAATAACATACACTAAAACGCAGTAACATACTACTACATACACCAAAATAAAATTGTTGTTTGTAAAAAGAATTGTGGTATTAAGAGTATAATTAATACTCTTAATACCTCACGCACCAGGATATCCAGTCAGGAGCTTCCAATTCTTGTAGCGTATAGCAGCATGCATGGAGGTGTTAAAGCGTGGCACAGAAACAGACCCCATCCTTAACGAGTTTCTTCTTAACGAGTCTTTATTAAACGAGTCAAGCAGCTCTTGTTCAGATCCTGCCGCTTTTCCTGGACCTCCAGAAAAACATGACAGGGAAAAATCCTCAATCCTCAATGAGCATAAAGGCTAATAACATGTTTAACTGCTGACTTGTCTAACTATTACCTGTCTACCTCCTGAACTGTCTTACTGCTAACCTGTCGTACTTTGATAGTGTCTGATGTGTATTTATTCTCTTACATGGAGCAATGTCGACATATAGAGGATCGATGTTGTGCAACAATTCCTGTCTTGGAGAGGCTTTTCCTTTGCTGACACACGCACACACACACACACACACACACACACATACACACACACACACATTTATCACATTATGTCCTAACCTTGACAATAAACTTATGCTGCTACTAATTATATTTCAAAATATACTGTACACCTGATGCATACCTGATAGTGTCCCATACGTTAAACCCATCTAAAGGCTTCGTCCCATTGGTTGATCCTCCAGCAACACTCACTAGAGTGGGCAGCCAGTCAGAGATGTGTATGAGCTCTCGGTTGACAGTACCAGGACGCTCCACTAGTGGTCCAGTGACAAAGGCGACACCTCTGACCCCGCCTTCCCAGAGGGACCACTTCCTACCACGCAAGGGCCAGTTACTTCCACCGCACAGTGTCTGACCCCCGTTATCTATAATAAAATTTTTATTACACTACACATTACTACATCAAACATGAGCTGGATGCTGTGCGTATTATTTGTATTATTAATTGTGCATATGAATTACAATGAATTAACAATGATAACGCTTTATTGCTTGTGTACCTGTTGAGAAGACAAGGATGGTGTTGTTCCAAATCCCTGCATCCTCTAGCGCCTTAGTGATGTTCCCAACCGCTTCGTCCATAGCCGACACCATTCCTGCATAACGCCTGCGTGAAATGTCCTGAATGAAGCTGTAAGGCTCAGTGTAGCGCTCTGGCACCTGTAAAGGAGAATGAACTGCCTGCAGAGCTACGTACAGAAACAGAGGCTGGAAGAAAAAAAAACACACAAATATCACAATCATTATTACATCCTAGAAACTAAACAGTAAACACTACACACTACACTATATACTATACAGAGCCGTATACAGGACAAGGGCTGAGAAACACACTACCACAGAAAGAGAGAAATCGTTGTGTATAGGATTACTGTTTTCTTGTTATGGTTGTGTATTATGTTGATTGCTCTCTGTGAGAAGAGTTCAGTAGAATACACTCCGCTATACATAGGTGCTGGGTCCTCTCCGTCCCGGAGGTCCAGAGCGCAGCGTGTGACATTCAGTGGGGTAATGAAGTAAGAGCGCTGATGAGTGTAATAATCCTCTGATCCTGTGTAATACCCTGCAAAACAACGCAAACTCACAATAAACAATAACACAACACAACCGAACATAAATATACAGTACATAAAACCAAGATATAATACAACAAATAAGTTTAAACAATTAAAATGGTCTGTATTTTAAACCGATCATAGTAAAATAAAATATACTTTGAGGAGAATCTGAGATAATCAACACTAAGGTTTAATTCTGAAAAACAGGACGTCAGTCAGGATCAGATAGAGAGGGTGAAAGTAATTTGTGTTGTATTTGCTTCAGGGTCTCAGTGAGTTTAATCACATGATGATTTGGTCATGGTCTGCGTGAGTGAGGTAAAAAGCAAGCTCAATGATCACATACCAAAGAAGGACTGGAAACCTCTGCGAGTGGGCAGACACTCCTTGCGGTACATGCCAAGGTGCCACTTGCCCACCATGTGGGTGGAGTAACCCGCCTCCGCCATTAGCTCCGGCAGCAGCTTCTCATCCAGAGGAACACAGTATGGCTGACATGGCCAGATTATTTGATGCTGCATCCCCGTGTGGATCTACACATACAATATATACAGTGTATATGGAGTGTGTGTATATATATATATATATATATATATATATATATATATATATATATATATACAGTACAGTGCAAAAGTCTTAGGCGCCATATTATCTTTTTAGAAGGCATTTCTATAAAAAAAGCACTAAGTAATAACAAACAATAAACATTCAATATTTGGTGTGGCAACTCTTTGCTTGAACATAAGCGGTAGTGTTCGATACAGATGTGCGCAGTATTCTAAATAAAACAGCTGTTAGGTTTTACTGAGCATGCTGGAGAATATGAGTTCTTTTGGTAACTTGGACAGCAGAAGACTTGAAAAGGGCAATAAACTGTAAAAAAAATAAAAAATAAAAATAAATAAATAAATAAAACTGCAAATCACCTCCACAAAGGTCTGTGTGTGCGTGTGTATGTGTGCATGTTTTCAATGCAACCAAGCAGAAGCCACACCTGATAGTCTTTTGAAAGCTCAGAACAACTAATTAAGCAGCCGGAATCAGGTGAGGCTTCTGCTTAGTTGGAATGAAAGCCTGCAACACACAATCCGTATCTCTTTCTGGACAAGACTTGACAGCTGTGGTTGAGTTTCTTTAAGCCTCTGCTTATGAAAGCATCCAGCCTAAGGCTCCATGTTTGGTGTGAGATGCTTTTCTATTTGGTCTTATAAAGAGTGATAATAGAAGTTACAATATCTTTTATTAGCAGTTCGACCAAATATGCAAGCGTTCTTCTGCGTTCTGTTATCTCCAAGGCATTTGCACCCATATAACTGTCTCTCCCTAACATGTTTTCCCCCAGTACCATTCTGTTTAAACTTAAAGATTTTCAGTTTTTGAAATAATTAAACCAGTTGGTTAAGCTCAGTTGGTACTGACATACACGATCAAAGCCACAGAGATCTCATAGATGTTTTTTTTTTAAATTCTGGTATTTGATGTGAACATTATTTTCATACTTTCACGCTCCTGCCACGTGATTGGCTAATTGGCTAATTGCGTGATCTGTACGCGTGCAGGTGTACAGGAGGTCCTAATGATGTATAGTGGATATAAATATCGTACCTGGTATCTCCCTGTCAGTAGCTGGTTCCTGGATGGAGTACACAGCGGCTGGACATAGTAGTTCTCCAGTCGGACCCCTGCGGCGCTCAGCCGGTTTAGGACTCGAGTTTTAATCTCAGACCCGTGATAAGCCACATCATTAAATCCCATATCATCAGCCAGTATGAAGACCACATGAGGAGGAGACTGACAGTGCACTAACAGACCGCACACACACCATACACACAGCGGAACGATGAACTCCTTCATCCCTGCTTCAGCTTCAACTTCTGCCACCACACTTCCGCTTCTGTCTGTACGCACAACAAAACTGCGACTATCCTACAATCATTATGGCACACGTTACACGGGTTTAAACTTAAATGTAACACTCCGCTTTGCTCGGTTTAATCCGTACCAGCAGGACCAGTATGTCACAACTTCCGAACCAAACTTCATCGCAACACGAGCGACCAATCAGATGGCTGCTCGTCCCGTGATCTGGTCACGTGGTCAGAAATAGAGAAGCGTTTCAACCCCCCCCCATATATATATATATATATATATATATATATATATATATATATATATATACTATTGGATAATATGACAATATAATATACTATATTGTTCTGCCATCAAGACAAGAGGCAACAGTATAACTTATTATTACAGCGATTAATACTTTTAAGAAATAATTATTGTTCGGTATTCGGTAAGTAAAAATAAATACAACAAAATTGTCATACTTTTCAACTTTAAATGTAATATATTTTACTTTCATCTCTTTCTTTCTTACTCTCTGTAAAGATAGGGTGTTAAGTCAGGTTTTTAAACAAGTTTATCTGGTTGTGCAGTAATCAGTGCAGTCATATAGTCTCTCAACAGAACTTTCACACTGATTCACATTTGTGTTAAAGATATCCATATAATATAAACCATCCAAAATAATGTATAACTAATTAATAAAAGATTGACAGCTGTTTAACTTTTAGTGCATTAGATGAAACTATGTAAAGAGTGCTTACATGAGTTACTAGGGCTGCTCGTTTATGTTATGTATTTTGGTTAATACTAAGATCATGATTATTTAACATGATAACTCGTTGACTTTTGAAGCACCAGGCATTTATTAAACTTTACATTATGCTGTCTTCGACAGTGGAAATAATGATGGATTTATAACACAAAATGAGAACAAGTGAAAAAGGAATGCAGCACAACAATTATTGAATATTAATTGTATTGTTTTCATAATTGTAAGAAGTTAAAATAATTGGCGATCTGACTAGAAAAGTGGATTCACATACAGTTGGCAGTAATGTAACCTTCTGGAGTCCAACTTCTCTCCAGCAATAACAACAAAGCAGAAGAAGGCACTTTTAGTGCAACTAAATAAAGAATGATATTAAAATGCTCATAATGTTGTGTCTGGTTTTGGGTTTCTGTGACCGGTATGGTAGGGGGCAGGGGTAGCTCAGTGGTTAAGGCGTTGGTCTACGGTCCCGAGGTTCAAACCCCAGCACCACCAACCTTGAGAATGCCTCAAGCCCTCAACTTCTCAGATGTATAATAAGATTAAAATGTAAGTTGCTTCGGATAAGGGCATCTACCAAATGCCATAATGAAAATGTAAATTAAGAGGCTCCAACAAATACAAATAATTTTACAACTATTTATGATTGCATAAATAGTTGGATTTTATTAAGACAGTAAATCCATGTAATGATCATTAGGGGGAATTCTGTTGCACTGAAAGGAGAAACGCTGTGAAACCTGTGAGCGTTTCTGCTTTATAACATGAATATAACACACCTATAACACAAACAAAAGCATTCACATATATTTATACACAGGAAAGATCACAACGCCTTCTCATTAGCCCTGTGTTTTTCTAACGTACCTATCAGGAGACGCCTTTGCTCGCGTCTTCGCCTCTGATTGGCTGAGCTTCCTGCCCTGTGATTGGTGGAGGAGCCGGAGTGCGAGGTTTGAACGAAGTGTTGGTTCACGTGAGATCAGTGGAATCTCTCCTCGGAGTAACGCAGTGTAGCGTAGCGTACGTTAGCTCGGGGTTTCAGGAGAAACATTTATAAATACATATATAATTTTTTTTTTGCCGAAGGAGTTACAGTGTAAGGTAAGAATGTTTATTAAGTAAACTATTATTGTATTAACTATTAGCTAAACAGATATGAACAGTGTTTTTATTTGCAGCTAGCAGTTAGCATGAGCTGTTTAACCTTTTCATTCTTTACTTTTTAGTGAATTTCCGTTTTAGAGACGAAGCATTTGATACGTGTTTATGGTGAAGATATACGTTATTAAAAAGGACCAAAGTGCAGTCTAACTCACAAAATATGTTGAGTTTTTGTTTTTTTCAAGTTAATGTATAAGTGTTTATACATTATATAGATTTAGTTAATGACATTAACAGTGAACAAACTATGACAGTAATCTAGTACTAGTCAGGTATTGCCGTTATATTATCTTAAAAAAATATATATTATTGAAACCCATCCAGTCTTTAGAACATGTGTTAAATACTGCTGCAGGTGCAGTCTGCTTTTTCAGAAGGTTATTGGTGAATTTTCTACCAGGGCAAGTCAAACATTATCCACACTCTGTAGAATGGCTGTGGAATTTATTTTCATTCACTTTTAGAAAAGACAGATACATGATTTTCAACACAATCTCTTTGCTTTTCAATACACTTTGTCCATCTGTCAACAAGCTTTCGAATTCCCTTATTTAAAAAAAAAAACCTGTGCTGTGAGCCTTGAATGCATCAGAAGTGAATCTTCATCCTTGTAGGGCAGCTTTTGGGGAAGCAAATAAGTGAAAGTCTGATGGGGCAAGGTCAGGACTATAGGGATGATGTTTAAACACAAGAGTGTCGACAGTGTGGGCTGATGTGAGCAGACATGCATCGACATGCAAGATCACAACGCCCTTGGATAGCAGTCCTCTGCGTTTAATCCGAAGTTTATCAAAGGCTTCAGCTCTTCGATAAGCGTCTCACTGTAACATGCAGATATCCAAACATTTTGTTTATGCTTTTCAGGGACTTGTTTCACACCAGGTACACACTCAGACCACAAATAAATAAATAAATAAAAATGAATCACAGCACACTGTGCTTCTTCTGTGCAAATCACAAGTGGAGCATTATTTTTTGCTTGCAATGCAGTTACAAAAGAACTGATATAACATGTCCACACCTGCACAGCACTGTTCAAGTAGCCTTGAATGGAAAGATAAGACAGTGAAACCGGAAGATGTTTTAATATAACCAAGGTGCGGATAATTTGTGACTCTCCCTTATGCAGTATAACAGCAGCTGTGAAAGTAGCGCAGTTGTGAAAAAACAATAGAATGTGCTTAAAAATTAATAAATAACATTAATTAGATGACAATACAGCATTTACAATAGCGGTTTCCAGTGTCAATACTTTATAATATCTGTGTGCTACAATGTAAGTGACAACAGGAACTAACTTGTTTCATCAATATTCTACATCACAAGTAGACACAGTACTATGGTTTGTTCTTTAATACATTGACAGTTGTAATATGTGGCAAATTGCTTCCCATGCGGAGGAGAGAGAGAATTTACTATTGTTATTATTAGCAGTATGAATATTTATTTTGTAATCTTAAGTCTTCTATATAGACACTTATGCCCTGCAAAATTCCCAGTGTTGATTTAACACCCCAAGTGTTTATATATGACCTAATGGTCATGAATGTACTCGTATGAAAGTGTTAAATCAACACACTGAGTGGTAATTCAAGACTAGGGATTTTGCTGTGTGGATATACTTATCTATTTGTAAATAAGAGTTCTTCTGTTTTCCATGATGCTTTCACAACACTGTGACTGCCAGTAATAATAGTTAAACCGAGTGAGAGAGAGAAGCTTAAGCAGAACAGAATAGCTTTAACCCAGATGTTTTTGCAGGAAAGCGTGATGAGTGCGCCGGTGTACCCCTCTGATGAGGAGGAGTGTGTGTTGGAGTCAACGGCGGCTGATCTCGGCAGCCACGCACATGCCAGGCGCCTTCAGGCTCCAATTACAGAACTTTCAGTCATCGGTCCTGCAGAAACACACACACAGCAGGTCAGACATGTACACAGTAATCAATATGTTGTGACTTCACTTTACTCCTGCTTTCCCTACATGTTTTACAACACACGTCTTCCATCCTACCCCGAATGTCCACAAACGCCCCGGGGTGGCGGCAAGTTTTTTCTCTAACTGCATAGGAGCCACGTGTGTTAACTGATTGATGGCAAAGTTGAACTGATTAATAATAAATCTAAAGAAAGATGTGGCGCGCTGTTGGTTGGTCTGAAAATGTATTTGCCACACAGGCGCTTTGAGAAAAAGATTAAAGACCCCTGCCCAATAGGCTTAGTGTAATACAGTGAATGTGTGTGTTTACGCAGGTGAACAGAGGAGAGCGCATAGAGGATAAACTGCAGGTGTTCCTGCGTGTTCGTCCTCTTACAGATGCCGAGAGACAGCGTGGAGAAGATCAGGTCACCTTTTTTAACCTCATATACACAGTATAATAATATGTATTTTGTGATTAGTATTTTATTGTTTGTAATGTTTTTAACATGGTTTGTGTGTGTGTATGAGCAGGGCTCTGTGTGTGTACTGAGTGAAGACACGCTGCTCCTAAAGGCCCCTAAAGACTCTCACAGCATGAAGAGTGCAGAGAGAGGAGTGTCACAGAGTGTACACAAGTTCAACTTCACACGGGTATACACACACGCACACACACACACACACACACACACAAAATCTGTATTTTCCGCTACTTCAACTAACAGCTTCATCCTGATCAGCTTTGTTGGCATTCCTCATTTATTCTTTTTTTCAGCTGCTCCCGTCAAGGGGTCACCATGGCACAAATAGTGCTTTATCTGTTAATATGCACACACATGTGCTAATACTCATAAGACTGCACTGTTTAGTTATGCATGTGTGTGTCCTGTATGTGTGTAGATTTTCAAGGAAGCAGCGTCTCAGCATGAAGTTTATGATCAGACGATGAAGGAGATGGTGCGTGACGTCCTTCATGGAGAGAACCGACTTCTCTACACATATGGAGTGACAAACTCGGGCAAGACCTACACCATACAGGGTAACATACACACTGCTGGCATGACCTGAACATTATCGCTGTATTTGAGACATGATGAGGGGTGTAGACAGTAGCGTGTTAAGGAATTTCTCTGTGTCACGTGTGCCTCTGTTCAGGCTCAGCAGGTGAAGCTGGTCTCCTCCCCCGAGCTGTAGTTTCTGTGTTCACTGCACTGGGGGGGCAGCTTTACCCCCGTGCAGACCTGAAACCGGTTCTCAAGCAGGAGGTTCGCCGACTGAGTGACAAAGAGGTCCGCATCGAAGAGGACAGACGCCACGGTCTGCTGCGAGAGGTACATGTTGATGAATGTGTGCTTTGACTTATCCAGTGTGTCATTTATTTGACTGTTTGTCTAAGTGTTAAAGTGAGTGGACTGTTGTAAAAGTGTGTGCGTTTGTTGCAGGAGGAAGTTTGTAGGCAACGAGGGGGTGTTAATGCAAGCGTTAGTTGGGACAGTGGAATCAGTGGACTCTCAGCCATCACACGACTGGAAGGTGAGACAGATCTAACAACAAAAATGACAAAAATATATTACACTTTTAAGCAAACATACTGATGAATAGTACAATATACAGACTTGGATTCAAACAAGGCGCACTGAACTGAAATGTTTTGTTGAATAGATGTATGTTAAACTTACACTAAAGGGGAACTTGGTTATCATCACGTTTATTTGCATAAAGTAAAGTTAGTCTTTGTATTGCAGACACAGATGGAGTGTGTTTGGACATGGACGGAGCAGGACTCGGTGATGTCACTGTGGATAAAACCCTGCAGTTCAGCATCTGGGTTTCATTTTATGAAATCTATAACGAGTTTGTTTATGATCTGCTTGAGCCACCCATGTCACTGCACACACAGAAGAGGAATACACTGAGACTGAGTGATGACAAACACGGCAACGTCTATGTCAAAGGTGCATATACATGAATATACACTAACATACACAGTAACTATATGCATAAGCGTTCGAACAGAAATAAGCTAAAATGTCGCACACCAGACAGGGGAGTAAATGACCAATAGCACAGTGTGTTGTCACATTTTTGTGATTCCTATTTTAATTAATTATTTATTTTTTGGGAGTTCATTCACACAGCTGGTCAGTGTATCTGAAATGTGCCACTAAAACATCTTTTTAAGAAGCAGCTGAACTTCTCAGAACGCGGCAGGGTGGCATAGTGGATAGCACTGCGGCCTCACACCTCCATGGTCGAGGGTTTGATTCACGCCTCGAGCCTGTGCGCTTGAAGTTTGCATGTTCTCCTGTCCTTGGTGGTTTTCCTCTGGGTGCTCATAGTTTCCTCCCACTTGCAGATTTCATTTACATTTAGGCAGACTCTCTTATCCAGAGCGACTTACATTATCTCATTATACATCTGAGCAGATGAGGGTTAAGGGCCTTGCTCAAGGGCCCAACAGTGGCAACTTGGGTGGTTGTGGGGTTTGAACCTGGGCATTCAATGCCTTAACCACTGAGCTAACCCCTGACCCTTAGCTCAGGGTTCCTGTAATGGATTGGCACCCTGTCCATCACGTACCCCACCTCGTACCCAAAGTCTTCTGGGAGAGACCCTAGGACCCCGCGACCCTGTACACAGTATAAGCCATATTAAAGAATGAATGAATATATGAACTGAATGATCTTCAGGAACCAGAATTCTAAATCAAGCCATGTGACCTGGGTGAACTGGGGATATTGGGAAAAGCGGGTTTTGTTTTAAATAGCCTTGTGTGTGTGGTGTTGTTTCAAACAGATGTTAATGTTAAGTTGAACAGAGGTGTGTTAATGTGTAAGTGTGCTGTGTGCAGATTTGACTTGGGTGAATGTGCGCAGTGCTGATGAGGCATGGCGAGTCCTCACTGTTGGCCGGAGCAACCAAAGCTTTGCCAGCACACACCTCAACCACAACTCCAGCCGCAGGTAAACACACACTGAGAGACACTCAACCTCTCAGGTCATGAAACAAATAACAAAATGAAGTTCACTGTTCAGGCATCATATTCATGTGTGTAACTTGTGTGCTTATGTGTTTCAGTCACAGTGTGTTTACTGTGAGAGTGCTGCATTTCCAGCCAGAAGGCGGCAGCACACAAATCAGCGAGTAAGTTCCACAATTACACATTTCAAACATGTCCAAAAATGTTTTGGAATTTAAAAATGTAGGATTTGTATGTAACTATTCAGGTATAGGAACATTGAAGTCAGTTAAAGTCAGGCATATAAATTAAGTCAGGCATTAATTTATAATGCCTTTATTTATTTGTATACAAATATACTAATTAATATTAATGGGATATTAATGGGTGTATGTGTGTGTTCTTTCAGGTTGTGTGTGTGTGACCTGGCTGGCTCTGAGCGCTGTAAAGATCAGCAGAACGGAGACAGGATGAAAGAGGCGAACAACATCAACACTTCTTTGCTCACACTGGGACGCTGCATCAGTGCCATGAGACACAACCAGACGTACAAGTGAGTGTGTGCACTGCACAATGTGCACAACACACTAATGTTCCTAAGTGATTATTGTGTTTGCCTCTGGCTGGTACAGTAAGTGTGTTGATTAAGAGTGTTGACTGTCTTGTAGGCAGCGTCCAGCGCAGGTCGTTCCTTTCCGAGACAGTAAACTAACGCGAGTACTGCAGAGTTACTTCTTAGGACTCGGCCGCGCCTGCATGATGGTCAACATCAATTCCTGCAGTTCTAGTTACGATGAGACGCTGCACGCCCTCAAGTTCTCTGCCATCGCCACACAGGTAACACATGACCACAAGTACATTACATTCTGTCTTAGACACATACACTACCAGACAAAAGTTTGGACACACCTTCTAATTCCATGGTCTTTGTTTATTTTTTATTTCTTGCCACAAAATAAACAATGCTGAAGGCCTCAAAAATGTGCAATAATCTTTGAGCAGATATTGAGATGTGTCTGGAACTTATGCTCTATAAAGCCTTCATAACGGCTCTAATCAGAGGTGCTGTTAATTGGCGATTTTTGAGGCTGGTAACTCTAAATGCACGTCTTCTCTGCAGCAAAGTTATGTTTTTGTTGTTTTTGATGTTACATAATTACTTTTAAATAATTACTTTGTGTAATTAAATAAATTTGTGTCCAAACATGGAAAGGTGTGTCCAAACTTTTAAATGACTGTACATTATGCACAGACACACACACGTATACACTCATTTTGTAATAATAATGTTTCCATCCTAGCTGGTCCATGGTCCTGCCTCTAAGAGTCGAGTGGCCTACATCCTCTCCTTGCTGCGTGATGATGCTGCCGCTATAGATGACACTCTGATGGAAGAAGATGAGGAGGATAGCGATGACGAGGAGGATATCAGCATGTTCCAGCCTGACGTGAGTGACCTGCATCTGGAGTGTGAGCTCTGGGAAATACTCCTGACCATGTACCATTTCAGTTCTTTAGACAAAATAATGTATTCCACCAGCATTTGATATGCAAATATATGAATAAAAGAAATATATGAAAATATTGGAAATTGTGGAATTTAAATAAAGCACTAAAATGTGGACAGGCCCACTTATACATTATACGTACATTTACTAAGATTTTCCTAGCATTCAGGAATCTCTCTTTAGTCCCACAAATGTAATGTAATCTTTGTGTCTAGGCTCTACTGAAGGCGATTAATGTTCTAAAACGAGAGGTCCTGCGTCAGCGGGAGGAGAAAGATGAACTGGAGCTGAAGATCAGAGAGCAGGTGTGTTCAGAGATGATGGAGGTCATCAACCGCATGCAGCTCGACTTCAGGTAACAGACGCATACACTGCAACACAACACGCATCAAGTAATACCAACTAAAAATTCATGTGGTCTTTAATCCAATTGAAATAATTCTGATTAGAGACGCCATCTTAACTGTTTCCATGAACACTAATCCGATAAAATGTGTGCTTACATGCACAGACTGTATAAGTATAATCAGAATATAATGTTTCTGACATGCACAAACTGGTTCTGACCACTGTTAAGCATTTAATCTGCCAGAAGCATAACAGAAGAAGAAAGATAAGAAGAAGTCTAACTTCGAGGTTAGGTTAGGCTTCTCAACTTTTCCAGGTCCCCCCTTCTGTATTAAGATGGTTACAAGAATTTAGTCTTATCTATGATTGGTTAGATATTTTAGAGTGTATGAAATCTCTCAGCCAAAGGTCCAGTGGGAGAAAGTCTAAAGTAAAGACAGAGTTTACCAATCAGAAACAGAAGCAAAATGTCCCCCCCCCCCACATGGAAAAATTAAAGTTGTATACCACTGCTCTCCTTCCCATTGAACTTGTATCCTAATTGGTACGGATCACATCAGACTGTGCATGATGCATTTTATGGCGATTGGGATTCATTCCAGTTTTTAATGGAATATTGGGGTCCGTTTAAACGCACCAGTTTTTTAAATAGGATAGAGGTGTTTATCCCAGTTCACAGGCACTGTAAATGTGAAGTAATTTTTTTATTTCAGTATAATGAAACTCAACATTTCTGTCTGGCTTTTTGTCTCTGTTTCTGTCTGCAGTGAGACGATGGAGAGTGAGAGGGAACTGATGGAGAATCGTTGTGAGAACAAAATCAACAACCTGAAAAACAGCTTAAAGAAATACTACAGTCAGGAGCTAGAGGTGAGACATATTAATAACCTGGACACTGTGCTGCTGTCCTCAACATTATTGATCGCAACACTGTACATTACATTGAACATTAGTGCAGAAGTGTTCAGGGACGTTCAGTATAGTGCACTCTTAATATCTGAATTCTCAAAAACAATCTGTGTCAAATGAAATGTGCTGAAACCCCTGCGTTTCAGGAGCGAGACGATCAGATCCGGGAGCTCAGTACAGCGCTGAGAGAGAGGGAGGGAGCAAGCATAGCTCCTACCTTTCCTCCTGTGGTGGAGTGTGATGGACTACGCCGATCACAGCGCATAGCTACATCGCACAAACACAGCAGCCAGCATGAGCATGCAGAGCTGGAACACACTAAAGCTGAATTAGCACAAGTTAAATCCGAGCTGGAGCAGTGCAGAGCTGAGCTTGACCTCAAACAAACCGAGCTTACACTCAAAGCGTTGGGTAAGATAAAATACAACACAACACATTGATTCTGATTCAGTGTACTCTTGATTGATTCTTGCACAATAATTACATAATTTCCTATTTCCATATAGTTCATATATTTAATATTCTATATATATTTTTGTACTGCTATCAGTAATTAATTATGTGCTGGTATGTAAGCTAGTATTCTCCTCGCCCCTCTGGGACACTGACATCTACATTGGCTGGACAGATGGATGGTTCGGTCTACATGGCGCCCGGCACAGCGTTTCTGTGTCGGGTTGCCAGCTTGACACCCGATTATATCTGGGGTTAAGGACCTTGCTCATTAGAGCTATATAAAAAAAGCTGATAGCAACCAAGTGGCAGAGTTGGAACTCAAAGAGATCTGACTGACAACCAAAAACAGTTGTGTATGTTTAAAAAAAAAAAAAGGTGTAAATGTTCTTCATTTCTGATAACAACTTCTACGCCCTATTGCGTATTCCTCAGAGCTGAAGCGTTTTCAGGATCATCCCGGAGCCTCCAGCCTGACTGCATCTGCAGAGCGTAAACTCATCGAAGGACAGAAGGTGTGTGATAATACAGTGCTGAATTCACAATTTAGTACAGCAATGCTATGTGGCAATAAAATTAAGTAGACATCCTAAATGTACTGAATGACCAGGTTATACAACCAGTCCATATTCCAGGACTCAGATTATGAAAGAGGTGCTCTTGGAGCATGAGGAATAATTTTCACACACAAACTGACTATAAGCTAAAGGTGGTCGAATTAAATATTAGATATGCGTGTGTGTGTGTGTGTGTGTGTGTGTGTGTTTTTTAACCGCCAGGCAGTATGTTTGAGCATGTATTATATTGTAGTGATGTTCAAACCCATCAAATCGTTTACAGCATCAGCATGAGGGTTTGTGCCCATTGAATGTTAGCACCCTATCAGCCTACAGATCACGCATGATGCACTCTGCTAATTTAAACAAGAAATGTGAATAGTGTGTGTGACAGGACTACAATGTTTATAGGAGGAATCAAATTCATGAATGAACACTAACCTTGTTTCTTATACTACAGTGCTACAAAGTAGTGAAGGGAACAGGGAGAGCATTAGGTCACACTGATGTTTCTGTGTGTGTAGACTTTGAGACAGTTACGTGCTGATCTGCGTACACTGGTGTTGAAGCTGCAGTCTGGAGGGCGAGCATGCTGTCATTATACTGATGGAGAGAAACTCCGCATATCCCTTAACACTGCCGACTCAACACTAATCAAACAGGTATTATTAACACACACACACACACACACACACACACACCCTGGTGGTCCTTAACTCAGCTCATCAAAGACACACTCACAAACACACACTGTACTTACACTGTTTGTGTTTCAGGATCAGATGCTGATGGATCTTCTCTCGACAATGCAGCTCCTTAAAGCTCAGCTCCATCGAAAAGATGAGACTCTTGCAGATCTTAAGCGACCTTTCACCCCTGCTTCTCCGGCGACCCCTAGCTCCTGCAGCAGGCGTGGCTGTGGAGTTGCCGTCGCAATGATGGAGAACCAGGCCCCAGGCAAGCGAGGGTTCTTGCGGCTTTTCACACCGTCACGCTGCAACAAAACAAGAGTGAAAGCAGACAACACGACGCCGTACGCCCGCATACTGCGCTCACGCCAACCCTCACCCCCACCTAGCCCCGCCCTCACACGCAGAGGCAGGGTGTAATGATGCTCACCTGACACCTGTTTTTTCTGGAGAGAGCATGTTAATTGGGTCACTTGCCAACTCTAATCCCTTTCTGCCTTTTCAATTTTCATATGCATGACACTGATACGAACCTTTAACACACTTAATCTAATAAGTCAGCTGATTAACAGCCCTTACTTGGGTGAAGTTGGGAGCAGGGACACTAACAGGTGCAGGACAGGGAGTTCTCCTGGACCGGGTTCGAAGACCTGTGCTGGAAAGCAAAAAGTTTAATTAGCCAGGCTTTACAGATTAAGGATTCTGCATCTTTTCCTCTGTTCATATGTATTATACTAAACTATGCATTTGTGTCACATATTTATTATACTGTTATCTATTAATCAATTCTTCATTAATCCGTAATTACTGCAACAATCTGTTCATTAAGCTAAAGAGCAGGATGAGGAAGGATTTTCATAATTAACTACACATTAACAGCTCATTAGAGTAATAACCATTGTGTTAATGATGATAGCATTGATATTTTATATACAAGAATATTACAACATATTACAACATTTTGTAATATTCTTATATATAAAATGTCAACGTTATCTATATACAGTATATATGATCGGTGACTTGATTGCCATTCATTTCCATCATTAACCGATTATTGGTTTATTATTTGACAGGATTGATTTAAAAATAATGATTATAATTACAAAAAAAAACATTTTTTGGAGTAAAATCTTCTGCAGTAAGTATATTTTTAATGACACTAATCCATCAATGACGGTATAAATAATATGTGACTCTTAATGTAATGTTTGAACCAAACGTTTATTCCACATGGCCCACAGGATCGATGTTCTTGCTGGAGTAAAAATGGTTCAAAGCTTTAATGTTGCAGCACAAGTTTGTACAGTTTTATAAGAGATCTGCACAATTAACCTAGCTGTGTGTGTTTACACAGAGCTTCCTCGAGGCATTTATATCTTTTATTATAATATATTTTTTTCTTTTTTAATAATATTGATATAAGCAGTGTGTTTATGCTAATAGTCTTGTGTGTGTGTGGTGTGATTTATAGGCTGTAATTACATACAGTCATATGATAAATCTGTATGCTGTTAATCACTTTATATGTGTTTATATATGTTTTGTGTAAGGCACACTGCTTGGATTGAATAAAAGACATTCATGGATACAGGCATGACTGTGATTGCTTTCACACACACACACACACACAGGAAGCATCAGTTTTGTGGATGATTAACCCTACAGTGATGGCCAAAACTATTAGGACATCATGTATTATTGCTCATCCTGTGCAGAAATGAGGTGAAATCACTAAGTACTCCTGTCTGGCTGTCTGCTAATTAGAATAAGTTGATTTAGTTTTAATATGTGGCAACGCTTTCTGATGCTCATCTCTGCACAAAATTGGCTAAAACTAGGGAATTCTTAAGTAAATTATGAACAAATGTGGAAAATTTCTGTACATGATTTTCAGGAGGCAGTCAAGCAGGTGTGGATTGAGCAAATAACACCAGAGTACTGCAGACGTCTTTTTCAAGCTATGGCCAGCAGCAGGGTTTTAAAGAATAAAGGATTTTAGAGTAAATATTACGATGGCCGTGAAATGCAAAACAACTTAACAAAGCCGAAAACAAAATAACATTCAAAGACAAAATAACAAATTCAAAACCAAATTAACAAATCCGAAAACTAAATAGCAAATTCAAAACCAAATTAACAAAACCCAAAACAAAATAACAAATTCAAAACCACATGAACAAATCCGAAAACAAAATAACAAAAACGAAACTAATTGTTAATTTGGTTTTGAATTTGTTATTTTGTTTTGGGTTTTGTTAATTTGTATTGCACTTCTCGGCCAGTCAGATACGAACCGGAAAAGGTAGGTATAGTTTGCGAATTAAATTCTTACCGCTGATTGGACGAGACACCTGTCACTCAAGATAAACAGGAAGGAGGAAATTGTGTCTCTAACTTTGTTTCTTGTGTGTTCTGTTTCATTAAAAAAAATTCGGTGTGCAAACTAAGAAAATAATTACATTTTTCATTAGAAAGCAAGGAAATGGAATTTATTCAACGATACTTTGAGGACGGATATTCGTGTGCCGAGATTTTGGATATGCTGATGACATATCACGGTATAAAGATTAGTTTGCGAACTGCTGTGTCTCTTTTAAAAGAAAAAAAATCCAAAAGAACTGCAAAAATTTGGCAGAACGCCATATTTGAAACCACAATAAGGACAGTACATGTTTGCACATTCATACACACACGAATCTACCGCCGCTACAGTACTTCCTGTATATCTTGAGTGACAGATGTCTCGTCCAAGCAGCGGTAAGAATTTAATTCGCAAACTATACCTACCTTTTCCGGTTTGTTTTTGAACGGCCGAGAGGTGCAAACCAAATTAACAAAACCGGAAACTAAATAGCAAATTCTAAATCAAAATAGCAAAACCGAAAACAAATTAACAAAACACAAAACAAAATAAATTAGTTTTGGGTTTTGTTATTTTGTTTTTTAATTTGTTATTTTGATTTGGGTTTTGTTATTTTGTTTTTGAATGTTTTATTTAGTTTTGGGTTTTGTTATTGTGGTTTTTAATTTGTTATTTTGTTTTCATTTTGTTAAGTTACGGCCACCGTAAAGTATTGATTGTTGTAAACCAATTTCAGTGCATAAAATAAATTTTTATTATTATCTTCATTATTACTGTTAAAACATGGAGTTTTACTTTTGTCTCAATTACTTTTGGCCACAACTGTAAAGCACATCAGTGAAATGCATGAAACATACCTTTATAAATTTCTCACTTATCAGACAAACATCTGCTCAGAAATATTTATTCTATTGCCTTATTAAATGTACGAGGATGAGTAAAAAATGATCTGAACTCCCGGTATATCAACACTTCTGTTGGCCCCACTGCTTATCAGCACTTTCCAGTTACGGCTACTGTCTCGTCAGTCACAAAAATGGATGACCCACTTGTGATTCACGGAATTCATGGAAGAGTATAAACAGAAGTATTTGTATATCAAGAACAAGTTCAAAAGTCAACCATTAGCTGGAAAATTCATGCTTACAGTATTTTGGAATTCTCAAGGGCTAGTGCTGGAACATTAACAGGAAAAAGGTTCGACAATCAACAGTGCTCATTACAGTGAGATGCAAATTTAAGAGTTGAAGCCAAACCTCCAAATTGAACGCAGAGGACTGCTATCCAAGGGTGCGTCCTGACCACACTGTCAACACCCTGCAAAAACTATTTTACGTGTTAAAGGTTCATCCCTATAATCCTGATCGTGCTCCATCAAACTTCCATCTTTTTGTGAGTACAAAGACTCACTTCTGATCAAAACATTTTTTAATAAGGGAATACAAAGGTTTGTCCATGGCTATATTGAAAAGTGTATTGAAAAGCAAGTAGATTATGTCAGTATTTTTTTTTTAATTAATGGAAATAAAGTCAATAGCCAGTGTGTGGATAATTTTTGACACCCTCATGTAATACCATGTCCAAAAATTGATAACACACCATTTTCATTCAGGTTCGACACTAAGGAAATACAAATACACTTTCCATTCATCTCACACACACACACACACACACACACACACACACACACAGAGAGAGAACACATTTTCTGATCCGTCACTGTGTGCAGCTTTATTTAAAATAATTGTACAAAAGTCCTATTACAGAATCAGACACCACTGAATACTGAGTCAAGTGATCAGAACTACATCTATAACAGGGGTGTCAAACTCCGTTTCTGAAGGGCCGCAGACCCACAGGGTTTTGTTCCAACCCTGCTCCAACATATATGCCATGTAGTTTTCAAATAAGCCTTAATGATTTGATTAGGTGGATCAGGTGTTTTTGATTATGGTTGAAGCTAATCTCTGCAGGTCCTGGAGGGTTGGAACAAAACCCTGCGGGTCTGTGGCCCTTCAGGAACAGAGTTTGACACCACTGATCTATAACCATCTCCCTGATCTATTACCAGCAGGAGGCGCTGGTTAATCAAGTTTACCCTCTTCATCATCAGTAAATTCTGTAAGTATCCGTTAGTACACCAGTTTTCCCTGAACTGCCTCCTGCAGGAAGTTCTTCCTTCACTGTTTGCAAGAACCAATAGTCACACTGGCAAAAGTGAGACAACTCTAAATTTCATCAGTGTCATGCTCCTGTAGCACATTTCAAAAAGTTTATTTCGGCAAATAACGCATGTACAGGTTATTTCTGAGCAAACTGATATGATCAATCTGTACAAGATAATAACATGGCTAAGTGTATCAGGATGTGTGTGTGTGGTGTGTGCGTGCGGGTGTGTGCGTGGGTCAGGGTGTGATGGACGACAAGTCGAGAGGAGACACTCTCCGAATGGGTGTGGTGGTGTTGTACACACTTTGCAGTGTGTGTGTGGCCGTGTTCAGTGGGTTGAACACACTCTGCTCAGAAGATGATTCTCCCTGTTCTCGCACGGCTGAGATCTGACGCAGCAGAGCTTTTCCCTCCTCACGAGCCTACACACGTACACATACAAACGGTCTCAGGTTAAAAAAAAACAAACAAAAAAAAAACTTGGGAGTGCTGCACAACACATGCTTTTTAATTAAAAGACACACACAAATGTTCAGTTTTGTTCACAGACTTGTCTGTATTTTGTACATTTAGAATAATTTTCATGTCCTGATGGTGTTAATACAGCACATGAAAAAAATACTCACCATTTACTATAAAAGTCATACCTGTACACCTACTCATTTACGTAGTTGCCCCAATCAGCCAATCGTAAGGAAGCAGAACAATGCATTAAATCATGTAGGTAAAGGCCTCACAGACACCGGACAGTTAAAGAAAGAAATCACCGATTATTATTTTTAATTATTATTTACTGGCAGAGACTGGTTTGGGTGAGTCTCTGCCTATGATAGACTCAATTTGCTGTTCTTGGATGACAGGAGTAGAACCAAAATTGGTTGACTGTTCCTGTAGCTCATCCACCTTAAGGTTCAATGTTTTGGGCATGCCAAGTTGCAGTTCTGTAAAGAGTTTATCTTTTGATAAACTACAGTATAGCCTTCCTGGATCAAGAAGTAATGAAATACTCAAACAGGTGAGAGATCAAAGTTGTCCCTAATCTGACATTTTATGTGATTACTACATGAAGCTAATATCCATCGTGCTGCTGCCACAATACTGGTTCATTGGATAAGCTGCATAAGTGAACAGGTTTACAGGTGTTCTTAATAAAGTGGACAGTGAGTGTATATACAGCAACAAGGTCTTGTGTTCTGCCAGACAGTATTGCATGTTATTGTGTGCGTGTGTATATGAGAGAGAGGGAAATACTCACTTCATTATAGTCACAGCAGCGTTGTGCACACAGTGATGCCTCGTCATACAGTTTGTTCTTGAAATAATACTGACCAAGATAACGCAATGCCGTGCTCACCTCCACGTGCTCCAACTGCTCCTGCACACATGCATGTACACACAGGTTTAACAAGTGACACACCCAGACACTAACTGTGTAGGTGCTAAATTAACTCCCCAGCAATGTTCATTTTCATAGTTTTGATCAGACATAGTTTATGGCCAGTGGCCAGATTGTTTAAAAAAAAGTGTATTAAATAGTTATTTAACCATGTTCAGGTGTATTTAGTGATATTATCAAATACTGAATGTAAGCGCTACTACATGAAACAAATCCAAAAGACTTGAGTTCATTACCTATTAAAATAACGTCTCACCTAAACACCTTCACCAAGTCACCCAAGTCAGGGTGTTAAACACTTACAGTACAGCATTAAATACTGTAACAAATGACAAACTCAGTCTTACTACAATAGGATTAAACTACAATACAGGATTAAAACATTGACATTGAGTGCTCTCCACTCTTCATTACAGTTTAAGCTTGTACATAAGGCTCATTTTCCAAAGTTAAGCTTTCTCGCTTCTACGCAGGTCATCCCCATTATAATGTAAATGTGGACAGTTGTCCCTCATCCATATGTATTGGACATTGCCCTAATTTTGAAAAAAAATTGGAGGGATGTCTTTTAAATCTTATCTCACATACCAAAGTACAATCTAGAACCAAACCCCATGGTTGCCCATTTTGGCTTCACTGGTGAGGAGGATAAGCATTTAACCCTAGCTAAATGTTGATTATTGTCCTGTGTCCCTCCTCACCACCTTTTTTATTTAAATGGAACGCCTACCTCACTCAACCACACCCAGTGACTCAGGAAAATTGTCATGTTTGTCCCTTGAAAAATGTAATTACTAAATGTGTAATTCAGCTTTGAAATTTCAACAGGTATGGAGGCCCTTCCTTCATGTTTCAAAGACCCCCCCCCTCTCCTTCTTTTTTCCACCTTCTTTAAAGATACCTTAGGTCAAGATAAATGACGTACAGAGCATACAGATAAATGTACATTTACTGTTCAATTGTTCATAAAGCATTTCTTTGAAGTGTAAGGATGGCTTGGAATTGTGCATTTTTTGGCTGACTGTGTACTTGGAACACACACTAAGTTTATCTTGTATGTTCTGTTTTTGTTTAGAAATCAATAAAAATATCTTTGAAGGAAAAAAAAATGTGACCTGTAACTTTTGTTTTTAATATTTTGTTACACTTCCACACAGAATTAAACTGGCTAATTCATCACCATTGAGTGCATTAAGTTCTAAGCATTTCACTGCATATCGTACTGTGTATGTGACAAATAAAATTTGAATTTGAATGCTGTGCTGCCTGCCAGAATGTGACTAGTTTAAAGAGCACCACCTGTAGGACCATAGAGGAACTGCAACATTTTAATATCTCAAATGTTACAGTATAACACACTGTATATAAATTAAGTCAATAAAAAAAACATTTGAGTCAGTGTGGCGATACATGTATAGAGACACAAAAGAATTGTGATGTGTAACTGAATTCATTTTCCCCATCTCTATTAATCATGCTCACAATTTTCAATACTCAGGGCATTAAAGACCCTTGTGAAATTTGTCTCACAGCATTAAATACTAATTGTCATAACAATTCACATGTGCAGCATTAAACATCACAACTCATGTCATTAACACTGACTCTCACAGTAGTAACCTCTCATTCACACAACTGTCACGCAGTAAATACCTATCAGAATGATGCTAAATGTTCATAGCATTAAAACTCTTACAGCGTTACACACTTACCCCACAGGAGAAAATGTCCTGGATGTAGATTATGTAACATTGAGCCGCATCATCCGACTCATTTAGCTGCTCATGAAGCCTGGACACGGACACACATGAACACTGTTCATCGCTAACACACTCACTTGTTACATATAACTTTGCAGTAATAATATTGATGATGATAATGATGATAATAATATTAGTAACAATAATACTTGGCAAGTTTGAGCAGTGCCATCCTCTCCACATCTCCCACGGAGTACGCTCGCCAGTAACACTGCAACAAACACACACACCATATCAGCACCACCCACTTCATCATAAACATAATTCAGATGATGTTCAGAGCTCTTTACCTTTTTAGCTTCAACCTGCTGTGAGAGTTTTTCATAACATTCACCCAGAGCAACAAGCATGCGGGAGTCATTGGGCCTGAAAAAAAAAATAAAAAAATAAGTGATAATGCGGGAAAAAAAAAGTAACAATTTTATTTTTCCCTTACCCTCTTATGGGGTTTAGTAACCCATCTGCAATTTATGTACCATACTGAATACTGAGTAGCAAACAGTACAGTAACTAAATCAGTGGTGAAATAAATTTTACTAGTTGTATTCTTATCAAAAGCACCATAACGAACATTACTTTGTAAAACACTAGCTAATTTAAACATGCGTCCTTGCAGTGAAACCTAAAGTGATGTCTGATAACTAAAACTTACTAAATTATTATTTAGCTTAAGCCGAAGAATGTTGGGCAGAAAACACATTTCCACATCTGATACAAATTTGTTTCTGTCTGATCACATAACCAATAGTCTGTGATCGTGGGCACTTTAATCACATACAACTCGCATTTACTTTTTTTTTTTATAACGAGTTTCTCACTGCACTTTAGAACTTATCATCATAATACTCACAAACACACTACACACCTGAGCTGGTGAGCCTTCCTGTAGTAGTAGAGCGAGTAGAAGGGCATCTTGAGGATTTCGTAAGTCTGACCGAGTCCGTACCATGCCCGGTAATCCCGCTTATTCACTTCGATTGCATGTCTTATACAAACACAGACATTTTTTTATATATGTTACACAACATCAAGTCAGTTTGCAGATTTTCAGTACACTAAGTATTAATAGAGTGGGGGTGCCAATACTTCATGCAGGGCTGCAATCAGTGATAAAGCACTACGAGCTGACCTGTAGTGGTGGAATGAATGTATCTACAACATACAACATAATATAAGACACTGCGCAGTGTGTTTGATGATGCCTGGTTCGTACCAGTCGAATGAGATGGTGTTAATTGTGGAGTGTTAATATAGCACATATAGGCCTGGGTGGTGTTTAATGTACTAGCAGAACAAGAGAGTGTTAATTAGGATGTGTTATTTGTACCTGTAGGCCTGGATGGCAGCGGATGTGTTCTTCATCTCCATGTACTCATGGCCCATCAGAGTCCAGGCCCCGAGACAACGAGGGCTCAGTTTCAGTGCTCGCTGGAAATACAGAGCCGCTTTCTCATGTTGACATCGCATGCTGTAGTAATTACCTAAACAGTTATAAATAATTAACAGTTAACAACCCTGTGCTGCTTCTCCCTGTGTTTGTTAAAAAAGTGTTTAGATTTTCTGTGTATACATTAAATATTAATCATTCATATTAAAAGGACAAACATTTGCATCAAACAATTAGTCTTTTTATACAGTAAGAAATTAGTGTAATGTGTGTGTGATTACTTACCAATGACACAGCAGGTCTCCACTCTGTACTTGTCAATTTCCACCAGGCTGTGGGCAAGATAGCTCAGCTCTGGCTTCATACTCTAACACACAAACATACCCACTTTGTATAATCTTTCCACTGACTTTGATATGAAATCATTAACACATTAGACTTTGTTGTAATGGTATTCTTTTTATCTTATTCTTTTTTTTTTTTTTATTGCTCTCAGCTGCTCACAGGAAAACAAGCCAAAATCTTTAAGCATCTGTTAATGAGTTAATACCAAAACCTCAGCTTTCTGGTGAGTATTTAACACACATGTCTTGTGCTCCCCTGTGATCAACACTCTTGAAGCAGAATTTTAGTATGACAAGAGAGTTTTCTCACCCGGACATATAGCAGGTTAGAAAATGTGTCCATGTTCTCAATGCGAAATGGATCCTGGTCACGGAGCTCGTTAAACAAATCCAACGCCTGGTCAATATCTGCACACAAACACACACACACACACACACACACACACAAAAATAAAACCCACAATAAATATTGTTCTTTCTGGGTCACTAAGAGACTCAGTGTGTGAGGGAGCATGTGTATTACCTATAATATTTTGAGAGTGGTGTGTGTTTATACAGTGTATATTCATAGAGTGTAAAGGAACATTTGTTGTCCATAATGCACTGAACATGTCAAGCTGGTGTACTAATGTAAACTTGTGTGGGCTGTGGGCATTTGCCTGAAGCCTGGTGCCTATCCAAGGAAGCTTAGGACATGAGGCAGGGTACATCCTGGGCAGGGTGTCAATCCATACACACACTCATTCACACACAACAAGCAATCTGATGTTAAATAATCTTTTGGACTGTGGGAGGAAAAGGAAACCAGAGTACCTGGAGGAAACCGACCAAGCACAGGGAGAACATGCAAACTCCATGCACACAGAGGAATCGAACCTGCCCGGGAATCGAACCCGGACCCTATAGGTCCAAGTCATCAGTGATAACCACTAAGCCACAGTGACGCCACAGTCTTTTAAATTTTATTATTTTATATTTTTGTTCAGACTTCATTGTCCCAAAACGCTCCAGACCTCGAATGTTGTGGTAGGCGACAGCGATCTGGGAGATGATGTAGGTACTCTTGGAGAATCCAGCCTCCTTTAGACTCTGGTATTTCTGCAGTGCCTCTGTAATCATCTGCAGCTCTGTGTACATGTGGGCCATGAAGAAGTCCCTCACCCAACAGTCGGGCAAGGATAGAGACTTCAGCTAAAGACACACACACAGGTGCTTCAGTTACAAACTTGAAAAACAGAGACTTGTACAATAACAGACACAATCAAAAGTCTATTATGTGTGTATGTGTGTGTGAGAGAGTAACTGAAATTTGAAATAAACTTAATTTGCATCTTCATGCTCATGATGACAGATTGTGTTAAATGTGTGTGGTATTAGGTTCAGACACTGTTACATATATATGTTGAATGGCTATGGAGTGAAGTACAAAAAGTACTTCATGTTTATGTAATCTTTTAACTCATCAGAAATCCAGGACTAGGTGTTTAGTGTATAGTACAGTGTAGTACAGAGAGCATGTGGGGTGTTGAAAGTGAGCTTGTGTTTTTTGAGAAACATTGTGTAGTGTTTAGAGTGGATTTGTGGCACTGATGGCATGTGGGGTGTTCGGAATGATCATGTGGTGTTGAGCGACAGCATCTGGTACCATATCAATGTTAGTGATGAGGTTGCAAAGCTCGAGCCAGGCGCCCCAGTGTAAAGGGAGAGAATGTGTTGCCTCCACAAACACATCCACTGCTTCCTTCATCAGATCCAGCTTCCTCAAAACAACCCCGTACCTATACATAAAAACACACGGTCATATAAGCACAAACACACAATGACAGCCTTTCGACCTCATATCATTTTGAAAATTGCAAAAATATGTTTCTCTTTAGCAAATATTTTAACCAGAAAGGAAGTCCTAGCACGTTAATGATGCTTAGTGAAAAGAGGGAAAGAGTCTATTCCAGTTGAACTGACAGACTCCCAGTCAACCCCTGTATTTATAATCATCCATAGTCTACTTATGGAGAACATTACTGACATACAGTATTTAAGAACAATGAGTCAATAGTCCCCAGCAGTCTCTACCTCATCAGATGAGGTGAAAAAAAAAAAAATTATGTTTGATTTACTGGCATTCTGTTCATTTCTTTACTTGTCTGATCTTTTTACACGCAAATTAGTGAAAAAATAATTTATGATTAAATGAGTAAGTTTTGCTGATTAAATTGTTGCCAATGCCAAACTGGAAATGAACTGCAAACCACTAAGATCTGAACTGTTCCAAAAAGCAACACAACGCTGTACTACAGCAAAACGACAGAGTGAAACGCAAAGCTACATTACAGTACTTCAGCTCCCTATTGGTGCACGGGGGTATAATAAACATGTTGAAGAATAGAAAAAGGCCTGCATTAAAGCTTGTGTGAAGTATGTGCATTTACAGGTAGAGCGTGAATCCATCCAGTTCTCCAGCGGTGTGTTTTTTGCTGAGCTCCACTCTCAGTTCTCTCAGAGCTTCGTTACGTACCTGACCCTTCTCCAGAGGACCTAGACACAGTCACAACACACAAAGCAAACGAAACTTTACACAGTCTCTAAACATTAGGAACGGGAAACACCAACAACCATCCGATATGATATCATGATACATTGGTGCTGATTCGATTTATATTATGATTCTAGGAGTAGCATGATTTTATAATACCCTAATGCTATAATTAATTTGTATTATGCTTTTTGTTTAAAAGACCTTGAATCTTTAAGAAAAAAAAAAGTTACATCATAATTTGAAAGTTTTATACCTTAATTTTATTCGACAGCTTCACAACTGAATTGAACAAGAGTAATTAAATGTCACCCATTCCTTATAGCAGTTGGCCAGCATTCAAACAATACAAACCAACTTCAAACACAAGAGCTTAACATTTAAGCCATTAAAAAAATATTTTATTTATGTATTTATTTAATAATTAAAAAAAAAAAAGGTAAATTTTTCTTAAGGCAGCACATATCCGCCATAATTATTATTTCTAAAACTTAATTCACTCCTATCGCTGCCTCAAACACCTCCAAAGTCACATTGACAATGAGCGCATATTGAGCAGTTGTGAGCCTGGAGACATGTGCAGCTTCTAGCACATTTTGCGTTAGTTTGTGAGACTGTTTTTTGAGACTGTTGCAAGTGTGTATAATGAGTGGGTTTTGAGACTAATTTGCTAGCAGCTTTTAGAGAAAAAGGCTGATCGGAGGCTTTTTAATCCAGATCAGACAGAAATGTCAGAATGTGACTTTTGATAAATGTAACGCCATACAAACTCAAAACAAACGTTTTGTTGTGCCACTCAGAAACTCACTGTACACTCATTGTTCAATCACTGGTTATAGCCGATCAAACAGAAAACCAGCAAATTCCAACCGGCCCAATCGATCAGTGCATCTCTATTATAAATCTAAAAAATAATTGGGGGAAGAAAAAAAATTTAATTAAATGGATTTTGGAGTCAGTAGCAATACATGAATTGCCACACAAAATAATTGTGATGCGTAACTGAACAATTTTTCCCCCATCTCTAATAAACATCATTAATTACTTTGAAACTAATGATCATACAGTGTTATAAATATTTGATTATCAATGATGAAAAAATTGTGAGTGTGTCTCACCAAGACTGTCCACTGTCTCATCGTCCTTCTTCTTCTCTCCTGACTGAAAAATACAAAAAACAAATGCTAAAAACAGCAGAGCACACATAACACAAACTAGCACAAACAAACACTGATCATACTGGTGGAAGAGTTAACACCCAGCCAACACGATACACACTGAATACAGCAACAGTGCTCACCAGGTAGCGCGAGTACATGTAGAGGAAGTATGCTTTCTGACTGTGGCAGTCACGCAAGAAATATGCTGCACGGTCATATTCCTTTAGATCAAAATATGACTTCGCCAAACACAAAGCATCCAGGTCGTGAGCTTCGTCCTAAACACGGAGACATGAGGAGAATCAGGAGAGAAAAAGGACTGAGAATGGTGCAGTAACAGACCTTGATTTGGGTTTTTGATTTTAAATAATCTTCCTCTCATGTAGTGCACTATGGGAAAAATTAAGAGTTATTTAAGAGTTGATTTATTTAACTATAAAAGTCAGTTCATATACAGATTCTAATGCCGCACAGAGAGCAGCGTCTGAGGAGGAAAGTGACATCACTGCCTCTGAGAACAGTGTGTGAAAATTATCAGCTTTCATCTAAACAAATTCTTCAAATTAACAAAATTCAGCTAATCTATAAATAATATAGATTAAATAAATTCATGGGACACATTTTTCATATAAAGAAAATAATGAGGAGCATTGTAATTGGTGAGATTAATTAAATATACTGACCTCAGTGACTGGTGGTGGAGAGGGAATCTCACTCAGTGGGAGAGGATCGAGAGAAAAGGCCAACTCGGATGCCCTGTATGCACACACACATACATAAATATGCACAAACACAATACATTTTATTCTCATTGTCATATTCAGAAGGCAGAATACAGATGATCTGGTGATTAATAATTACTCTGAATTATATATACTTTAAGAAATTCAGAATATTAAAAACATTTACACAATCAGTGTGATATAAAGTGTGATATAATTCCATTTCTGTTTGTATCAGATAATTCTGTACATACTTTGGAAATTAATTTATAAAATTATTTATTACATTAAACAAATTTTCTTTAAGAGAGCTCTCTAAATAATAAAATGCTTTATATCCAACACTGTACATGTGTTCAAGAAAAAACAAACAAACAAACAAATGAATAAATACAATAAAACCATAAAGGAACATTGCTGTTTAATATGTGAACAGCTACATTATAAGAAAATGTAAAAATCTCTTCTTAATGATCTCTCTTAAATTTCATTCTAAGTCAATTATAGAAAATGTTTTTAACTATATTGAGATTTTTATTGACTGGACTATAAAATCTTTGATGGGGCTTGGAAAGAAAAAATATTTAAATCTAAATGAATGTAATAACAAATATAATCTATCATAAATTTAATTAGAAGTATTCCGAAAGCAAAAGCATACAATTTTAAATTTGTTTAGTCGGTGTAGTGTATTGACATTGAGTGTTTTGTCAGTGTAGAATTTATTTGACTTTGCATAGTTTTTTTATTTTCAGAGTTTAGTCAGGGTTGTTTTAATGTTTAGTGTTCAGTGGGTGTAGTGTTTTAACAGTTGGTGCCAGTGTAGAAGATTAAAGTTTAGTGTTTAATCTGTGTGGTGTTTTAAGATTTACTGTTTAGCTGGTATAGTGTAGAAATGTTTAGTTTTTGGTCAGAGTACAACAACAACAATCCACAACATTATGACCACTGACAGGTGAAAATGTATAACATTGATAAATCTTGTTACAAAGGTACCTGGAAGGGATACATTAGGCAGGAAGTGAACCTTTTTTCCTGAAGTCGATGTTTTGGAAGCAGAAAAATGGGCAAGTGTAAGGTTTGACTGATTTTGACAAAGGCCAAATTGGGGTGTGTAAACAATTGGGTTCAAAAACTGCAGCTTTTGTGGAATGTTTCCGATCTGCAGTGTTCAGGACCTACGAAAAGTAATCCAAGGAAGGAAAACTGCTGACAGTGTTGTGGGCAGCCAAGACTCATGAATGCATGTGGAGACATTAATCCAATAGAAGGAGTACTCTAGCTCAAATAGCTGAAAATGCTCATACTGTCACTGATGAAAAGGTGTTAAAACACACAGTGTATAGCAGTTTGTTGTGTATGGGGCAGCACAACCACAGACCGGTCAGGGTGTCCACGCTGACCCGTGTCCACTGCCAAAATTGCCTACAGTGAGCACATGAGCAAGGAAAAGAAGGACAGAAAGATGCATTATGGGAAAATGATGAGATGGCAGAGGCAAAGTGACGCTTCAGGCAATGTTCTGTTTGGAAACTTTGGGTTCTGCCAATCATGTGGATGTAACTTTGACAAGTACTACCCACCTCCTCAACAGTATTTCCTGATGTCAGTGTCTTTTTTCAGCAGGAAAAAAAAGCAGATATATGCAAATTATTCTGCACTGTGAAAATGCACTTCTGGTTGGATACTAACTGTATTTCAGTGCCTTGTACCTACATGTGCACTAACAAAGTTGAATCTAATCTAATCTAATCTAAATTGTATACCTTGAAACTGCAAAAATGATTAAAGGTTGGTTTGAGCAACACAACATCGAGTTTAAGGTGTTGACCTGGCCTCCAAATTTTCCAGATTTTATTCAAATTGACCATCTGTGGCATGTGCTGGAAAAAGCATGACACATGGAGATCCTCTCTCACAACTTGCACGACTTAAAGCATCTCTTACTGATGAATTGTGTTAAACACCACATATTCACTGATCAGCCATAACCTTATGATCACCCGCCTAATATTGAATAGCTGTCCACCTGCCACCAGAACAGTAATGACCAGTGTGTACTAAACCCTGTTCTATTGGATCGACCTACACGGGCCAGCCTTCACTCCCCGTTTGCATCATTGAGTCTTGGCCACCCATGACCTGCCGCCAGTTCATCAGATTTAATTCCTTGGATCATTTTTGGTATGTCCTGACCACTGCTGCTTGGGAGCATCTCACAAGAGCTGCAGTTTTTGGACTTGCTCTGACCCAGTTGTCTAGCCATCACAATCTGTCCCTCCTCACAGTAGCTACAGTTTCTTACAGTTACAGTCATAAGTGGCCAGGGCTCACTGGGGAATAGAGGAGAATGTGTAGATCAAACTGAAGAAAAGTTTATGCTGGTTGTTACAGAAAGGTGTCTGAACACACAGTGCATCACTTATATGGTGGCTAAAGGGGGGACCTACTCAATATTAAGCAGGTTGTGATCATTTTATGGCTGGTCGGTGGTGCGTTTGTGTTTTGTGTGTGTGTGTGTGTGTGTGTGTATATATATATATATATATATATAACTTGATGTATAGTCGGTGTAATTAAGTGCTTTACATTGAAATGTTTTAGCGCTGACTCGGAGACAGACTGAATAGTTACTAGAAATTTCCACCATAATTATATTGCTTCGTAGTTATAGAACATTAAGTAATGTGAAAATGAGTGAATATTTATAAATACATTCATTAATCACTCTCAGGATAGTCATGAATACAGACATTAGCCCCACGGCTAACAGCTCAAACATTTCAGTAAATAACACACTGACTATACGGTTTCTGTATACTATGTGAAATGGAATAACTCACCACTTCACACTGTGCACCAGTCCGCGCTCCTTACATTGCGATATCATAGAAATCAGCTGCTTTTTAATCTGCACCAAGTCGCTAAACTCACTGCTCAGAGCCGCCGCCATTTTTTCGTGTGTTTTTGTGACGTCACCGTGCCGGAGCAAAGCTCCGTTCTGATTGGACACATCGGCATGGGCTGTGTTCCAAATCTAGCTAATCATTTATCATATGTTGTGCACATAATATTTGCATTCTGTACCTGTTTCAGACAGCACTAGTGCACTACATAGGAGACAGAAATATAGTATCCATTAATTCACATTTATCTTGGCCACCCTACCTCCAGGGTTGTTTTTGGGAGGTGGAAGGAAATTCAAATTTATAATAAGGTAAATAAAAAAAGGAAATTCAAATTTGTAGTTAGTACAATTATTTTGGGAAATATGTACATGTGATGAGGCACAGTAGCTTAGAGTTAGCACCATTGCCATGCACCTCCAGGGCGTGTAGTTTGCATATTCTCCCCGTGCTTGGTGGTTTTCCTCCCACAGTCCAAATTGAATTAAAATTCAAATGTTACTTGTTACATACACAACCATACACAATATCATATGCAATGAAATGCTTAACATGCAGATATGAAGATTAGGCTAATTGGCCGATCTTCATAAATCAGTGTGACAAAAGAAATCGTCCTGTGTACATCAGCATCTGGTGCTATTCTGACCATGTGCGTTACCGTATCTGCAATTTCATCACGGACAGCAAGTAAAAGATTGAACGTGAAATTCTCTGTGAAACTGAGCAAATCTGCCACAGAAAAGTTTGACATGAATTCGGCACATATTCAGTGATGCTGCAAAGACTTGTTCAAGGTGTTTTGAGTGGCACACTCGCAAGAGCAGAAGAACGTGCATGTACATAGAAGACGACGAGAGATCAGGAAGACCTTCAACAAATATCATTATAGATGACGAGACTTGGGTATATGGGTACCATCCTAATATGAAGCAAGAGTCTTCACAGTGGAAGAGCCCATAATCTTCACGACAAAAAAAAATGTGAGGCAGGTCCACAGCTTGACCAAGTGCATGCTTGCGTCTTTTTCGACATTCAAGGCATTGTGCATCAAGAGTTCGTCCCCAGGGGTCAGAGGAGGGTGAATCTCAAAACTTTTTGCTACCTCTCTTTAATACAGTATATGTTTTGTTGAAAACAATAACATACAACAACATAGCCAGGTAGGATAAAAGGAACAGAAGATAAAAAACCCCAGAAGATTAGCTAAACAAATAAACAAACAAATAAATAAAAAACACACCGTTTTTTTGGAAAATTTAATACTTTCTAAATATTCTATAATGTCATTTTAGTAAAAAAATACTTAGCAACTATAAATATTACATTTATTTAAAAATATTCAGCTTCCTCCTCCTTGTAGTGAAAATAATAATTAAATAAATAAATAAAATTATGTTTTTGAAAGGAAAAAATAGGAAACATATTTTGAAGTAAAACAAGAATATCTGAAAAACATGTTTCTGTATAATCACAGTGCAATGGTTTCAGGAGCAGAGGTACAGATAAGGAAACTGGTGTCAATATCCTTTTAAATACTTCAAGTAATTAAATGTTTGACAAGGTAATATTTATTTAAATGACACATAAATATACATTTATATGGTAAAGTCCAGACTATCTTTCCATCCACACAAAAAGACGAGACGCCAGTGCAGACGTCACTTCCTTCGTGCGTTACCCGGGTAACATAAACGCAACCTTATATAATAGTAAGGATTCATTGATTAAATTAAATGTAAAGTTATTTCATCAATTAATATTATGTCATACTCGACAACAATGTATAATTATTTATAAATATATAATGTAAATCCATTTTTTTTCGCACTCCAACATGGCGCAATGACTAATGGGATTATTTTTCATATCCACTTCCGGCGGAAGTGAAGCCCTATTGTTCACTTGTTCCCTAAACCGTTTACAGGTTTCTTTAAACGGAACAATTTCGCTCCCTGCAGTTTGGAATCGCACTCAACATGGCGGACCAGTCTGTGCGGGACACTGTGCAGGGAACAACAAGCCGATCGGAACGCAGCCGTTGATTTGCATTAACGCAGTAGCAAGCGGGGTTCGTTAAAGAAGACTTTAATAAATAAGAAAGCGGAGTGTGTGTTAAAGAGATGGAGAATGAGAGCTCGACGGCGGAGGAGAGAGGAGTGAGCGCGGCGCAGAGGCGAGCGGAAATCCGCCGCAGGAAACTCTTAATGAATTCCGAGCAGAGAATGAACAGAATTGTGGGATTTAATAAAAACGACGGAGAAAGCAGCGGTGAGAAAATTATACATTAAGTATTATACTCATGTGGCTCATTCTGTCGGCGGTTTAATCTAGGGTTAAGAGTCTAGGCTGCTGTTACTGCATCAGGCCTGCTGTGTTTGTGCGTTAGGGAATAAATAATTCAATTCCGGCTGGTGATGTCACTGCTCAGACACACCTGATTCAGCAATAGGTGTGTGTGTATGTATGTATGCATGCATGCATGTGAATGAGAGCAGGCACATGGAGTATTGAGGAAAGCCGGCCTTTTGATGTTTGACTGATAACCATGGGTTGGCAGATCTCAGCAAATTTTCATTAAGCATAAGCTCATTCATTTCGCAAAATAGAAATAATAATAATAAAAAAACAGATCTGAAACTATGCCCCCTTTCTAACTGAGTGAGAACAGATTCCTTATTTTTTGCATTTGAGACAACTTTGTCAACTGAAATATTTTGCCTTTTACTGTTGTTTAGTACAGACCTTATCTACGTCATATTTCTTTTTCTAAAGCACAAATGGTTCTGTATACCATAGGCAAACTGTAATCATGCAGTTAATCAGTTTAGATTTTTTTTTTCTTTAAAGAACCCCATGTGTAAGTTGATGTCATTGATCATTTCTTTATTTATTGCCATTTAACCACCACTTTTATTACTTTGCATAGTAGACTAGGCATTTCTATATGATGAATCACAACTTTATATGCACGTTATTGAAATCATGTTTATTTTAAAAATCAACAAAAAAAAAGTTAAATAAGATTTTACAAATGGGCATTGAAGTGGAATGTAGTGGTGTAGTGGTTAGCACTGTCGCATTGCACCTCCAGTGTCTGGGTCTGTGTGCGTGGAGTTTGCATGTTCTCCCTGTGCTTGGTCGGTTTCCTCGGGGTACACCGGTTTCCTCCCACAGTCCAGGTTAGGTTAATTGGCATTCCCAAATTAGTAGTGTGTGAATGATTGTGTATGCCCTGCGATGGATTGGCACCCAGGGTGTACCCCGCCTTGTGCCCTAATTAGACAGGCATAGACGGTGAGTATAGACGGTGAGTGAGCGATTGAAAAAAGCATTGGTGGCTCAGTGGTAGGTTTCTCATCATCTCTGTGGAAGGCCCAGATTTGATTCCCATCCAAAGCTCCAACTCCTGCTCCAACGCAGTGCCAAGCCAGGATAAATTGGGGAGGGGGGGGGGTGCATCAGAAAGGGTATCTGGTGTAAAACCTTTTGTCAAGTTGTATGTGGATTTGAATAGTTCACTTTGGTGACCTTGACTGGAGCAGATGAAAGGTGAAAGGCTAACACAAAAACAAATGATACCAAATACATTAATTATAGACAGAACTCGCAGACTAATTGTTTTTGTTTCACTTTAACTGCAGATGAAATTATGACTGAAACTGTGACAGTGGAAAACTAAATCTGTTTTAATTTAGAGTTTTCTTTCTCACCTTTACAGAACCCCACCGTGTTAAAGAACCACAGTTCCACCTAGACTTGGACAGGAATGAGTGTTTCTCCTCCTCATTGTCTACTAAAAGAGTGTCTCCATATGTCTCGGAGGTTCGGAGTGAGGGATCGATTTTAGACGAGAGGAAGGAGGAGGATGTGGAGGAAACCGAGCGAGGAGTTCGTCTCAGGCCGAGGGGGGAGACGTCGAGTGAAGAGAGGTCTTGCTCTCCTCGCAGGGGTCTAAACACCTACCTGTCTCGCTTTGATGATGCGATGAAGCTGCGTGGTCAACTGGCCAACGAGAAGGCGTCACAGGAGAACGGCGCAGACGTGGAAGAGTTTGACTCATTTCGACTTTTCCGGCTGCTTGGCAGTGTGGTATTAGCCGTGTGTGTGCGCGTCTTTGTCTGCCACTACCTGGTGAGTGTAACACAGAGACACATTTTATTACACTTTTGTGATTGTTTGGTACATTGTTTAGGTATGAAGCCTTATCATATACCTAATTGGTGCTTTTTCTTTTTTACTCCCCTTTAGTCCATATTTGCACCCTTTCTCACACTGGAGCTTGCCTACATGGGGTTGTACAAATACTTCCCAAAGGTGAGACAAACAGAAAATAATGAAAACTGAAAAATGTGGGCGACACTACAGACCAGCATAGATGCACACTAAAACCCACAATCATGCTGCCAGTGACGCAGTGTTTTGTTAATTTTGCGGAGCAGCGGTGTTGGTGGTGAAGGTTGTGAGCTGCTGATTGGGAGGTTGTGAACTAAAATCCCAACACTGAATACTCAAATATTTTAAACAGCCAACATGGTATAAACGCACATACAGGAGAATAAACACTAGTACAGATGATGGTGGTATTAGAACAGTTAGAGTTCTGTCACTACAAGAGGGAATCTTGTCCTGCTGTGTAAATGTCTCGCTCTGCTGACTGTGCCCCTTTTGTGTCCATGTGTAGGTGGAGAGGAAGATGAAGACGACGGTGCTGTCTGCAGCGCTGCTCCTCTCCGGGATTCCTGCTGAAGTGATCAATCGCTCAGCAGAAACCTACAGGACGATGGGAGACGTTTTCTCTGATCTCTGTGTTTATTTTTTCACCTTCATTACTTGCCATGAGATCATCACTGCTTTCTCCTAACAGTTCACTTAAATAACAGGCACTCACACACTCTTCATACACACATCAGTGTGTTCATTTCAATCCTAGTTTCCCCTTGGTTGCATCTCCTAGTCATTTTAAGAGCTGCTCTAGTGCCAGTTCATGCAGTTTACAAAGGAACAGGTAAAAGTACACGATAGTCATGTGATTGGATTTAAACTCTCCATCTTTACTGCTAGTAGAAGAGCACTACTGGTCAATGCTAACAAATTAACAGCCTAGCTATTTAGCATGAGAGCTAGTCAGCAAACTGTAAAGAAATTGTGTGTGCATGTGTTTGAGTCATAGTTCTCACCACACTGTATGTGTGTAATATTACACACGTACAAGGGTTAGTCAAAAAATTATCCATACTTCAGTTATATGAAATCTTCTTTTGGCCACCCTGTTTTAACAACAGTTTCCGTTTAAGGCTACTGGCTCCCCAGTCACTTCTCGGCAGGGGTGAACGTGTTGCATCAGTTCATTAACTACAGTGCGAGCAAAAATGGGTGAACCACTTGAAGTGCAGTGTTTCTTCTATTCTTCTATATTCTATTTTTTTTTGTGGTCTGAACATGTGCCTGGTACTATTTACTTACAACTTACTGAAAACTTTGTTTGCAGTACAGAGAAAATATTTTGTCGTGTGTGTATAGAGAAGTTCAATAAAGGTCACACGAGTTAGCCATCAAGAAGTAGCTGAACATCCATCACTACGAGCCTGGGAGTAAATGGCATGGAATGGAAATGTCCTCACTCACTATCTAAGAAAAAAATGTAAGTCAACCATCACCTGTAAAAATGGATGGTTATACTTTTTTTATATCAAGGAATACGAAAGCTTGTTGAAAATAGACAAAGGGTATTAAAAAGCAAGGAGATTATGTTGAAAAAAGATTGTATATTTGTCTTTTCAAAAAAATATTTAAATAAATTCTACAGCCAAAGTGTGGATAATTTTAGACTCGCTCTTGTATGTTCCTGTTTATCATCCCTACACATCGCGCACTACACAGTTCCCCTTAGAGCTTAGAGCACTTAAGTGTTATTGGGGAGAAAATAGCAGTGTTTGTGAGATAAACATTTAAGTGTCATGGTGTTTTGATCCTCATTGTGTTGCTGGCATATTTGTAATGTGAACAATTTATTTTGATTCTTTTAAAAACTTGATTCATATTATTTATGCTGCTTTCTTTTATGTAATTATTCTGTAAAACAAATTCTGCTACCTGTTACTGCAAAATTACTGTTCATTAAAAGATGTGTGAACAATAAACTTCAGTAAACAGTCATGTATATATTGTCCACTGTCCTTCAGTTGAAAGATTTGTACTATTAAATTAACGCCACCATGGAAAATGTAATTGCAATCAAAACAAAGAAATATACAATTACATTAAATAATAGTTTTTTTTTATAACAACAGTTTGATGCATTATAAGTTCTAAATTATTTGATTATAAAGCTAATTGGTACCATTTGTGGTATTTAAAGATTTCATTATTTATTTTTCACTGGTCTGACATGAACAATTAAATTTGTTAACAGTCAAAAACTCTGAGTGACTCCAACACTAGAATACACCTACAGCCTCAAAATGTTCCGTTAATCTTCATTTAAGGTTTAGTAAAGTCTCCAGTAACCAGTTGTTAGAAAGAATTAGTATAGTAATAATAAAAATGGAGGCACCATGGTGGCTTAGTGGTTAGCACTGTTAACTTACACCGTCAGGGTTCAATTCCTACCTCTGGGTTTGGGTGCATGGAGTCTGCATGTTCTCCCCATGCATGGTGGGTTTTTATCCCACAGACCAAAGACACAGAATAGCCCAATTGGTGTTCCCAAATTGCGTGTAGTGTTGAACGAGTATGTGTGTGCTCTCCTGGAATGAGTAAGTGTTATGAAGATAGATAAAAGTTGGGAAACTCACAGGAAATACTGGATAATTTTACAAAATCTAAGTTCATTTTAAAGCTCCATTAATTGAATTGAATTCATTATTGTTTGGTTCCTCGGGGTGGCACTGCACCAGCTTCAGTCGGTTGTGATAGCTAATAAATAAACACAGAAGAAGGAAGAACGGAACCGGAAGTTTGAGAAGAAGAAACAAAAACGTTTGTGAAACAGTTGAGCAGTTTACAGACAGTATGGGACGTGAGTCTCGGTGAGAATATTAACTGTATTGCTTTATTTATTTATAGAACCGTTTACGTGATGATGAAAAATAAATCGACAGAAGAAAGAAATATAATTTCTAATCGAAGTGAAGCTAATAAGGAGTAGCTAACGTTAGTAACTTAGTATAGTCAGGTTAGCAGGCTTGCTAACTAACCGGCTAACAGCAGCTGGTTTTATTCATTATTATTACTTCTCATAAGCGTTGGTTTGTTACTTAAGTGAAAAATTATTACATGAGCAGATTATTATTTATTTCACTGAGCTATCTGCAAAAAGCGCGAGCTAGCTAGCCAGCCAGCTGTGCGTGCGTGACGTCACGCACTGACACAGCGCATGTTCACACTACAGTCCTGGGACATTTGGGTTTCTCACTTAACACTTACCTTTGGATTTTGCTTAGGTGAAATAAATCCATGTGCATAATATGGTCTTTAGTTAAGGCAATTCATTTTGTTAAGATGAAGTACCCGTCGTTGACGGGAAAAGAGTTTGTGGAAAGGGTAAAAAGGTTAAAGCTAAAAATAAGCTGATCTGCTTTAATGTATTCAGTAATATTATTATTTTAGGTTGAAGCCCACGCACATGTCAGACTGTCATTCTGTACGGCAGAACTCTCTGTCTAACTTATTAATACAAAGAAATAAGGTGCATCTTACACGTTGTATATACTAAGCTGCACTTTACTTATAATTTCACATAACATTTACTTATACCATTTCAGCAGTGATATTAAGTAATCCCAGTAAAAATATTCAGTATAGATTTTCTAATCAATATATATTGGTGTCTGATTACATTGCGAAAACAGCTTAGTAGTATCTTATTTATTAGTAGTCCGGCAAATGACGGTTTGCTTTTACTCATCAATTTGATTTCCCTTATGGTGCAGGTTAAACTTCAGGTAGATATCAAGGTACTGCAAATGTTTTTATTTTTTAGCCAGTTGTGCATGATGCAGTGACATAAACTGGCACATAACTGCTCATAACTTTACTTCTACTGGGCTTTCAGTTTAGATATTTTACATGCCCTCATCTAGGACTGCTGCGCATATGTTTGCTTTAATGACCTGTGTTTTATCTCATAGTAGAACATAACATTACTGTTTTTTTTTTCGGTCTCGGAACATAATGGACAAACTGGTTTTAAACGCAGGAAGAATAAACATACATTGATCTGTCCTTTCATTTTTTAAAGTTCAGTTTTCACAGTCTACTTTTTTTCTTGGAGCAAGGCGTTATCGTCATTTGTATCTTACGTATACTCTGTCTATACACGGTGACCTATCGCGTCAATCTACATGGTCGCATAGCTATGCCCACCTCAAGGGAAAAAGTCCTATATTCATCCAATCCAAATTGCTTATGTAATCTGGTACATAATTACTCATAAATTCAATTGTTCAATTTTGATTAAATTTATGCAGCAGGTTTAACTTCAGGCAAATAACTACTGCCAGTGTATCATTAACTTCTTTCATAGTGCTAAGACAAAATCTGTCTGGACAGGATGACATACAAACAGAAATTTTTCTGTCTAAAAAAAAAAAGACATTTTCGAAAGAGCACGTTTTGACCACTGTACTGACAAAACCTTTCTTTAATTTATATATATTCACAACAAATCTGCTTGTTATGAATGTTAACAGAGTTGAGATTTTTGTCACAGACATTACCGGAAGCGCTCGTCATCGCGAGGACGCTCGGGCAGTCGCTCTAAAAGTCGCTCTCCCGACTCCAAGCGTGTTAAGAAAGAGGACAGAGCACGTGACCGGGGTCGCCGAGAACGATCACGCAGCAGAGAGAGGAGGAGATCGCGCTCCAGAGACCGCAAGAGACAGAGGTGACACTTTCTCTCTCTCACGAACACACACTTAGAGTTTCTCCCATCCTCATGCTTAATTTGTGGAACCGTGTGTGCTCTCAACAGGCGGTCTCGCAGTCGTGAGCGTAAACGCACCAGGAGTCGTGAACGCAGGAGGTCGAGGAGCCGCAGCAAAGGCAGAAGGTCAGTGATCCAACTGTTAATGAGGGAAAAAGCATAATCACTGAGTTTGTATGTGTGTGAGTACCAATGTGTGGTGACTGGAGTGTGTTTGTTTTTGATGCAGCAAGGAAAAGGCAGATAGTGGTGAGCAGTCAGCAGATAAGAAGAAGAAAGAGGAAAAAGAGGAGGAGCGAGTGGAGGATGTAAGTATCTATCTGTCTGTCTGGCATACTGTCTGTCTGCCTGCAGTTTAGCAGGAGTTAACTGTGTTGTTAAAATGCCCCACAGCAGGATTTTGACCAGACGACCCTGGAGGAGGAGATGAGGAAAAGGAAGGAGCGAGTGGAAAAATGGAGAGAGGAACAGAGGAAAAAGGCCATGGAGAACATTGGTGAGATTAAAAAGGAGCTGGAAGAGATGAAGCAGGGCAAGAAATGGAGCCTGGAGGACGATGATGGTATGTATATGCAGGAGAGATCATGAGATACTGTATACACTTGCTGTATTAATTCTGGATAGTAATATCTGTGCGTGTGTTTGTAGATGATGATGAAGAGGGTCCGGCCTCTATTGATCAAGAAGGTGAGGATGAAGAGGATAAGGAGAAGGAGGGCAAGGTGGAGGAAGCCGAGGTGATGGAGGAGGAGGGAGGGGAAGAGCTTGACCCCCTGGATGCCTACATGGAGGAAGTGAAGGAGGAAGTGAAGAAGTTTAACATGGGCACCATGAGGGGTGGAAATGACAAAGTGAGACACACAATGACACTGATGTAAACTCTAAAATAGTTTTATCAGATGTTGCAGTTTGCCATCATTATGGTAGCATGTGTTTATCACAATTAAGTGTTTAAATTGTACGTGTACAGAAAGGAGGAATGACTGTGACGAAAGTAGTGACGGTGGTGAAGACGAAGAAGACACCTCACACTACCAAAAAGAAAGGAGAGTTAATGGAGAATGATCAGGATGCCATGGAGGTAAAACATACACCTTTACATACACCTCATGTGTTTTCTGCATCATTGTTACTTTAAACTGGGTCTATAGTTCCGTTCACATCAGCTAGTAGAAGCGTCACTAAACCTGGACTCAGATCTGGACTGAGTGATGATTATGTCCTGACACTGATGCTTTTCGGATAATCGCAAATAATAAATGTACCAGCAATCTAGCATATTTTTTCATCAAGGCGGGTGTGGCAATACATGTCACTCAACAGATCCAAGGTTGATAGTTTCCCACGCATACAGAGTGTACAAAAGAAGCATAAA
>QNUK01000214.1:935000-1181391 GCA_013621035.1 Clarias magur
CCACGTGATCTTGTGGGCTTCTGCTGTGGATTGAGAGTAACGTAATGGACATCCAAAAATAATCTCGCATTCTACTGCCTTGTTGCTGAAAATGATAATTGTCCATTTTAATGGCGGTTGATAACACAGCAAGTTTTCCTCATTTCACTGTGCTTTTAAGTAAGATGATATAAACACCACTGCAGTGTCTACCTCCACGACTATTACTATTACTAATATTTATTATGATAAGTCTTACTACTTTGTCTTCATGCTTCTGCATCCTAAACTCCCACAATGCCTTGCGTTCTTGGTGTCCCAGTCCCATTCTCTGTAATGCCTATATATGCGCTCACAGTGATTTTTAAGGTGTTGTGTTTAATGAGGAGTGAGATCAGAGTCCTTGTGGCTCAAGATCATCTCACTTATTTTCCTGCCTGTATATAAAAATGTTTAATAAGTGACTTACAGATGATGAAGGTGAATTACTGTATTAACAGAAGGTTTTGTTTTATATGTTTAAATCCTTAGTTTGTGCTCCCACACATGCGTGTAATCTGTGCTGTGTGTTTTCCAGGTGAGCTCGTGGTGTTTAATGTTTGTTTAACAGGTTGGCTGTGCCGAACAACGGTACGCAAGAAACCAGCAGTAACCTTCTGTCTGTCATAGAGCCGCATCAAGTGTTAGTGTTAATGCAGGGTGTGTGTGTTTATCCTGCTGTGTTTATTAATGTGGAGTTGATGTTGATTTCAGGACGAGTCACAAACCTGCGCAGAGTCACATACGTCGTAGTTGATGAAGCTGATCGAATGTTCGATATGGGCTTTGAACCGCAGGTGAGGAAACACCTCACCACAACACAATCTGCACCTTGACACGCCTGGGTCTCATTTATCAAAGCATGTGTAAAACAAGTACTAAAACTAAACGAAAGACCCACCCATACAAATATGAAAATTGGCATTTATTACAAATGCGTGTGCACTGCTGTACGCAATTGCCATTGACAAATCTCATACAAGATAAACAAAGATAACCAGAGTAAATACAAAACTACAGTTTTTAAATGATTTCATTTATTAAAGGGGAAAAAAACTGTCCAAACCTACCTGGGTGTATGTAAAAAAGTAATTGCCCCTAAACCTAACAACTGGCTGTACCATCCTTGGTGGCTTGTCAAGTCCAGTAGGCTTTTACTGTCATTTCAGCCATATGAAAGGAAAATAAAATGTTCCTCCAGTACCAAGGTGCTACATACAACATAAATTAACAAAATTTGCTAGGACAACATGAACACCATAAATTATTCGCAAATGTGCAAACGAGTAACAACACAACACAATGCAATACACTGATAATGTTGCACCGGCCAGTACACAGCTGCGACCAGTGTTTGTAATAACTGGCAATTAATCTTTCACCTTGCTGTGGAGGAATTTTGACCCACACGTCACATGATTTGTCAGTTCCACTGGTAGTTTGTCTAATAAACTAATAAATAAATGAAATGAATTAGATTCAAATAAATATGTATTAGTATGTGCGTTATATTTCCCTAAATAGAAACTCTTGATGGCATGAATTATTTTTACTGCCTTTATTGCTACTGGTTTTGGCATTGTAATCTATTGCAGTGTGATTGATGTGTATGTAGATCTGTCATTGTTCAGCTTGTTGTCATATTTCTGTTTGAAAAGTACTTGTAGACAAAAGTCTTAAAATAGCCTGTAACCGAAATGTCCCTGAACTCCTCCTCTCTCTCAGCAAAGCAGATCCAAGCGGTGCTAAAAATCCATTCTCTCTGACAAGCACCATGTGCCAAATCTTCTAACAGATTATATTCTCAACCAACCTTTCATCTTTAACCAGTGTGCTTTTTTTTTTTTTGTTTTAAAGTTTTACTATACATTGCATTGTGTGTGTAGGTAATGCGCATAGTGGATAATGTGCGTCCGGATCGTCAGACGGTGATGTTTTCAGCCACGTTTCCTCGAGTGATGGAGGCTTTAGCTCGCCGGATCCTCAACAAACCAATCGAGGTTCAGGTTGGGGGAAGGAGTGTGGTTTGTTCTGATGTGGAGCAGCATGTGGTAAGAATACCTCTCCACCCAAACACACAGAACTGTACATGCTGCAATTATTGTTATTCCAGAACCTGAGCTCTGTGAATTTTAATTTTTTATTTTTTTATAGATTGTGATTGAGGAAGAGAAGAAGTTCCTGAAGCTGCTGGAGATTTTGGGTCATTATCAGGAGAAAGGCTCAGTGATTATTTTTGTAGATAAACAAGAACACGCTGATGGGTTGCTGAAAGACCTGATGAAGGCCTCGTACCCCTGCATGTCTCTGCATGGAGGTAAACACACACAGTGAGGCCTAAGTGCACTGTTTTAATGTTGTAGCACGTGTCGTGTTGTATTAATAATTTATGTCTCTGTCACAGGAATTGATCAATATGACCGGGATAGTATAATAAATGATTTTAAAAGCGGTGCTTGTCGGCTGATGGTGGCCACGTCAGTGGCAGCGAGAGGCCTGGACGTAAAACAGCTCATACTCGTGGTGAACTACAGCTGTCCCAATCATTATGAGGACTATGTGCACCGTGCTGGGAGGACTGGTAGAGCTGGAAATAAGGTATGATGAGGATAATATAAAACATGTAACAAAAGGGTTAATCTTTTTCACGTTTAATATTCCTAAAATATATTTATTTTAAATACAGCTGTATTTGTTATTTATGTAAAGGATTATTCAATGACAGCATGTTACTATAAAATCCAGTAGTAATCTTTTCTCTAAAAAAAAAAAAAAAAAGCACTGTAAGGTGGACAGGAAATGTTTCATTTCCCCTGATGATGTCTGGTTTTTAATATTCCAATGGTTCCTGTTTTGTTTTTCAGGACATTGCAAAATGCATTACATTTTGCTATGTGCGGTGCTTGTACAGTGGCTCTGATTGGTTTACCCTTTTTTCAGCTTCAAAATGGCATGCATACACACTTTCTGGTTCATACAGGTTTATGATTTTTTTTTTTAAAACAAAAACAAGGCTCAAACCAAGACAAGACTTTCAGAGTTATAACGTATTTATCAGCACATATTGGCAACAAGAAACACCTGTCACATGTATCAATATATTTGATTACTTGAGAAATGGGTTCGTCCAATCAAAAATGTCATGTTTTAAGTTGTTTACCCCATCTAGATCTAGTATGTACTGTATGTATCAGGAACCGACAACTGAAATTCTGAACCACTGTCTTATTAATAATTTGGTCTTAAACACAAATGTCTTCTTTCAGAAATGAAAGGAATTGTTCTTGCTGTTCCAGTTCTTTAGGCAGGGACTGTATTCACACATGGGATGTGTTTGTGTGATGGTGTTTTAACTGTTGTGTATTATGTCGTCAGGGTTATGCTTACACCTTTATCACAGAAGATCAGGTACGGTATGCAGGTGACATCATTAAAGCTCTGGAGTTGTCTGGGTCTTCTGTTCCTCCTGAACTTGAACAGCTTTGGGCTAGATTCAAAGATCAGCAGAAAGCGGTGAGCCCTCAAAACCACACCCACATTACATCACCTGTACCGCACCCAATATCACCACCACCCTTCCATGTATACATCAACTTATAACAGCGTGTCTTATATGTGTATGTATGTATGTATGCAGGAGGGGAAGACTATTAAAAGCAGCAGTGGATTTTCAGGAAAAGGCTTTAAGTTCGATGAGACTGAACATGCTCTGGCTAATGAAAGGAAGAAACTGCAGAAAGCAGCACTTGGTCTTCATGACTCAGATGATGAGGACACAGCACTGGATGTAAGTGTGAAGATTCAGCGCAGAGTTAACGTACTGTCTAACTGTTGATTTTTGTGTCCGGCTGTTGCCGTCTGCGCAAGTAGCCATGTGAATGAATGTGACCCAAGTATAACGAGCCGCATTATATACTATAAACTAATAGCTAGATGGATGTCAGCAAGCTGGTCAATTAACGTCACGCCATGAGCATGTGTGTGGTTTGGAAGAAAAAACAAACAAACATTTATAATCAGTGTTTAATGATGTGTGTTAACAAAGGAGATGCTTTTTCCCCTCACAGATCGATGAGCAGATTGAAAGCATGTTTAACTCTAAGAAGCGGGTGAAAGACCTGGCAGCTCCAGGGGGTGCTGCACCGGCAGCTTCAGGACTCACCGTTACTGCTGCAGGACTTGGTGGTCTTGCAGTACCTTCCGCTGGAAACATCCAGAAGCTGGAGATCGCCAAGAAACTGGCACTGAAGATCAACGCACAGAAAAATCTTGGTGCTGAAGCTCAGGTGAGACAGGATGACTATAGCAAACATGAGAAAAGGCAGACTTGTCAGTCTCAACTGCTAATTACACTGATTTTCAGCACATTTCTATATTTTGTACACAACCCCGGACTTCTGCGATCATGTTGTAATTTTTTTCCTTTTTCCTTTCCTGATGAAATCTCAGGATGTCATGCAGCAGGCCACTAATGCCATCATGAGGGGTGGCACTATGATCGCACCGTCTATCTCTGCTAAAACCATTGCTGAGCAACTAGCAGAGAAGATCAATGCCAAGCTGAACTATACTCCCATTGAGAAACTGGAAGAGGAGAGACAGAATGCTGAACAGTCAGAGAGTGTCAAGAGGTATGAAGAGGAACTGGAGATCAACGACTTTCCTCAGGTAGACACACACTTCTAACTCTTTTTAAAGGTGTGAGTGAGATAGAGAGGGAGGAGGTTGAGGGAGATAGGCGGTCACATTTAACCCTTTATGACCACTGAGAGAAAGTCAGGCATACAAAACTGACCCCTGATATGCTGTGTGTGGGCAAGCAGGTACACACTATCCCCCGATACAAACTGTGGGGAGAGAGTCAGCTAACCCCTCATATGCTGTGTGTAAGTGAGAGACAGGTACACATACAATTATTGAGCTATTATTGATGTCCCTTTATTATTGGCCTGTAGACGGCGAGGTGGAAGGTGACTTCTAAAGAGGCTCTGCAGAGGATTGGAGAGTATTCAGAGGCTGCCATCACTATCAGAGGGACGTACTTCCCCCCTGGCAAAGAACCCAAAGAGGGAGAACGCAAGATTTACCTTGCCATCGAGAGTAAGTATAAAAACACACCCGAGATTCTTAGAAGTCATCGGAATGTACATAAGGACTATATGGGAGAAATACCTGTTAGTTTATAATAACAATATATAAATGCAGGGGTTGAACAATGAAACTAAAACGCCTGGTTTTAAACCACAGAAATTAATTAGTATGGTTGTAGGGCCTCCTTTTGCAGCCAATACAGCATCACTTCGTCTTGGGAATGACCGATACAAGTCCTGCACAGTGGTCAGAGGGATTTTGTGCCTTTCTCCTTGCAGAATATTGGCCAGGTCACTACATGATGCTGGGGGAGGAAAACGTTTCCTGACTCCTCCAAAACACCCCAAAGTGGCTCAGTAATATTTAGATCTGGTGGCTGTGCAGGCCATGGGAGATGTTCAACTTCACTTTCAAGTTCATCAAACTACTCTGTCACCAGTCTTGCTGTGTGTATTGGTGCATTATTATCCTGATACACGGCACCACCTTCAGGATACAATGTTTGAACCATTGGGTGCACATGGTTCTCCAGAATAGTTCAGTAGTCCTTGGCAGTGACTCGCCCATTGGGCCTAGGGAATGCCGTGATATTGCAGCCCAGACCATCACTGATCCACCCCCATGCTTCACTCTGGGCATGCAACAGTCTGGGTGGTACGCTTCTTTGGTCTTTTCTACACCGTAACTCTCCCGGATGTGGGAAAGACAGTGAAGGTGGACTTATCAGAGAACAATACACGTTTCTCATTGTCCACAGCCCAAGATTGTCACTGATTGGATACAGTATAAGGAAAACATGGTGGACTGTTTTCAACTATTGTTTGCAAGCCACAACTATATTTTAAGAAGTATTTTATATCACTTATGTTTTATTTACAATATTTAAAAATAAATGCCTCTTAAAACACATTTTTATATATGTGAACCTTAAGGTCCAACAGTACATACAGTCCCTGTCTTTTTAAAACTAAAGGAAAAACAAACAACAGTAAAATATATTTCGGAAGATACTAGGTCCAGTCCTGTCAGACAAGAACTGAAATATCAGGCTCATCTAAACTTAATAGTTGAAGATTGGGAAAAGGTGAGGCATTTTTTTCCCAATCTACACCTGCTTTGTTTTAGTGAGTCTGTGTCCACTTTTGCTTCATACATCTGGAACCAGTGTGGTCTTCTTATCTAGTAGCCCATCCACCCCATATTTTAACATGCTGCGAGTTATTTTTTGTGCACCACAGTGGAAAAGAGTGCTTAAGTTACTGTAATCTTTCCTGTTGGCTTGAACCGGTTGGTCTAATTCTTTAACATCGCTCATGCAAACTGGCACATAATGTAACGTTTAGTATTTTAACTGCTTAAAATGGTTGATATTGAGAATATTACTTATTAATACAATTACCAAACAAATTATTATGCGATAAATTAAAATGTTGAATGTTTCTCAGGTGCAAATGAGTTGGCGGTGCAGAAAGCAAAAGCAGAGATCACACGACTCATTAAAGAAGAACTCATACGTTTGGTAACCTCATTCTTCTTCTTGCTTATTACTACTGGTACAATAATGCTAATAATCATAATCCTCATTATTATTATTATTATTATTATTATTATTATTATTATTATTATTAGATACATGTTCTGTGTATTAAGATATTTTATTCTGAAACATCAGTAATTTTAGACTTTGACCACTGAGGTGAATGATAGTTTAAATTAAAAACTTTTCCTAAAGTTTTATTTGTTTAAGAATAGTTATGTCATTGCATATATAGTCATAATGTATTTTTTTTTATCGCGCATTAATAGTTTTTTTTTTCCCCTTTCAGCAAAACTCGTACCAGCCAACAGCCAAAGGCCGATACAAAGTGCTGTAGACAAAGACATTGCTGTGTTTTTCTGTTTTATTTTGACATAAGAGGAGAGTGTTTTTCAGTGATGAAATAATATGATTTAGTTCTCAATTCAGTCTCATTCATTATATGTAGATTTCCTTTTACACCAATAAAACATTTTAAAAATAACATTCAGTGTGTATGAATTTAAAATATATTTCATAAAAACTTTCAATCAAATAGTGGGGGAAAAAAATGAATCACTATTTTGTGAAAAAAATGTATTACTCCTCGAGCTGTTTTTGATGGCCTGAATTCTTTGACGCATTAACAACACTAGTAAAAAAAATAATGTACTCCATCCATCTGGTCTCAATTTTCTCTCGGTGCGTTGTATAGATCACCATGGCATTTACATCACATTAAGCATTTGGCAGATACCCTTATCCAGAGTGACTTACATTTTTATCTCATTATATATCTGAGCAGTTGAGGTTTAAGGGCCTAACAGTGGTCAAGGGATTTGAATCTGGGACCTTCCTGAACCTTAGTCCAATGCCTTAACCACTGAGCTATACCCATGGCAGGATGGAGTCAGGATGGATTTCCACTAGGTGTTGGTGCTGGGTGTGTCATTGAGTTGAAATGGCAACACTCTTTGACCTGTGGCAAGATACCTCATCATCCTGATAAATGACTTAATCAGAAACAAACATTACAATATACAATATGTCACAAAAGTGAGTACACCCCTCCCCCTTATATCTTTTCATAGGACAACACTGCGTAAATGACTCTTTGACACAATGAAAAGTAGTCGGTGTAAAGTTTGTATAGCAGTGTAAATATATTGTCTGAGCACTGACAGGCTGACCTCCCATCCCTCCAATCTCTGCAGCAATGCTGGACGCACTCATCTGTCTGTTTTCCTGTTCTTTGGCCAACCATGGCGAGGCCTGTTCTGAGAAGAACCTGTCCTCTTAAAGCACTGGATGGTCTTGGCCACTGTGCTGCAGCACAGTTACAGAGTGTTGGCTATCTTCTTATCGCCTAGGCCATCTTTATGTAAAGCAACAATTCGTTTTTTTCAGGTCTTCTGAGAGTTGTTTGACCATGAGGTGCCATGTTGAACTTTCAGTGGCCAGGTTGAGAGAGTGAAAGAGCTTTTATACCAAATTTAACTCACCTTCTGTCTGGTGACACCTGAGACAGTGTAACACTAATGAGTCACATGACGAAGGGGAAGGAAAATGACTAATTGTGCTCAACTTGTACATTTTCATTTAGGGGTGTACTCACTTTTGTTGCCAGGGGTTCAGCTATTATTGGCTGTATTTTATGTTATTTTGAGGGGACAATATTTGGCCAGTGCATATTTGTGATTTATCATTGCACATCACTTTCTTCCAATCATCTATATACTGTGATTGATCCCTTGTTTTCCTTTGTTTAGGTGTTGGTGCTAGTTTTTATTTGGCTTTTCTGTGTGTAGTTCAGCCAGGTGCTTGTGATTCTGCCACACGCATTGACTCCAGCTTCCACCCAGTTGTTAATTCCACCCACTATTAACTGCAGATTAATTAGCATTTTCAGTCCTTGCTTTAGAAAGGCAAGGAGATTCCCCACATTTTTTCTCAACGTTGAGTAATTCCATATTTTTGTTACTTAATTAAGAAATTAATATGCAACTAGTTGAAATAATTTGCTCTGTCTAAATAATATATTTCTGTCATAATCAAAAACTGTATTTGCAAAGAAATTCTATTTGGCAGAAATGTGGGCTGTTAATAAAATGGCTTTCAGGTAATACGTGGAAGTCATATTATCAAAAGTAATTATGTAAAGAGTTCAAACATCTTGGCTGAGGATATAATTTCCACAGCGGCTTTTGTCAAAAACAATGTCAATGACAAACAGGCACGCGTTAATAATTAATAGGATTTATAATTGCAAGCAGCTTGGGAGGTTTTTTGGGTTACTCCAGAGGTTTACTCTGGTGAAAGACAGGTCTTCTGTTAATTACAGAGGATCAAATACTCCCTCTTGCATTTCATCACCAGGCAGGACTTAATAAAGTCAATCCCAAGTTAATGTTATGATCCCACAGGAATACAGCATGTTAAAAACATTTTGTATGTGTAAGCTGACTTGTTGTCTCATGACTGTACAATGGAAATTGATCGACAATCCTTTAGGAAAGCTGTGTTGTGCTAGTGTTTACAGTAAGCCTAAATAAATAAATAAATAAATAAATAGTCAGATATACAAAGGTTTCATAAATGTTAATTTTCTTTCTATTGGTGTGTGTATGTAGTATGCCAATATACTTGCTCAGGTTTTGCACTATAAAGTGCAAAACCTGAGCATGTACTGTACAGCTGAGTTGTGTATAGAAAGACCCACAAAACTACACAAAAAGCAAAGCTCAGTTAAAGGTGAAATCACAAAAAGCTGAATAAATGGCAAAAGAAATTTTGGAAAAATATTAGTTCTAAATGCATAAAATTTAGAACACAAATCATGCAAAAAAAGCAAACTGGGTGTATATTAATTGGCATGTTCTTGCACAATATTATTGTGCATTTTGAAAAATTGTAATATCGTGAAAAAGTGCTGAGGGATTATTAAAGACCATGCTGCTTGGATAGCAGCCATCAGCATGTCTGTATTGCTGTGTTGGGTGTTTCTCATATATCTCAGAAGATGCATGAACATGAAGTGCTCTAAAAAATCTCCTGGTAGAAGATTTAGTTGACTTAGGACTTGATAAAAGAGTGGCCCAACACCAACAGAGCACATGGCATGCAAAATCATGAAACATTTGACATTGGATTTCAATGAACTTGGAACTTTTGATTATGTCTCTGGTTCTGAAGTGTTTTGATAGTAGGGATGCAACAGTTTCCTATTTCCTGATGACGTCCGTGTGTGTGGTGGCTCTTGATTATTCCAGCCTCACTTCACTCCACCATTAAGCTCATCCAGTGCATTTCTAATACAGCATCTTCTATGGCTTACCCTTCTTGTGGAAAGAGGGTGTTGATCATCTTTTGGACAACTGTCAAGTCACCAGTCTTCCACATTCATGGTGATTTTTGAAATCAGTCAATAAATAAATTATTTTTCTGACCCTTTAACAGAACTGAGAATTCATTAAACATGCTTTAAAGCAGTTTAATGAATGCTATCCAAGCTGGTTACCAAAGTTGTGAAAGATTTTTTTTTTTGCATTTTTTTTCTTTTTGCAATAAAACCCACAATGCTGGCAAAGTAATTTTTAGGGCTAGCAGGGAAATCCTGGTGCTTTTTTTATTTATTTTTTAGGTCTAGCAGGGAAATATCTTTTTCTGAGGCCCTCTTCATAAACAAACTGACACTGACCATATCTCAGCAACAGACGTGACACAGTAATAAACTTGGAAATCAAAATTGAGCTATTTGAGCCAATCTCTTCTCCATACCACTTATCCTGTACAGGTTCACGGGAGGCCTGGAGCCTATCCCAAGGGACTTGGGACAAGAAGCACGGTATGCCCTGGACAAGGGTGCCTGTTCATCACATTGGACAAGCACACACACAACCTGTCTAAACCTGGTAAACCTGTCCGTTGCAGTGGTCAGTGCTGAGCTCACCACAGCAACCGTGTCTTCCACAGTTCTCCATCCTGGAGATGTGTCCTGCTGGGGGTTGTGCTTTATAAGGCAGACAAAGCTATCAAATACAGTAGCTCCTTACGTTTCTCCCTAAATAAATGTAAATATATATCTTTTTTATATACTATAAAATATGTATAGTATATTAAATAATGCAGGTTAGATCCCAACCTGGAACCATTTGTGCACTGCCAAGACACACGTATCTTGTGTCATTTAGTTGTAAACCATAATAATAGCGGTTGTCATGTTAGATGAAAAACCATTACAAAGATCATCTTTTCCCTCATTTCTGATGCTAATTGTGGGAAGTAAGATTATACTATTGATGTGTATTCTGTTAATGGTTTTGTCTACTTTAATGAGTTAAGGGACAAGGTTTGTTTACACAAACATAATTGACACAGGGCTTGAAACTCTCAAGGCTTGCTGATGTAAGAGAGATGTTGTATATTTAAATGGTGGCATTTGTCACCCAGAGACTGATCTGGGGTCTGAGAACTTCAGGTGTAAAGTTCATTATACTGTAGGTGGTGTCAACATTTGCGTAGTGACACTTTTCTACTATAAAAACTCTTAAACTGCTAACCTGATAGACTTTTTAGTCATGTTTATACTGTGTTATATGTGGCATGTTTAACAGATCTGTTTACACAAATTTGATATGCTGATAATGAAAGTGCTGAAAATAATACAAAAGATTTTGAATTTGCAATCGAATGGATTTTTCAGGGGGGAAAAAAGCACAACTAGCTCCTGTAAATATAGTCATGGATATTTGAAATATTCAGTGTTTGTATATTTTTATTATTTAATGTTAAATCTGATATGATATAAGAAATTCTCCCTTTCTTTCTGCAGGACTACAGATGGCTAATATGTCCAGCACTTTGACAGGTGTTGATATGCAGGCCATAAGTCGTGCTTTTACAGGTGAAAAAATCCTTAGGGTGTTTTTGGTGGTGTCCACACACTCTCTCTTCATTTATGTTAATAGCATGATGTTATTTACACTGCACACCAGGGCCATCTTCCGTGAGACACCACGTTACATCCTGTTTGCTCACATGCTTCTGAATGACACCATTCACCTGGTGATTGCCCTGGTGCTCTACTTGTTCAGTATCTTTTACATTGTAGTGGTGCGTGCAGCTTGTGCCTTCATTGTGATCGTGTCTACATCAACGTTTGTCAACGCTCCACTAAATCTAGCTGTCATGTCTTTGGAGAGGTACACAGCCATCTGCTTCCCTTTGAGGCACAGCGAGTTGGCTACACCAGTGCGAGCAATTGTGGCTGTAGCTCTGGTGTGGGTTTTGGGCATCACTGATGTGCTAACTGATGTGTTTGCTCTCTTCCTACTCGCAGAGCCATCCTACTACTTGTCTCCTTCTGTGTGTACCATTGGACAGCTCATGGTGGTACCATGGCAGCAAAGCAGGAGTGTGACATTCAAAGTTTTGCTCTTTGTCACTGTGGCCATTGTGCTCCTCTACACGTATGTGGCGATCCTACGGCAGGCACGTGCTGCCTCCACTGACACCTCTTCTGCCCATAAGGCTTTACGTACTGTGGTACTGCATGCATTGCAGCTTTTGCTCTCGCTCATGTCCTTGCTTTTCGAGTCTATAGATTTCCTTCTAGCAGGCTTGCCCCTTACTGTAAATGCGCATCTACGCTTCCTCAACTTTTATTTAGTGCTGGTCATGCCTCGCTGTCTGAGTTCAATGATTTATGGCCTGAGGGATGAAACCTTCAGGCCACTGTTCAAACAGAACTTCCTCTACTGTGGAAAAGCCAAAGTTGTGCCTCTAAAGTAATTTACAAAACAGTAATGATAAGACAAGGATAATGATGTTTCTGTATATGACCCTTTGTATATGACCAAATGTGTACATGTATTTCTGTAGATATGGACACAAAAATGTGAGATGTTACTTTAAACCTCAAACCTATATTAACCTACAGGCTACAGCATCATCTGGGGTTCAAACTCGTGATCTCCGGATGACGAGCTCGTCACCACTGTGCCACTTTAGGACCCTCAAACCAATATTTGAATGTAGTTCAGGAGTATTAAGTGTGTTATGGGGTGTTTGTGATCCGAATACTACAGATTCTATTAATTTCTAAATTTTAAATAAATATCATGGAAAAAAGAGAAAATATTCTTACATATATTGTGTACAAATAAAATCTGAAATGAAATTCTTCATCCAACATTTTAAATTTGAGAATTTGTTTCAAAGCTTGATTACATTAGACTGTACAAGAGAGGCTTCAGGGTATGCCTCATGATGGAAAGGAGGACCCTCGGTGCAGATACTGCTGTCCAGTGCTGATAATGCTGAAGTGTTTTTTTTTTCCGGCCTCAGGTTTAGAGGCCACTTCATATCTCTTTTACAACACCTTGACAAGTAAAAAATTTATATACCCTTATAACCATTGACTGCACCTACTCAAGTCCTTGGTTTTAGGACAGCAATATATTAGGTCTTAGAATTTTAAACTCAACCTTACTGTTAGAAAAAATTACATTGTGATACGTTTTTAATGCTTTTCTCCTACTGACAAGAAGGAATGACATTTTTAGCAGTCAGCTGCAGTCAGGATCAAATTTCCCATTATACCCTTTGAGCAGTTTTTATTTAGTCGGCCAATTTCACTATTTCTATTGTTTTCTAACATGATTTAACTATCTCTATTGTCCTGAGGATCTGCACCGAGGAACTGCTTAATTATACTAATTAGGTGTTTAAATTCATTCTGCCCAGTGAGAATATGACTAATTGATTATTTTCCCCCCACAAAATTAAATATACACATAGTCCATTATTCACTTGCAAACAGGCATGAAAGTGGTTGAGTTAGTTTGCAGAGTTTACCTCAAAAATCAATCTCAAAGGACATAATAATGGTTTCTCATTTCCAACTATATTTTAGTAGCTCATTACAATCTTGCTGGCTACTAGATTAATGAAGGTATGTTGGAAATGTAGAAGCATATGGCGTAAAAAAATTTGTTATAAGGAAACAATTAGTGACATAGCAGAGTGTTTTTTTTTTGTCATCATGCCACTAAATCTGGCTATAATGTAGCTCAAGAGGTGTACAGTGCCATGTACTTCCCTTTGAGGCACAGCGAATTGGCTACACCAATGTGAACAAGTGTTGCTGTGGCTCTGATGTGGATTCTAAGCCTCAATTAGGTGCTAATTGCTCCATTCTTCTACTTGTCTTGAACAATGTGTACAGTTGCACCCTGACAGTGGCATTACAGCAGCAATCTATTAAAATCTCTGCTCTTTGTAAGAGTTATTCCAACTTTTCTGGAGAGTGCTTACTTGGCTCTGACAGCTTAATTGAGAGATTTTCTTAGAGAGTTTGCACTTATTTTTTTGTAACTATGTCTCCTAGTTGTGGCCTCTTGTGTTTCCAAAGAGCCGTTTTTATTCTCGTTTATGCAAACTCCATGAAATCACTTAAAATAAATTACTCTATATTCTATTTTTGTCATACCGCCTTTAGCTTTGATCACAACATAAATGTTGTGTCCAATTCATATGAAAAAAAAAATTCTATATGCTTCCAGAACCTAGTTTACAATTTGAGCTCTATTATATATATATATATATATATATATATATATATATATATATATATATATATATATATGGCATGCCGTTTAGGAATTCAATATTCTTGAGAGAACTTAATGAAAACTCTGAATATATTGAATGAAACGTGAGAATATTGAATGGATTCCGAATATATTGATTGAAAAATATGTATATTGAATGAATTCTGAATATATGGATTGAAACTCTATATATATTGAATGAAGATTCTGAATATATTGAATGAACTGTGAGAATATTGAATGGATTCCGAATATATTGATTGAAAAATATATATATTGAATGAATTCTGAATATATGGATTGAAAACTGATATATTGAATGAAAAGTCTGAATATATGGAATGAAAAGTCTGAATATATTGAATGAAACATGACGTCATCGAAACAGCGCCATCTTTAGAAAGGACGAGTGAGTCGGCGAGAAACTTGGTTGCTGCAATTGTGAGAAATTAAGGGATGGTGAACACATTGATGAGTGCGTGTCCGGCCCAAAGTGGTGGCACAAGCCGCACTCAGTATCAGACTACGGATGAAGAAATATATTCGCTATTTCACCGCGCAAGACCGGTGTTATGCGCTAAAATGCCCCCCTGCCACAGATTGCCCCCCCCCTACATAATCTCTATCAAATATTATATTACAACATAAATTCATAGGTTTATTGTTATCAAATATGATATAACTATTATAATTAACCCTTGGCACGTGACAGGTGCCGAGACCATGAATACAAATTTATTTTGTGGCACATTTATTTTACAGGGATTTGTCATGTAATACAAAAATGCTTGCACTAAATAAATATTTATGATGAAAAATTTAACGAAATGATTTTCATTATTAAATAAGCAATATCAAAAATACATCTTGTATATAAAAAATAATTATTTATATTTTTTCCCTATACTACATGTAATTTTTTATAATGCTTATTTTATAATCAAATCCATTTGGTCTAATTTGTAATTTCTAAATCATAAACCTAGAAATTTCTGTTCTAATATAATATTCGACGGAGATTAAATGGGGGGGGGGTGCAATCTGTGGCAGGGGGGCATTTTAGCGCATAACACCGGTCTTCCGCGGTGAAATAGCGAATATATTTCTTCATCCGTCGTCTGATACTGAGTGCGGCTTGTGCCACCACTTTGGGTCGGACACGCACTCATCAAAGAGTTGACCATCTCGTCATTTCTCACAATTGCAGCAACCAAGTTTCTTGCCGACTCATCCTTCCTAAAGATGGCGCTGTGTTTCGATGACGTCATGTTTCATTCCATATATTCAGACTTTTCATTCAATATAATCCATATATTCAGAATTCATTCAATATATATATTTTTCAATCAATATATTCGGAATCCATTCAATATTCTCACGTTTCATTCAATATATTCAGAGTTTTCATTAAGTTCTCTCAAGAATATTTTCCTAAACGGCATGCCATAATATATATATATATATATATATATATATATATATATATATATATATATATATATATATATATATTCATTTATTTATTTATTTATTTGCTCGTCTTACAAACGCTTGCAAACCAAGTTACATGCAGTCCAAGGTTCCACTGTATATTGTAATAGCTAATGTTCCACGTATGTAAGATAAATAATTAGCTGTTATTTCTGATGTTAAACTAACATTTAAATGTAGCATTCTTTAATCAATATCTTCTAATTAACTTACTAACATGAAAGGACAATAGTTCTTTGTCTAAAAGGAATAGGAATAGGATGAAAGCACTGGGAACACAAAAGAAGAGTTCTAAAGGACTGACAAAAATAACTTGCTTACATAATAACAAGCTTACTTTGAGGACTGCTTATGTTTATGCACGGCCATTGTTTTTCATAAGGATGGATGATGATTTATGCCATAAGCAAAATTTTGTACATATCATTATTCACAAGGATCTCACTCACTCGATCACTCACTTACTAGACTTACTCACTTTCAACAACTGCTGCATGTTTTAGGTACATATCCATGTTTAATATGAAGCTGTATCCATTTTGCAGAATTTGGCTGAATCTGCAACCAATGCATTGGCACATCTGACAGGTCCGGCAGTATCAACCGAAAAGAAATACAGTGGAACCTTGGATTACGAGCATAATTCCGGATTCGTTCCGGAAATGGGCTCGTGTTCCAAAACACTAGTAAACCAAATCATCATTTTCCCATAAGAAATAATGAAAACTCATTATTCATTCAATAGCCCCAAAAATTAAATACATAAAAATAATTAATACAATGTATAAAATGAAAATAAAATAAGTGTTTCCGCTGGTGCACACAGGCGCCGTGTGTGTGTGTGTGTGTGTGTGTGTGTGGAATTAGCCCCTTCCCTCGCCTCGTTTTACACAGTAACACTCCTCCCTCTCCCCACCTCGCTTTTTAAGTTTCACAACAAACACACACACAATGGAAACACCGTTTTAACAGGAAAAAAAGAAATCTCTGGTGTGAGCGCCTACTAACGGAATCACTTTTTAAGTTTCACTACAAACACATAAACACAGCATAAACACTGTTTTAACGAGAAAAAAAAAAGAAATCTCTCTGAGACTGGAGTGAGCGCATACTAACGGAATCACTTTTTAAGTTTCACAACAAACGGACACACACAAGCACAAAGGAAACACCGTTTTAACAGGAAAAAAAAATTAATCTCTGACACTGGTATGAGCATACTAAGGGAATCACTGCTGTAAAGTAAAAAACAAAAAAAAACAAAACAAATGACCAGCACCTTACCTTTGAAAAGAATCGCGACAGAGCAGAGTTTCTGTGTGTTTGTGAAGCCGGGGAGGGGGTGAAAATGCGAGAGAGCGTCTGTGCGTTTGTCTGTGTCAAATTACGCGCTCACACAAACATAAGAGACGCTGTAAGAATTCCGCAGCGCAAGAGTGATGCTCGGTGTCAAAATAACAGTCGCATGTGTGATACATAATACTCGGCGCTCGTAAACTAATACTTGCTCGGTTTCTGATAAAATATTTATTAAAATTCTTTGCTCAGTTTGCAGAACACTCGTAAACCGTGTTACTCGCAATCCGAGGGTCCACTGTATCTCAGAATTTTGCGATAAGTCTTGGTAATTCCCATGTGACCAAGCAGTACATGGTCATGCACAAGTGACAATACATGAGGTCAACATACAGAAGGAATGTCCATCTGGTACCCGGTATTCCAGTCAGCTCCCTGTTCACGTGTAGAACTCCACTTACACATCAACAATGAATCCTCAACGAAATAACCCGTGGGTTGCTGTTTTAACTGTTCCTGGAAAACAGCACCTTTGACCGCAACAAAACACCTTTTTAACATCTCATCCTTTTCCTGTGCAATAATTACCTGCTTACGGGTTATGATTAAGCTTCTGAAAATTATCTTTATCTGTTTCAAGAAGATGAGGTTCTTCCACTTTTAGTTCTAAGTAGCAAGGGTTCGTCGGTATAAATAAATGTATTCTCAAGAGTAAACTCCTCATTATCCAGCCACTTAGCCTGAGAACGGGTCACAACACATGCAGAAAAAGTGTCAGGATAAGTGGTGGACAACTTGTCATCTACAGTGGGCACGGGTTTCTTGTCAAAAAACTCTAATGATGGTATCACTTTACTCCCAGCAATATCATTCACGAGGATAAGGGATACAACTTTAATTGGCAAACTGGAAGCACAGCTACTGACACCCCACCATTCACAAACTCACAGTTTAAGTGGATTTTATGTACAGTGGCTTTAACAATACCCATCTCAATCCCCTGCATGAGAATGCTTGTACTACACAAAGTCTGTTCATTCAAAACAAGCACATCAGAGATCAACACCGAGTGGGCGGCGCCCGTATCACAGAGAATCTGGAATGGGCGCCGATCCACAGGGTTGCCGGTTGTAGAGACAAATCCATTAAAAGCGAATGGACGGTATCTTGCATCAACTACCTGCTTTTCTGTTCAAGACTGTTGCCTGAATTAGACCAACACTTGTGGGTCATGCATGTTTACTTTAAAGAGCACAACAGTCCGCAATAAAGTCACCAACTTTATGACAATATGTTCTCTCATCTCCATTCCCTGTTCTGTCTTAGCCAGAGTAGAGGGAGGAGAGGAATGAGCAGACGCATTCACAGACACCATTGTTTTAGGACGAGACGCTATACATTTTTCAGAGCGAACTAAAGAGAACACAGGTCTATGCGTAAGCATGAACTCATCAGCATGTATAGCAGCTTGGGACACAGAATTTACATTTTGTTCATTCTGATGTACTACAATACGCTCAAGCAAACAATTCTTGAATTCTTCCAGTAGAATAAGTTCACGTAACTCACCAAAATCCAAAAATTTAAGCTTTCCTCAACTGAAAGTGCGGAACAGATCTCCTGGACTTTGCCACACAGCTTCTACTGCAAAAGTCCATATTTTGGATTACCAATTGAGGGTCAACACAATACGTTTGAGTACTTGAAAGTTCTAAAATGCATAGATTACAGGTGACTGAACGGGATCACGATCAAGAATCATTATCCCCTGCCTTCGAACTACTGCAAGACGCTCGATTCTTCAGCAAGCTGGTCCTAAGGAATGCCTATCACCTAGCCAGGATCAGGGAGGGGGACAAGTGGAAGACCTGGAAGAAGTGGAACAGCGCAGGCTGTTTTTGAAGCATTAGTTAACGATATTTTGAGAGAGTTCCTAAAAGCATTCGTATTTGTTTATCTCGATGACATTCTCATCTTCTCTCGCTCCCTCAGAGAACACAAGCTTAATATACAAAAGGTATTGCAAAGGCTTTTGGAAAACAAACTTTACGTCAAGGCGGAGAAGTGTGATTTTCCCCGCGAATCCACATCCTTCCTGGGGTTCGTCATCTCTCACTCTGGTATCCAAATGGACTCATCCAAACTCAAGGCAGTCATGGAATGGCCATTACCTTCCTCGAGACGAGAACTCAAACATTTCCTGGGGTTCACCAACTTCTTTCAGCGATTCATTAGGAATTATAGCAATGTAGCAGTACCCCTCACTACTCTCACCTCCATGAAACTCCCTTGTCAATGGAACCTTCTGGCTGACAAAGCCTTTTCGGATCTTAAATGCTGCTTCACCACTGCCCCCATCCTCATGTTCCCTGACCTCTCTGTCCAATTTGTGGTGGAAGTGGGCTATCCTTTCTCAAAGGTCCCAAAAGGACAATAAACTCCATCCTTGCTCCTTTTTCTCTCGTCGTCTCTCTCCGACTGAACGCTATTGCAACATTGGAGACCATGAATTACTGGCCATTAAGCCTGTCCTGGAGGAATGGCAGAATTAGTTGGAGGGAGCGAAACACCCTTTCCAGGTCTGGACATAGGATCATAGGAACCTTAAGTATTTGAGGTCAGTCAAAAGACTCAACTCGCATCAGGCTTGTCTATTCTTTTCAAGATTTCATTTTACGCTCTCCTATTGCCCGGGGTCCAAGAATGCCAATCCTGACACCCTTTCCCGACAGTTTTCTCCCTTCCCAAAACCACCATCCCCAGAAAAATTGCCCCGGAAAAAATCCCACAGCACTGTCTTGAGGTGGAGAACAAGGTACTACAAGCTCTTGAGCAAGAACCTGGCCCCAGCAATGTTCCACAGGACAGACTCTTCATCCCCGCCTCCACATGCTCCTTGGTACTAGAATGGGCTCACAGTGCCAGACTTGTGTGTGACCCAGGGACCACTCGAACCATATCCCTTATACAACAATACTTCAACACTTCTGGTGGCCAACCATCAAAAATGATGTAAGATGTTTCGTAGCATCTTGTGACACATGCACCAAAAATAAAACCAACAACGCCCCCCAAAGGGCTTTTGAGAACCCTTCCAACTCCATGTCGGTCTTGGTTACACATCTCGCTCAACTTTGTCAACGGACCCCACCCCCCCCCCCCCCCCTCCAGAAGGGAACACCTCTATCTTGACAGTGGTCAACCATTTCTCCATGTCTGCACACTTTAGCCCACTACCCAAACTCCCGTCTGCCAAGTAAACTGCTGAACTTCTAATACTTGGTTATGCCTTCAAAGCAATGGACAGTCTGAACGCACCAATCAGCAGCTGGAGAAATACTGTACGTGTATGACATCACGTGACCCTACTTCGTCGGGCAGAATGCTACCCTGGGTGGAATATGTCCACAACTCTCTCCACACCTCTTCTACTGGCATGTCCCTCTTCCAGTGCTGCCTGGTTAACCAACCACCATTGTTTCCGGCCCAAGAGGAGGAAGCTTCAGTTCCGGCAGCCCAAGCCTTTGTCCTCTGCATCAAGAGAAAGAGGCAGCATGCTCGGGCCCAGCTGCCCCGCGCGGTGAGCGCCTTCCAATGAAAAGCCAATTATCTGTTTTCCGCAGCTCCCAGGTACCATGTTGGCCAGAGGGTAATGCTTTCCATTCATGATTTACCCATCAAGACCACTGGAGTCATCAACCAGTGCTGTGTTAAACTGTCTCTATGATTATCTATGTTTAGCAGTATGAGCTTCATCATGGTAGGTTATCTTTGTTAGAGGAATGCCTTAATCACAACAGGCTGCACTGTTTTATGTATACTGCCATAACCTTGGATGAAGGACTTCCGTGTCACCTAGTTAGTGTCTGAGATCATTCTAGATGCTAGCCAATCCACTTGTTATAAAGGTAGTGGGAGGGTCTTTCCTCTCATGTAGAGCGGCCACCCCTTTTTTTGTTGTGTACCTGACTTCCGGGTTTGCCACAGGTAAGAATCCTCCTTGCAAACGCTTAGCTATGCTTATGGGCAGCGGTACTCACTTAAATGGTTTTTAGGTTTCCTCTGGGCTTGTTAACAGTGAGATCTTCTCCTATCAACCCTCTTATGTAGATCGTGCGCACGCCGTTTTGTGCGCCTGACTTTCGCTTTCATATCATTGATGTCTTTTCTATTGATTCTCCTTCCCGTAGAGTGTACATCGTTTTCTTGCGCGCCTGACTTCCACTCAAATTGCAGGATTCCTCAGTAGTGAAGGCTCTTCATATCAACTCTCCGTCGTGTAGAGCGCATGGCTTTTGCTGCATGACCAACTTCCGGTTTCGTTTCACCTAGACTTTTGGGTTCCCTTTTGGACAACTCCCCTACTGGTGTCGGTAAGTGGCTTGTTTCCTGTACTTCCTGGTTGTAAACAGGATTGCTAGTGGTCGTTCATCTTACATTTTGGGAACAGCAACTATAGGTCGAAGTGGGTGCTGTGGATTTATGCATAAACGCTGCTGTTGTTTTGCTTTGTTTTGCCATATTGTTGATTTGCATTAACTTTGCTTTGCATGACCACTGCTACTATTGCTTTATTTTTGCTTTTGCTGTATTTGTTTTTTGATTTACTGTTATTGGGAGATATGTGGATTATGCCTCACTACTGTGTTGCATGACTGCTGCTTTGTTGGCTGGGTGCTTTGCCATATTGCTGCTGTGCATGGATTCTATCTGTCTGAGAACTTGTTTTTAATTGTAAGTTGCTCCCTTCTCTCTTTCTCTCTCTCTCTCCTTCTATATTGCTGGTTGTGTGTTTTATTTCAATGATTTAATTTTCCAATCTTGTAGAGCTGTGAGCGAAAGGTCCTGACCACAAGATTGTCTAGCGTTTCGGATTTGTTTGTACATTTGGGTTATCGGCTTTGACATCCGCTCGTGACCACATGATTGTTCATCGTTGTGAATATATTGCACCACAGTCTTGGCCGTTTTCCTCTGCATCTCCACCAATGCTATAAGTGCATGTTATCTTTTGTCTCTGCTCTTGGATCCTCCCTTTTTCTTTCTGCCGCTATACCCCGGGCCCGTGACATTAGATATCAGTTATCAACCTTACATTCTTGAATCTATAAAATTCAATTCAATTCAATTCAATTTGATTTGTATAGTGCTTTCAGTTGAAATTGTCGCAAAGCAGCTTTACACAATCAAAAGAAGTAAGTTTGTATGAAATGTGAATGTGTATTAATCAAAATGATAAGATTGTCCCTGATGAGCAAGCCGAGGGCCACGGTGGCAAGGGAAAACTGAGATGCTAATAGGAAGAAACCTTGAGAGGAACCAGACTCAACAAGGAACCCATCCTCATTTGAGTGAAAACGGATAGCAGGAATTGATCAGCATAATACTGTGTAAGACTGGAAGTTCAGTATAACAGGAGATGTGTTTAAATGTGTGTTTATTCCTGGAGGCTCAGGTAGACTGTATGAAATTCCAGTCCTGAACTATCGGACGACTGAAGTCACAGGTCCCCAGAGAACAGCTCTCTGCATCAGTCGAGGACAGGACAGTCTTCGTGGAAACCATCCCCAGCCACCACACGCATCCCAGGCAGACCACACGGGGCATCCATGCGACGAGATCTCCAACCAGAAGCAGGACTCCAGGACGGGTTAGACAGGTCCAGAGGGCAGAGTGGTCTGGATCACTGGCAGCTCAGGAGCGACATGTATAGCTCGACAGAGAGACAGGGAGAGGGAAAAGGAGAGAGAGAGAGAGAGAGAGAGAGCAGAAGAGGAAATAGCAGAAGAGAAAGAGAGGTGGCAGTTAGATATGGTCACAGTCAACCATGTATAAGGTGAATGTATATTTGGTGCAAAGTGCAAGCAGGGACTCCGGCAGGACTAACTATAACAGCATAATTAAAAGGGAGAGCCAGAAGGAAACACAGTCATGAGGGCTCTCTGAGATGTAAAGCAACCAATCACCTCACCGTCAACAAACCTGAGTGATCAATGAGAGTGGGGAAAACAGCATCTAAACATACCAGTTCACCAGAATACTCTATGTCCATGAGTCCCCCAGATCTGCTCCTTTACCTAAGGCTAATCTATTTACAAAAATGCTTGGCTAAATAAATAGGTTTTTAGCTTAGACTTAAACACTGAGACTGTGTATCTATAAATTCTAGGGCTTAACATCTATAATTGTTCTGACTTTACATGCCTATTTTTCATTAAAACTTGACAAAACCAGTCCATTAAACTTTATTCCATTAAACGTTTTTTTTTTTTTTTTGCAGTTTAATGAAAAAAAAAAAAATCTCTTAGAATCCTACAAATGCCAAACTGTAAGCGTCAAGTAGCTCCTTAAATTTCTTCATAAAAGACCTTTTTAAAAATTGTGGAATATGTACTGCATATAAAATAATGCAGGCTAGACCACAACCTAGTATTTGTGTACTGCCAAGAAACAAGGATCTTGTATAGTTACATTGTGGTATACCATAATAATAGTAGATGTAATTTTAGATTATATAGTTTCAGTTCCTAAATAACATTCTTTAAAGATTTTAAAGTCAATAGCGTCATGTCATAGCTAGTTGGGAAAAACAAACCTTTTCCCTATTCTGATGTTAAATGTGGGGAGTAAGATGAAACTATTGATGAGTATGTAGCCAGATGGGAGTAGTACATGCAATCTTTATGTACGCCACTAGATGGCATTTACGGGCACCCTTGGGGATATGGAGGGATAACGGCGAAGAAAAAAACAGAAAGTCAGTCGGCTGCAGCACATTATGTTTAGGTGCATGTGATTCCATTCAGATATGTTGAGAAAGGTTTAACGTGTGACCTGTGTGAAGTCTGCCACAAGATAGTCTGTTCTTGAGTGAATGCATCGAACAGTCAGTATTTTGAGGAAATTTTTACATTCATTGTTGTAAAGTACATTTTATACAAGTACTGTGAAACGTAAGATTGTTAACTGGGGAATGTGTCGTTTCTGTTGTTAAATCAGGAAGAGCCACCACAGTTATTTTTGTATGTTTAGTAAACAGCTTTTTGTTTCTTTTTTTAAATTTGCTGTTTGGTACTAGCCATTTTGGTCAGTTCTCAATTTTAAATGTATTTGTACTAGAAGCTGAGGCTCAGGTGCACAGCCTCTCAGGTTGAACTAATTGAAGAACACTGAACGCGTTGGGACTGTGCTTAAAGGGGAGAATTCCCTGAGACTATTTTATTTTTATTGAACCCCAATTTTTAATTTTCAGAATAAAAAAACCAAAAGACATTTTTGTGTCCTGTGCTAGTTCAATTTCGCCAGGCTACAAGTATTTCATTAATGATTTGTCTGCTTTAATGAGTTAAGGGACAATGTTTGTTTAAACAAACATAATTGACACAGGGGTTAAAACTCTAAGGGCTTGCTGATGTAAAAGAGATGTTGTATATTTAAACGGTGGCATTTGTCACCCAGAGTCTGAGCTGGGGTGTGAGTACTTCAGGTGTAAAGCTTATTACACTGTAGATGGTGTCAACCTTTGCAGTAGTGACACTTTTATACTATAAAAACTCTTTAACTGCTTACATAATAGGCTTTTAGTTGGGTTGTGTAGCATGTTTCTACAGATTTGTTTACAAAATGATATGCTGATAATGAAAGTGCTGATGATAATAATAATAATAGGGTTTTAAATCTACAATCTATTTATCTAATGGATCTTTCAGGAAAACACACCTAGCTCCAGCAAATATAGTCCTGCATATTTTTAAACATTCAGGTTGTGTAAATTTGGATTATTTAATGTAAAATCTGACGTGCTATAAAAAATTCCCCCTGTCTTTTTCCGCCAAAACTCGCAGTGAATCATGATGAACCGTACTAACGGCCACCGTGCGAAACCTCGTACGGGAGATAGGGGTTTTAATAGTTAACAGATTATGGGGCAAACTTCGCTGAGCAATGATGGTAGGATAATTATAAAGGTCTTCACTAAAACAACATGGAGGAAGCACAAAGGAGTTTTCATTTTCTGCAATGGAAAAGTTACTTTTATCAGAAAGCAATGCAGTAATGTAACTGATTACTTTTTGAAGACAGTAATTTAGTAATGTAATTACTTACTTTAAAAAGTAACATCCCCCAACACTGGTCATTACAAAACACATATTTTAGTCATTACAAAACAAATTGGATTGATCCGGCTACTGGATCAAAGAAGGCATGTTCAAAGTGTAGAAGCATATGGAGTAAAAAATTTTGTGGTCTGCTGTTATAAGGAAACAATTAGTGATATAGCAGAGTCTTTTTTTTTTTTTTTTTTTGTCATCATGCCACTAAGTCTGGCTGTTATGTCCCTCAAGAGGTACACAGCCATGTGTTTTCCTTTGAGGCACAACGAATTGCTAGTCCAATGCTAACAAGTGTTACTGTGGCTCTGGATTTTGGGCTAATTGCCCATTCTTTTATTTGTCCTTTTCAATGTGTTCAGTTGCATATGACATCATAGCAGCAAAACACATTAAAATCTCTGCTATTTATAAGAGATTTTTTTTCTGGAGTTATCAACTTTACTGGAGAGTGAGCCCTGGGATATGGCTGTGCCATCAGATAAGAAAAAAAGTATGTCATCTATATCATTAATCTTTCAGGTTATTACAAACTAGCTAGCTTAAACGCTATTAGAATCAATTATAATAGCTAATGTTGTAAGTACAGTATAGACCAAAAGTTTGGACACACCTTCTCATTCAAAAAGGTTGAATTTGTATTATGTCAAGAAAAAAGCTGCTAAGTGAAGAAAAAAACGAGTGGCCATCATTGCTTTAAGAAATGAAGGTCAGTCAGTCCGAAAAATTGGGAAAACTTTGAAAATGTCCCCAAGTGCAGTCACAAAAACCATCAAGCGCTACAAAGAAACTGGCTCACATGTGGACCGTCTCAGGAAAGGAAGACCAAGAGTCACCTCTGCTGTGGAGGATGAACTTACTTATCCTAAGTTCATCCGAGTCACCAGCCTCAGAAATCGCAGGTTAACAGCAGCTCAGATCAGAGAGCAGGTCAATGCCACACAGAGTTCTGCTAAGGACAGACAACAAGCAGAAGAGACTTGTTTGGCCTAAAGAACACAATAAGGAACACAATAAAGAAAACTCTTTGAATGAGGTGTGTCCAAACCTTTGGTCTGTACTGTATATGCGCTAAATAGCTGTCATTATTGACAAATTAAACTAACATTAAATGTAGCATACTAGCTTGCAGAGTATGCAAGCTAGTATGCTTCTCAGTTCTCAGTGTAAAAAATTTTTACATTGCAAAATAATTACAGGTTGTCTCCTAATTACAGAAAGGTTCCTTTTCAGGAGCACATTCATAAGTCGAGGGTAGAAAGTGACACAAATATACAATGTAAAACATACCTATCCACTTAAATAAAACTGTCCCCTATCCCAACACTGTTATCATGTGGCCAAAAACTGTAACCGTGCCTAATGGAATGAATCTCGCAGTGAAATGTTGTCTTTGCGTCTTTAAATTACGAGGGGAATACCGAACGCCATTTTGTCTCAGAGCAAATTTCCCCATAAGAAATAATGATCCAATGATTTTTTTTTACAACCCAAAAATATTCATATAAAAATTATTAATAGAAGTATTGTACTTTGCTACATTTTAATTATATTCATTACTGAGTAAAAAATAAACATATTAAAAAAGAAAGAATTGTCATGTCGTCCGCCTGTGATGGGCGTGCGCCCAAATCTAATATCTAATATCGCTCCTCACTCACTCCGAAGCTTGCTAGATAGGTGGCCTCCCCTTCTGCAGGTGTCAAGTCAAGTCAAGTAGGCTTTTATTGTCATTTTAACCATATACAGTTCAGTACACAGTGAAACGAAACAATGTTCCTCCAGGACCAGGGTGCTACATACATGCAACAACATAAATTTACAACACACATTTTTACATTTTTAAGTTAATCTAAAAGAAGAACTATCAAATATCTATACAAAAATACACAATAGACAAAGTGCACGTGCAAATAGTGCAAACAAAGAGGTACATGACAGACACAACAATGTAACACATAACAGTACTTTTTTGATAAAGTATGAATTGAGGTAGTGGGAAGAGCAGCAGTAAACAGTTTACATTTTGACAAGAATATTGTGTGCAAATAGCAGTCAAATAAATATTGTGCAAAATAATTGCGAGGAGCAGCACAGGTAGGTAGGTATGAGCAGATTGAGATGGATGTACATCAGTGTGATTGTGCATGTGTGTTTATCAGTTCAGTCCAGATGTTATTTAGTTCGTCTGAGTGATGTGTGTGTGTGTGTGTGTGTGTGTGTGTGTGTGTGTTTATCAGTCCAGTCTCTTTGTGTTGAGGAGACGGATGGCTTGAGGGTAAAAACTGTTGCACAGTCTGGATGTGAGTGCCCGAATGCTTCGGTACCTTTTTCTAGATGGCAGGAGGGTGAAGAGTGAGTGTGATGGGTGTGTCCGGTCAGCCACAATGCTGGTGGCTTTGCGGATGCAGCGTGTGGTGTAAATGTCTTCGATAGAAGGGAGAGAGACCCCGATGATCTTCTCAGCTGTCCTCAGTATCTGCTGTATGGTCTTGCGTTCTGACATGGTACAATTCCCAAACCAGACAGTGATGCAGCTGCTCAGGATGCTCTCGATGGTTCCTCTATAAAAGGTGGTGAGGATTGGTGGTGGAAGCTCTGCCTTTCTCAGCCTTCTCAGGAAGAAAAGACGTTGTTGGGCTTTCTTATGCAGAGAGGGACCAGGTGAGGTTCTCCTCCAGGTGGACACCCAGGAATTTCGTGCTCTTGACGATCTCCACAGAAGAGCCGTCGATGCTGAGCGGAGAGTGATCGCTCCGTGTCCTCCTGAAGTCAACAATCATCTCTTTTGTCTTATCGACGTTCAGAGACAGGTTGTTGTCTTTACAGCAGTCCGTTAGCCTCTGCACTTCCTCTCTGTACGCTGACTCGTCATTCTTGCTGATGAGACCCACCACGGTCGTGTCATCAGTGAACTTGATGATATGATTGGAGCTGTGTGTCGCTACTCAATCATGAGTCAGCAGCGTGAACAGCAGGGGACTGAGCACGCAGCTCTGGGGGGCCCCAGTACTCAGTGTGGTGGTGCTGGAGGTGTAGCTCCCGATCCGCACTGCTTGAGTTCCTTTGGTTAGAAAGTCCAGGATCCAGTTACAGAGGGAGGTGTTCAGGCCCAACAAGCTCAGCTTCCCGATCAGGTGTTGGGTGATGATTGTGTTGAATGCTGAACTGAAGTCTATGTACAGCATTCTGACGTAAGTGTCCTTCTTGTCCAGGTGTGTCAGTGCCAGGTGGAGTGTGGTGGAGATGGCCTCGTCCGTTGAACGTTTTGGACGATACGCGTACTGCAGGGGGTCCAGTGAGGGAGGCAGCAGGGTCTTGATGTGTCTCATGAAGAGCCGCTCAAAGTACTTCATGATGATGGGTGTGAGTGCAACAGGGCGGTAGTCATTGAGACAGGACACAGAAGACTTCTTCGGCACGGGGACGATGGTGGTAGATTTAAAGCATGTGGGAACGACAGCGCTGCTCAGAGAGATGTTGAATATGTCGGTGAGAACACCTGCCAGCTGTTCTGCACATTCTCTGAGCACTCTGCCTGTGATGTTGTCTGGTCCAGCAGCTTTACGTGGGTTGACTCTGTGTAGAGGATTCCTCACATCAGCCGTGGTGAGACACAGCACCAGTCGTTCGGCGGCGGGGTGGTCTTCCTCGGTGTCATGTCGTTCTGCATGTCGAACCGTGCGTAGAAGTTGTTCAGCGCATCTGGAAGGGAGCCGTCACTGTCACAGGAAGGTGATGAAGTCCTGTAGTTAGTGATGGCTTGTATACCCTGCCACATGTGCCGTGTGTCACCGCTGTCCCTGAAGTGATTGTGGATTCTCTGGGCGTGTGCGCTCTTCGCCTCTCTGATGGCCCGGGACAGTTTGGCCCTTGCTGTTCTTAGGGCCGCCTTGTCCCCCGCTTTGAAGGCAGAGTCTCTGGTTCTCAGAAGTGCACGCACCTCTGCAGTAATCCACGGTTTCTGGTTGGGTCGTGAGATGTGCACTTGTTGTAGCTGATCACTGATGACGTCTACTCCTCCAAGTCGGTGTAGTCGCCGTAAGTTGCAGCCTCCCTAAACATGTTCCAGTCAGTGTTCTCGAAACAGTCCTGAAGAGCAGAGATGGCTCCTGCTGGCCAGGTTTTCACCTGCTTCAGAACCGGTTTTGAACGCCTGACGAGTGGTCTGTATGCTGGAATTACCATAACAGAGATGTGGTCTGAGTAGCCGAGGTGGGGGTGGGGCTCTGCCCGATATGCGCCGGGGATGTTTGTGTAAACAAGATCCAGCGTGTTTTCCCCTCTTGTTGCAAAGTCCACATACTGATGGAATTTAGGAAGCACTGACTTGAGATTTGCATGGTTGAAATTTCCAGCAACAATAAACAGTCCACCCGAGTGTGTGTTCTGCAGATTACTGATCTTAGCATACAGTTCCCATAGGGCTTCCTTAGCATTAGCGCTAGGTGGAATGTACACTCCGATAATGAAATCAGTAGTGAATTCCCGTGGTAAATAAAAAGGCCTACATCCAACAGTCACAATCTCCAGCAATGATGAGCAAAAGCTAGAAACTAGCACAGAGTTCTTACACCATTTCGTGTTGATGTAAACACACAAGCCGCCGCCGCGAGTCTTACCGCACAGAGCTGCGTTTCTGTCGGCGCGAAACGAGGCTAGTCCTTCTAGCTGAATGCCGGTGTCTGGAACTCTGTCGCTGAGCCATGTCTCCGTGAAAACAAATACACAGCAGTCCCTAACCTCGCGTTGTGTAGCCTGTTGCAGTCGGATATAGTCCAGTTTATTTTCCAGGTAGCAGACATTAGATAAGATGATGGACGGAAGAGCCGGCCGGCTAGTGTTAGTTTTTAGCCTAGCACAGACTCCAGCCCGCTTGTCGCGCTTCCGCTTCCTCGCGCACCCCTTACGATGTCCCTTCCTCCGGCCACCGGCATCAGGCAACGCCGAGGACTGGAGGCCTGGTTCCCGAAGCAAGCCGAGGTCGCGTAGCTTCTCCCGCAGCTCATCTTGAATGAAATATGCCGGTTTATTGAGTTGCAAAAGTGTCTGGCGGTGGTAAGTATGAACACCATTTGTGCCGATGTCCATAAACTTTGTAAAATAAACGCGCTACGACACGACGTAAGCAATGTAGCACCATTTTGGCTCCGGAGTGGCCGCTGCATGCTACTGCCGCGCCGCCATCTTGGATCATGTTCTTTTGCCAAAAACGGAATTTGATATACTACTTCTAGGGAATTTATACGATCGCCATCAAACTGGCCTATGTGAAAGACATTGAGAATGCAAAATTGCTGAGAGATTTTTGATTTCTCAAACAGGTCAGCTTAGACCATGCCTTTAACTTGTGCCGTAAAGTGTCTAATAACTGTTTGTGAGACATCATATTGAGTGACATCACGTTCAGTGACATCACATTGAGTGACACCGTAGTTTAGATGCTTTTTTCCCCAGCATCTGTGGCTTTTTTGGAGTCTAAATATAAAATTCCCCCTTTTCTAAAACTATGTCATAATGATATTGGGATGTCCCCTTTAAATGCATGTGCCCACTGTGCCCGCTGTCTTTCTGGTGTGCCTGGTTGGCAGTGTCGCTTGGGCCTGCTCAACATTGCTTGCAACTATATTTAAACTATTTTATTATTTTAACTATGTTTCATTTATTTGATTTGTTTTCAACAAAATATTTGTTTTATTGTTGAAAACAACAACTCTGTTTAGAAAAATTAAATTAGACCTACTTCATCAAATATGATGTAATCACCAAAAATATGGCATCATCACAACAGCTGCACAAATATGACATCACAATTTCTGGTAGAGAAATTTTAAATGAGATTAGATACCAGTTATCAACCTTACATTCAGTTGAGGAAAAAAATATTTATAAAGATTAACATTTATGTTTTTTTGACTTTTTACTCAAGATTGATAGTCCATCAAAATGTTTTTTTAAGCAGTGTAATGAAAAAAACATTATCTCTTGAAATCCTACAAATGTCAAAATGTAAGCTCCTTAAATTTCTCAAAAAAAAAAACAAAAAACACAAAATTGACACAGGGCTTAAAACTCTAAAGGCTTGCTGACGCAAGAGAGATGTTGTATATTTAAATGGTGACCCGGAGACTGAGCGGGGGTGTAAATCTCATTACACTGTAGGTGATGTCAACCTTTGCAGTAGTGACACTTTTACACTATAAGAACTCTTTAACCGTTTACATATTAGGCTTTAGGCTTTTAGTTGTGTTTATACTGTGTTATATGTAACATGATTAGCATATTTGTTTATATCAATAGCATATATGTTTTAATCTACAGTGTTTATCGAACTGATCTGTAAGGAAATAAGCACAACTAGATCCAGTAAATATAGTCCTACATATTTTTAAACATTCAGTTGTTGTATATTATGATTATTTAATGTAAAATTTGACATGCTATAAGAAATTCTCCCTTTCTTTCTGTAGGACTACAGATGGCTAATATGTCCAGCACTTTGACAGGTGTTGATATGCAGACCATGGGTCATCCTTTTACGAGTGATAAAATCCTTAGGGTGTTTTTGGTGGTGTTCACACAGTTCCTTTTCATTTTTGTTAATAGCATGATGCTATTTACACTGAACACCAGAGCCATTTTCCGTGAGACGCCACGTTATATCCTGTTTGCTCACATGCTTCTAAATGACACCATTCAACTGGTGATAGCCATGGTGCTCTACTTGCTCAGTGTGTTTTACATTGTAGTGGTGCGTGCAGCTTGTGCCTTCATCGTGCTGCTGTCCGCATCAACGTTTGTCAACGCTCCACTAAATCTAGCTGTAATGTCTTTGGAGAGGTACACAGCCATCTGCTTCCCTTTGAGACACAGCGAGTTGGCTACACCAGTGCGAGCAATTGTGGCTGTAGCTCTGGTGTGGGTTTTGGGCATCACTGATGTACTAACAGATGTGTGTGCTCTCCTCCTCCTCGCAGAGCCATCCTACTACTTGTCTCCATCATCGGGCAGCTCATGGTGGTACCATGGCAGCAAAGCAGGAGTGTGACATTCAAAGTTTTGCTCTTTGTTACTGTGGCTATTGTGCTCCTGTACACATATGTAGCGATTCTACGGCAAGCACGTGCTGCCTCCACTGACATCTCTTCTGCCCATAAGGCTTTGCGTACTGTGGTACTGCATGCATTGCAGCTTTTGCTCTCGCTAATGTCCTTGCTTTATGAATCTATAGATTTCCTCCTTGCACGCTTGCCACTCACTGTAAATGCCCATCTACGTTTCCTCAACTATTATTTAGTACTAATCATGCCTCGCTGTCTGAGTTCAATGATTTATGGCCTGAGGGACAAAACCTTCAGGACATTGTTCAAACAGAACTTCCTCTACTGTGGAAAAAACAAAGTTGTGCCTCTAAAGGCATTTACAAGTCATTAATGATGAGAAAAGAACAACATGTTTCTGTCCTCTGTATATGAACAAATATGTACATATATTTCTGTAGATATGGGCACAAAAATGTGGCATGTTACTTTAAGCCTCATACAAATATTTGAATGTAGTTTAGGAGTATTACGTGTTATGGGGTGTTTGTGATCCTGATACTACAGATTCTATTGATTTGTTAATTCAAAATAAGTGTCATGAAAAAAGGGAAAATATTTTCTTTGTGTACAATTTTTTTTATAATTTAATTCTTCATTCAACATTTTAAGTTTGAGATTTAAATTACCCCATTATCTCTTGATTAAAACAGATGCATTATCCATATAAAACTTACCCTGGACAGAAATTTAAATGGTAAATATAATGATGTGATCACACTAAACTGTCCAAGAGAGTGTCATGCTGGAAAGGAGAACCCTCGGTGCAGGCCAAGAGATACTGCTGTCCAATGCTTATAATGCTAGTGTGGGTACTGTGAAACAGGTATGAAAATGGTTGTCTTAGTTTGCAGAGGTAACCTCCAAAATCTCGGTTCCACCCCGCACTATATGTTAGTCAATACAAAACACATATTTTAGACATTACAAAACAAATTGGATTGTTTTCAATGTAACTTGCCGGCTACTGGCTTAAAGAGGACATGAAAACGTAGAAGCATATGGAGTAAAACATTTATTGGTCTGCTGTTATAAGGAAACAGTTACTGACATACAGTAGCAGAATCTTTTTTTGTCAGCATGCCACTAAATCTGTCTGTTATGTCTGTCAAGAGGTACACAGCCATGTGTTTCCCTTTAAGGAACAACGAATTGCTAGTCCAGTGCTAACAAGTGATGCTGTGGATCTGGTTTGGATTTTGGGCTAATTGCCCATTCTTCTATTTGTCCTTTTCAATGTGTACAATTGCATCCCTCTCTGTGGCATCATAGCAGCAAAACACATTTAAATCTCTGCTTCTTGTAAGAGTTATTTAAACTTTTCTGGAGTGAGTTTACTTGGCCCTGACGGCTTATTTGAGAAATATTCTTAAATGGTTTTCACTTATTTTTTTTGTAACTGTGTCTCATAGTTGTGTCCTCTTGTGTTTCAAAAGAGGCACTTTTATTACCATTCATGCAATCACACAATAAATCCTCCATGCTTCCTTAAATTTATTTATTTATTTTCCAATTTGATATGGGATCAAATTGGGATATGGCTGTGCCATCAGATAAGAAAAAATGTATGCCATTGATATCATTAGTACATTCAGGTTATTACAAACTTGCTAGCTAAAATGCTATTAGAATATATTGTAATAGCTAGTGTTGTAGGTATAGGCGCTACATAGGTAGCTGTTTTAAACTAACATTAAATATAGCATACTGGCTGAGGTAATCTGAGGCACTGTTTAAATCAATACCTTACTAACATGAAAGGACAATAGAATTTACCAAAACAAAGCAAAAACAAACCTAAAATGAAGCACAGAATCCTTGGATTGTCTTTTAAACCCAATTAAACGTAGACAGTACAATTTACTCCAAAGCAAGGCATTTTATATGGAAATTAGCCTCAGAAAGTTCTGCAAGGTCTATACAGCTGAAAAGTTATCCAGTTCCAGTGAGCTGGTTATCTAGAGTGATGTGTAGAGACCCAGAGGTTTGATGCTTGCAATGTAGCGTCTTTTTCTAGTTAGCCTAACTAAAAAGTGATTTTCTTATGGCCACACAACTGTTTAGTCCTCCTCCACCCTTGGAGTTCCCAATTGTAGCAATTTCAACAATCCCTTAGTTGGTTTCTTTGGCCTGGCAGTATAGTTTTCTTTAAGCCAGTTTTACACTGTACAATTTCCAGACTAATTTTGGTGTGGCAAAAAATCATTACATTGCAAAATAATTACAGGTTGTCCCCTAATTACTGACAGGTTCCGTTTCAGGAGCACATTCCTAAGAAAGAGAGTGACACAAATATACAATGTAAAATATACCAATCCACTTAAATAATCTGTCCCCTCTCCCAACACTGCTATTATGTATAACTGTAACCGCGCCTAAAGAAATGAATCTCACAGTGAAATGTCTTTGCGCCTTTAAATCACGAGGGGAATCCCAATCTCCAAATTGTCTCAGAACGAATTTCCCCTAAGAAATTATGGAAAATTCAATGATACGTTTCACAACACAAAAATATTAATATAAAAATTTTACTAATTAACCTGCATTTTACTTTACTTTTAATCAGGCTGTTTGTGAAGCAGAGATAAGGGCATGGGGGTTATTGTATAGGAGGACTTTCTCTCTCTCTCTCACACACACACACACACACACACACACACACACACACACACACACACACACACGCAGATGTTAACTGCAAATCTACAGATTTGTGCTCCCGGACTAATTCATTTGGTGAGGCCGACTCATTTCTGTCGCACCCTCATGTGCACACACATACAATATACTGGACTTTATACACATTTACACAGGGCACTAGTGGCTAAATGGTGTCTCGTCTGCCATGTGGATGGCCTGGGTTTGATTCCCAGCCAGTGACCAAACTCCAGCCACTAGATGCAGTGCCGATCCCAGAGGGCTGCGTCAGGAAGGGTATCCGGTGTAAAAACATGTGCCAAGCTTGTGTTTGCGGACTGAATGGTTTGCTGTGGCGACCCCTTGCTAGGAGCAGCCGAAAGACCAACATGCCCCTCTGTCCTCTACTCTGCCTACATTCACCCAGAATGTTCCAAGCCATATCAAAGACACTAGATTTATTTCATGCCAACACCAAGGAGGCTTATACTTCAGCACCCCTAACCCCCTTGGAAGGATCGGGTCACAATCTGGTTCATCTCCTACCTGTGTACAAAACCCTTGTATGCAGGCAACTGGCTGTCAGTGAGGGTCTGACAAACTGTTTTGATACAACTGTGTTGGAGGAATTATGTAATCCACATAGGGAGGTTACTGACAATTTCATAGACTTTATAAGAGATTATATCAACTTCTGTGTGGAGAATTCTGTATCCACGAGAACTGTATGGTGTTCTTCCAACAATATGCCATGGATTATCCCTGATATAAGGGTTTCTAAGTCAGGAAACAAGGAAGAGCTGTAAACTGTCCAGAAAGAACCTAGAAAGTAGATCAGGGATGGAAAAGAAGATGATGCAGAATCAAATGCAACAGATTAATGTCAGCTGTATGTGGAAGGTGCTCTAAACCAACACTGGTCATAAAGAGTCCAGCTCTCAGGTGGAGGATGACCTGGAGTGAGTGAATGATCTGAATCTATTCGATTTGAATTTAACAGATTTGATCAACTACCAAACATTGCCCCCACCCAGTTCACCCTGCCGCAACCCCCCCTTCTCTGCTTACACAGCAAGCTGCTCCAATCCACCTCTCTCTCCATGGATCTCAGCTCACAGTCTAACCACAAGTCAGCTAACCTATCCGCTCTACCAGCCCCCCCATCGCCCACTGCATACTGCCCTTGTAGAAGCCCAGGTGAGAATGGAGCTTTGGAAAATGCAGGCACGGAAGGCTGCAGGCCCAGAGAAATCAGCTCCAGGCTCCTAAAGACCTGTGCAGACCAGCTATGCGGAATATTGTTGTACATGTTTATGATCTGAGCCTGAAGCTGGGGAAGGTGACAGCTGTGGAATACATCTTGTGTGTTACCTGTACAAAACATGTCAGGTGCTTACCTATCTTCAACCTTTGGTGAGCCCATCAATGGACCCACTTTAGTTTACCTACCAGCCTGACATTGGAGTGGAATACACTCTCATCCTCCTCCTTAATAGGGCTTTTTCACACCTGGAAAAGGCTGGGAGCACTGTGAAAGTCATGTTCTTTGACTTCTGTAGTGCTTTTAACACCATCCAAACTGCGCTTCTGAAAGATAAGCAGGAGTACATGGAAGCTGACCATCATCTGTCTACATGAATACTAGATTACCTCAAAAATCAACCACAGTGTATGAGGACTAGAGACTGCGAGTCTGAAATGATTGTCTGTAACACTGGAGCCCCACAGGTAATGATCCTGGCCTTGTTCATCTTTACCGTCTACACTGCAGACTTCATGTTCAGCTCAGCAACCTGTTACCTGCAGATGTTCTCTGTTCTTGTTGGCCTGATCATGGAGGATGATGACAGGGAGTACAGAAAACTGATTCAGAACTTTGTGGACTTATGCCACTGACTCCAGATAAATGTGGGAAAGACCAAAGAATTGGTGGCAGGCAGAAACATACTTCACTATCGCCAGTAAACATTCAAGTAAAGGACATTGTGAGAGTGGACTCTTATAAATACTTGGGAGTTTACTTTAACAGCAAACTGGACTGGTCAGACAACACAGATGCAATTTATAAAAAAGGACAGAGCAGACTCTTTCTGTTGAGGAGACTAAGGTCTTTTGGAGTGCAGGGAATACTACTGAAGACCTTTTTTGACTCTGTGGTGGTGTCAGCCATCTTCTATGGAGTTGTTTGCTGGTGCAGCAGCATCTCTACTGCAGACAGGAAGAGACTGGATTAAGAAGGTCAGAGACAAAATCCAGGAAGACAGGCAGGGTCATACACAGAGGTAGAATTAACTGGAAAAATCGCGAGTGACAGATCAAGAGGCACGCAAGCGGGATACTTCGGCACTGAATGGAGTTCTAAGCTTCTTTTTAAAGGCATGGTAGATTGTTAATAGGTTGCAGGTGCATGGGGTTAATTAGCTGAAGTCATGACCTGGATGTGCTTGGCTGATTGGGCTGGCTCGTGACAACTGCATGGACAGGACACTAGAATCAGGGAAGTCAAGGGGAGGCGGTGTGTGTTTAATTGTAATCAACAGCTAGTCCAACAGCGTGAGCGTCCTCTCACAATTTTCTACACACCCAACCTGAACTATTGACCATCAAATGCCATCCTTTTTACCTTCCTTGGGAGTTTACATCGGTCATAATCAGCGTCATTTATATACCACCAAAAGCTGACACGGGAGCTGCATGAGGCACTCACACAGCATCAGACACAACACCGGGCGCTGTGCTTATTGTGGCGGGGGATTTCAGCAACACCAATCTTAAACGCACAGTGCCGAACCTTTATAAGCACATCACCTGCCCGATAAGGAGCGAAAGGACACTGGACCACTGTTAGACCACAACCAAGGATGGCTACAAGGTAAAATCTTCGGATTGATTGGGAAATTAACAGATGATACTGTGCAGAGAACGACCATCAGACCATTTCCCAGTCAGAAGCCGTGGGTGGATAAGACCATCCGCAATGCTCTGTCGCACCGTTGCCTATAATGCGGGACTTGCATCGGGTGACATGAACTCGTACAACGCTGCATCATACAACGTCCGGAAGGTGGTGAAGGAGGCGAAGCAGAGCGACATGAGGAAACTAGAGTCACAGCTCCAACAGAGTGACTCTAGGAGCCTGTGGCAGGGAATAAGGACAATAACCAACTATAAAGCACCAAAATCTGGTATGACGAACGCGGAAGTGTCTCTGGCATTGTCTCTGAACACCTTCTATGCTCGCTTCGAGGCTGCAGCCAGAAATGCAAACAGTGCTAGCAAAGCTAACTATGCTAACAACACGGCTGCAGACAGGAAGACAATGCCAACACCGGAAATGTGTTCATCATCTCCGAGCATGACGTGCGGAGAGACTTCAGGAGAGTGAACACCAGGAAAGCAGCAAGACCAGGCGGCATCTCAGTCTGAGTCCTCAGAGCCTGCGCAGGCCAGCTAGCACCTGTGTTCACAGAGATATTCAACCTGTCCTTATCCCAGTTTGTTCCTGTCCTAAAGAAACCTACTTCCTACTTCCCTCAACGATTAAACTACTTCCTACTTCCCTCAACGATTATCGCCCTGTAGCCCTGACTTTAGTAGAAATGAAGTACTTTGAGCGACTGTTCAGAGACACTGAATCTACTAAGGCAGGGGTCCGCTTGCGGCTCTTTCACTGCTCGTCTGCGGCTCTTCAATCTATCCACATGTTCTTGGTTCAGCATTGCGTTGAATGAGTCGTGCAATGTTCAAAAAAAGCCACAATTGGCAATATTTGTATGGTTTGTGTCAGAAGACTGCACAATTAAGGAAGAGCTGCTTGACATTGTGCCGCTAAAAGTTGTTGAGAAAGCAAATCTGCAGTTATCAAAACTAACAGCAATAACCACTGACGGAGCTCCAGCCATGTTGGGATCTGAGAAAGGTCTTGTAGGGCTGTCTAAAGCTGATGATCGTTTTCCAGAATTTTGGATGTTTCAATCTATTATTCATCAAGAGCACTTGGTGTCTAAAAAGCTGAACTTCGACCACATCATGAAACCTGTGCTGGAAATTGTCAATTTTATATGCTCACATGCTCTCAATCACAGACAGTGCACTCATTGATAAACTTGATGAAGATCTTTCATCTGACCTGCTTCTGCACTCCGATGTGAGATGGCTTTCAAGAGGTAATGTGGTTTCTCGTTTCTTTGAGCTTTTGAATCCGGTGAAGCTGTTCCTTGCAGAGAAACATAAGGACTATCCTGAGCTACATGATCCCCAGTGGATTTCAGATTTGGCTTTTTTGGTCGACATTCTGCATTATCTGAATGGAATGAATGTGGATCTGCAAGGGAAGTTAAAGATGCTGCCTGACCTGGTGCAGAGTGTTTTCACATTTGTCAACAAACTCAAGCTATTCAGGACACATCTCCAAAGGAGAGACTTTACACATTTTTCAACCTTTTTGAAGGCAAGCGGACAAGCAGCAGAGGTTGTAAAAGGGAGTACTGCACAATATGCAACAAGGCTTGAAAATCTTGAAAAAGGTTTTGAGGAGAGATTCTCTAACCTACGGCAAAAAAGACCACAAATTACATTAATGATCAACCCATTCACTGCTGAATCAGACTGTTTAAAAGCCCCTTTAGTAGAATATGAATCAGCATCTCATCTTGAAATGATTGAACTTTCTGAGGATGAAACACTTAAAAGCATTCTGAAGGAAGGAACCGTGGAGTTTTGGAAGATTGGGATATCTCTCAAACAGTCAAATGTCAAACAGGCTGCACTCCAACTACTGTCAATGTTTGGGTCAACTTACATCTATGAATCACTTTTTTCTACATTGAAACAGGTGAAATCAAAGCATCGCTCTGTTCTTACTGACACACATGTGAAAGAGTTACTACAGTACGAGTAGCCACGACTGAATACAAGCCAGACCTAAAAAAGATTGTGGAAACCAAGGACTGTCGCTCCGAGTCCGCCTGAAGTCAACAACCATCTCTTTTGTCTTTTCAACATTCAGAGACAGGTTGTTGTCTTTACACCAGTCCGTTAGCCTCTGCACTTCCTCTCTGTACACTGACTCGTCGTTCTTGCTGATGAGACCCACCACGGTTGTGTCATCGGCGAACTTGATATGATTGGAGCTGTGTGTCGCTACACAATCATGAGTCAGCAGTGTGAACAGGAAGGGACTGAGCACGCAGCCCTGGGGGGCCCCAGTACTCAGTGTGGTGGTGCTGGAGGTGTAGCTCCCGATCCGCACTGCTTGAAGTCTTTCGGTCAGAAAGTCCAGGATCCAGTTACAGAGGGAGGTGTTCAGGCCCAACAAGCTCAGCTTCAGGTGTTGGGGGATGATTCTTATCAAGATTTGCCATGTGGAGTGTGGTGGAGATGCAATAATCAAAGTCAATGGGAGGCAAAAAGTCACAACCAAATATCAAAACGCCAAAATCACAATCTCTTTCCTCTTTCCCGCATCTCTCTTCGGTTTATATATGGTGGCGCTGGTTGATGACGTCACTCTCAGGGTGGAAGCGACCGTGTGGAAGGTCTGGTAGATGCCGTTGTAGGGACAGACAGAAAACCTGGAGTGGAGTCTGGAGCGGCACGCGACCAGTACACGATACACACACGCGAGCGCAGTGAAGCATTTATACAAAGCATATTTTTTGCATTTTCATTTATTTGTTTTACTCGTAGCACATATGATTTAAAATGTAGCGAATTACAATACTTCAAACAAAACATACTTAAGTAAAAGTAAGACTACAGATTTTAAAAACTACTTTAAAAAGTAGAAGTACACAAAAAAAGACTCAATTACAGTAACGTGAGTAAATGTAATTCGTTACTTTCCACCTCTGCACACACACACACTCGCTGCTCTACACAGAAACACTGCTCTTTCGCGATTATTTTCAAAGATAAAGTGCTGGTTAATTTGCACTGAAAGCTGGTGGTCGGGGCTTGGAGTGAGAGAAAGATGGCGTGATGGGTGGCAGGGTCCGGGGGGGCTGGCCTCGGATGGGAGAGCAGGCGCTGGTCAATCTCCAGGGCGGTCGGAAGCTCCTGTCCAGCGAGTTCATCTTTAATACGTAAAGCCAGTCCCTCGTAGTAGGCCGTCCGGAGGGCGGCGTCTCCCCAGGTGGTCTGTACGGCGAGAGTGCGGAAATCCGCTGTGTATCGGCTCACGGACGACCCTCCCTGCTGCAGATGATACAATTTCATGTCGGTCTCCACCTCAGCAGCAGGATGTTCGATTGTGAGCTTTAGTTGACAGGTGAATTCTCCATATGAATAAGCAGTATCTGAATCTGATCGGAGAACCGCCGTGGCCCACTCAGCTGCCTGCCCGGATAGCAACGAGACGAGAAGCGCAACACGCAGTTGGTCTGTGGAGTATCTGGTGGAATTGAACTCAAACATAAGATCCAACGCGGTTAGAAAAACACTGCATTTCCCATCTGTGCCATCCCACTTATCCGGTAGAGCTATAAACACATCAGGGAGGGTGCGACAGACGTGGCAACAGCCGACTGAGCAGCCACCCCGCGGAGGGTCGCGTTCTCCTGCTGTAGCTCCGCCACCTCGCGGCGCAAGGCCGCAACATCTTGGAGGTCCTTTTGGAGAGACGCGACTTCACCACGGAGCTTATTGATCAGTTCGGCATGCTGGTCAACCACATCACAGAGGCGAGCAAACTCCGCTGGGTTTACTGCTTTGGGCTCAGTCATTCTGTCACAAGCAACCGAGGGATGAACAGAAAAGCCTTAGCAGTTAGCCCCTGTAGCGTGGATGGTAAACCCAAACACGGAAGCAGCGCGAGTAGGCAGGATAACCACGCGATTAGTTTAAGAACTCTCTTACACGAAGAGCAAGGATCTACACAAATAAACCCGCGTTCTAGCAACACACACTCAATCAAAGAAGCAACCAGAATTGGTGAGTACTCACAGAATAGTCGGCGTAGCGTCAGCAAAGGCATGGGCAAACGCAATGACTGAGCAATGTGAAGTGCCATTTTGTCTCCTTTTATGCTTCCTGAAAACCCGACTGCATTACTTCCGGGTCCTAGTGCCGGTCGTGTTACGAGTGTGCATGACAGTTTCCATACATCTGTTACATTTGTTACGGTGTGTTTGTGATACTAATGCTATAAATTCCATTTATTCGAACTAACCTCAGAATGAATGCTTTGACCAATGAAAAAGGTGAAAAGTGATTGATCTTTTTGTCCCAAGCTTCATCCAACATTTCAAATGCTTTGTTAATATTAATGTAAGTATCAGGGTGCACAGTGGCTTAGGGGTTAGCGCTGTCGCCTTGCACCTCCAGGTCCTGTATTTTATTCCCATGTCGGGTCTGTGTGCATGGAGTTTGCATGTTTTCTCTGTGCTCGGTGGGTTTCCTTCCACAGTATAAAAACATGCAGATTAGGCTAATTGGCTTTTCCAAATAAACAAAATGTAAATAAATACAATGATCACCATTGGCCTTCACATTCCCTAGTTGGACTACAGAGGTTCTTGGATGTATGTATGTATAATCAGCATCTGTCTTGCCTGCTGTCTTGCAGTTACATTTTTACTTAATAATGTCATGCAACTAATTTATTGTTCTGGTGTATTTTTAATGCAAATATTTGCACTAAACATGTAAAGATGAACATGTTCCTCCAACATCTGTGTCTTATTTGGGCCCCCCTTACAATCATACAAACGGTGGAGCCCCACTGTCTAGGCCCAGCTTACTTTACCATACACAGTCACATTCCACTACACACTTTAGGCACACTCACTTATAAAGTTTATACATCCATGCTGGGTATGCTATTACTATGGAATATCCAGTCCTAAGTTTTTCACTTTAAGCATAGCTTTTGTAAATGCACCATCAGGAGCTGGGTTATTAGGGATATACGTACAGCATGGGTCACCAAATAATACACATACAACCCCTTTATCTGCCAATAACCATTTAAGAGCCTGTCTATTTTGCCATGTCATTGTACTTGTTGTATTTAGTGGTTCTCCAAGCACAGTTAGAGCATCATCTGTATAATTGATAAATCTTTTTTGATTATAGTAGGTAAATATAATCGATCCATTCTGTGTTTTTGTTTGGTGTAATCAAGACTAATATTGCTTCAAATCCTAATTTAACTTTAAATTAATTTGGAATACCCCGGGTTAACCAATTGAGTTCAAATATACTTTAGGATCTGGTTTGTAGGCTCTTTTATCTAGCTTCTTAGTTTGTTCCTACTGTATGATGTTAATCTCCTGATATAATCTTACTCTAGTACATATTCCTTTCCATCCCACTGTATATTCAGGGTAAAGACCCCAAAGGTGCTCTTTTCCACAAATAAAAAATCAGCTTTTTTGCTACTCCTATTGTTTATTTTTTAGATATCTTTATTAAGGATGGTATTATAGTTTTCACAGTTTTCTACGTTCATTTTCATTCCTTTCCTTAACCATTGGGCCAAATGTATTGGTGTTCTGCCAGGCACATCTGATTGCCAGGTCAACTTTTTATCTAGATACCAAGTAGTGGCACAGGTTTTATGGAAGTATAATAGTGCCAAAATCCCTCAAAGCAAAATAGCAGGTTACATGAATTACATGAACTGAGAAAAAACTTGTTGCAATAAAAAAAAAAAAATTTAATGAATTTTTCTGCATTGCAATTTGATCTGAATTGAAAAAAAATCCTTAGAGCATTTACAATGTTTGAAATGTTTGCCACTGCAATTTATTATAGTTGCATATTTCAAATGAAAATGTAATTCAAGCATTTAAAATTAAATGCAAAAATATTCAAGTTACTAAATTGTAGTTAAAAATGTTTTTTCCAAGTGTTAAAAATACATTCTTCATTATTTTTCAGTTTTACAAATTCAGGTCTTATTCAGGGATATCACGGGAAGAACAGTGGAGTGCCATTTGCTGCTGTCCCATGCCGCAGTGTACTTTAAAGTATGCTTCCTGATCCCTGTGCAGTCTACTTATCAGAAACTACTTACCGATCGGAATGCAGCACTCTTAACTAACAGGCTAGATATATGTTCGCCAGGATCCTCTTCTATTCTTCTCTCTTTTCCATATTGTTTTTTTTTCATCCTGTGTAAATTTGCCTTTACATCTTTAGAAGAATCTAAAGGTGTGCCTTCCTCTTTCTCAGTTTTCCTATCCTGCCTCTTCTTTGATTTTATATAAAAATGACCTTCCATTTGCATTTCTCCTAAAACTTCCACCATTCCTTTGAGTACTGGGAATTGACCTTCTGGGGGCACATATGGGGCCGGTGTAACTTCCCTGCTGTTCCCCCAGTACTGCCCGATTTTTTTTTTTGCCCTTTTCCTCTCCTGCTTTTTCTTTTTCACTGCTTTTTCTAATGACTCTGGAGTGGCGGCGCACCGTTCCTTATAATCCGCGTCACCATCATAAAATCCGATGTCAGAAGTATGCAACAGAACATCTACAGAAGCCTGATGCGTTTTGGAAACAAGTGCTGTGGACTGGGAGAAAATCCCAAGTACAAGAATTTAAAGACTTTTAGCTGGCTATAAAAAGCATTTGCAAGCAGTGATATCTGCCAGAGGAGGTGTTACTAAGTACTGATTATGTAGGGTGCCCAAACTTTTGCTCAGTGCCACAATAATACTTTTTTTTTTTTTAGAAATCTTTGTTCAATTTATGACTTAAAAAGTAACTATATGCCAATGTTTGCTGAAAATATTCTGCATTTTTTTCCCATTTCCAAGAGAGACTGCGATAACATCTTTTCAATAAAAAAAAAAATCACCATCTTTTAGTTATCAAGGGGTGCCTAAACTTTTGCATAAGACTGTATATTCTCACCCAACCAGACTCACTCATACAAACTCAGGCAGACAGAGCTCTCATGCACTCAAACTCTCAAACACTAACACACAATGTTCTTATTCTCCAGTTTCAGGAGGACACATAAATTATTTTACTCCTCGTGCTTGGTGAGTTTCCTCCGGGTTCTCCAGTTTCCTCCCACAGTCCAAACACATGTAGGTTAGGTTAATTGGCATTTCCAAATTGGACGTAGTGTGTAAATGAGATGTGCCCTGCGATGGATTGGTGTACCCCGTATTGTGTCGTAAGGCTCTCTACCCTGAATACAGGATTAAGCAGTATAGATGATGAGTGAGTGAGTGAGAGTGTCAGTTCACAGTTACCCAATAGAATTCATTGACATACAAGCGGTATGTTCCTCATAAAAACATATCTATAAGAACTACTGTGGTTCCATTCACATAAGCGGTATTTTTGATTATGTGCACTTGTGCATATTAATCTGCTTTTAATAAATGCAGACCAATGCAGGGTCCAGCACCTGCATTGATACAAGATCCAGACAAAGGTGCAAATGCAGGGCGTTAACTGCTCTTAGGTCATTCGGACAGGTGTGCACGCGGTGTTCCAGCGCTGGAACTGTGCAAAGTGCTTGGAGCTGAATCATAAGGAGGAAGAGTCCGGAGTCGAAAGCCATGAAATCCGTCAGCGTAGAGTCAGTCTTATGGCATGAAGTTAAGATGTGGTGGAGAGAGCTGCATGTTAGGTTGTAAGTCGTGAAATCCGTAAGCGTAGCGTCAGTGCCGAGGCGTGAAGACAGGCCGGAGGAGAGAGAGCGAAGCAAACAAATCCGAATTGTGAGGAAAGGGGTACACGAGAAACAAAATATATATTTGCCAACGTGAAAACTATCAAAAATAAATGTGAGAGAATTGGGTTAGGGCGCTCAATAATCTGGCAAAGAGATGGCGTGCTGTGCTTCCTTATAAAAGGATAGAAATCCGTGTTGGATGAGGAACCGCTGTGCAGGGGGCATGGGAAGTGACATGACAGTGTGGGAAAACAAGCCTGCATGGTGAAAAGCATGACAGCGTGGGAATGGAAATGGAAGAGGAGGAAACGGTCCTCCTCTTCCGGAAGCTGTCTTTGAATAGGGTGAGAGAGCTGAGAACGTGACAACTTTTTATACACCTAGTGGCATTAGGAAGGCATTAAAATAACCCAACCTGGAGGTGACAGAAGCATAAAATATATTGACAATATATTTCTTATCTTGACAATATTTTTGAGATGAAAGAATGCTATCCTAGTAATATCAGCTTCAGTACATGAGCGTCAAATGAAAGATTGGAATGTATGACTACACCAAGGCCTTTTATCTTTGCACATGACGAAACAGAAATCCAGACTTACTGTGTGATCAGAATTCCTTCTTTTTTAAATAATGTTGTAAACTGCTGTTTTGTCTACTCCCAATGGTTTTGCTATCTCTCTGATGGGTTTATCAGGACCATTATTTTTTTTTTCAGTCTTGACTGGTCATTGGGTAATAAGGGAATAGGTCACACCTGGCCATGCAACCACTTGAAAGCTATTTGATCCATTATTTATTTACCCCCAAATGTGTGTGTGTGTGTGTGTTTATTGTTTGATATGAAAATTAAATATTAAATTGTAGCTTTGTTGGCTGTTGGCTAAAAAGATAAGCTCATGAATGTGCAGATGTAATAGTGTACTTAATAAAGAGGCTGTGAATGTATGTCATTATATGAATAACTAGAAGTGTTAGAACATTTATAATTACTCTTATCTGTATATCTCTTTTATTTTAATGAGTTAAAGGACAATACTTATTGACACAGATATTTTTGGAATATAAACCCCCCAAGGCTCACTGAGAGAAAGCTGTGGTATATTTAAACAGTGAGATTTGTCACCCAGAGACAAAGGTGTGTGAGTACAGTGGGCTCAATACGTTGTAGGTAATGTCTATAATAAAGCAAATAATGCAATTCCTGCTAAGAAAACTTAATGGTGTTTATATTGTGTTACCGATAGAACACATAGCTTATTTTTTTGGACACTCTACACACTAAGTGTTGAAAAATGTCTGACTGGCAGAGTATGTTTAGTGTAAATGACCCATATTACAATATTGTAATTAAACAGTTGGTAAATAAGTATTTGACAGATTTGACTAATTATTGCCAGTTTGGTTTGCTTTATTTAATGTTGAATAATAACTAAGAATCGTGTCATATTTTCAGGTGTAGTGTGCTTTCCTATTTTTGGTGTAATAGATTTGTAAATTTCTTAAAATTACATGTAATGTATATAAAATGTCAACTTGATCTATGTACTATCATAATAACGTGATGAAAACTATTCATTGTACTCATGTACATTCTACTCATGAAATGTCTCTGTACTATGATTACTGGGAGGGTTTGTGGTTGTTTTTGCACATGAAATACCTATTAAATTTAATCCTTGCTGTAATTAATTCTCACTTTTTTTCTGCAGGACTACAGATGGAAAACATGTCAAGCTCTTTGACCTTTATTGATATGCAGCCCAAAAGAGTGATTTTTTCAGGTGAGAGGATATTTAAGCTGTTTCTGGTGCTCTCCACACACTTTGTCTTCATTTACATTAATATTCTGATGTTGTTCACGCTACGCACCAAGGCCATCTTTCGTGAGTCACCTCGCTATATCCTCTTTACCCACATGCTCCTGAATGACACCATTCACCTGGTGATTGCCTCAGTGCTCTACATACTCAATTCTGTCATCATTGCGGTGGTGCGTGCTGCTTGCGCCTTCATTGTGCTGCTGTCTGCATCAACGTTTGTCAATGGGCCGCTCAACCTGACTGTCATGTCCCTGGAGAGGTATATAGCCATCTGCTTCCCATTACGACACAGTGAATTGGCTACACCGGCACGTGTGAATGCAGCAGTGGCTCTCGTGTGGGTTCTGGGCATCACTGATGTGCTAACTGATGTATGTACACTCTTCCTCCTTGCAGAGCCATCCTTCTACCTGTCTCCATCAGTGTGTTCCATCACGCAGCTCATGGTGGCACCATGGCAGCAAAGCAGGAGTGTGGCATTCAAAGTTCTGCTCTTTGTCACTGTAGCCACTGTGTTGCTCTTCACGTATGTGGCTATCCTGCGGCAAGCACGTGCTGCCTCTTCTGACACCTCTGCGCATAAGGCCTTGCGTACTGTAGTACTGCATGTGTTACAGCTTGGTCTCTCAATCATGTCGTTTCTCTTTGAGTATATAGTGTACCTGCTAGGAAGCCTGCCACCTTTTCTATACACAGAGCTGCGCTTCCTCACTTTCTTCATGGTTCTGGTCATACCACGCTGCCTCAGCTCGCTGATCTATGGACTAAGGGACGAAACCTTCAGGCCACTGTTCAAACAGAACTTCCTCCACTGTGGGAAAAAGAAAGTTGTACCACTAAAGGCTTTTAAAAACACTAATGAGACCAGAAAAAAATGATCAATGTTTGTCATCTGCATGTAAATAAATGTGTTCATGTATTTCTGTAAGTACATACACTAGGAATGTGACATAAAGTTATAAAAATTGTATATAGTTTAACATGATCACAAATGTTATGATGTGTTTGTTGTACTGATTACGTTCCTATTGATTTTATCCAGAATTTACATTACAATCAAATTACATGAATATAGAAGCAATTTATAGTTACATAAAATTCTATACAATAAATCATTATCACAGGGGCCATAATGCATGATGGGTACATGGATTCGTGTACTCCTCTTCTCCTTGATGTGCCCATCATTTTATTATAGGATCAATCTGGACTCACCAGGCCACACGATCTTGTTCAATTGACCCAAAATAAAAGCAATTTGATCCCTAACAAATTTAAGTGCACTTTTTCCCGATTATTCTCACACAGTGATTTACACACAACTGTTTAATCCCAATCACGTGAGTTCTTAGCATATTGTGTATTTGGAAATGTTCTTACTTTCACTAATAAGTAATTTACAGTACACAGTTTTTACCATGCATTTTTATTACAATTTCATTCATTTCCCAAAAACTATTCTAGTAATTTTAAATGCATGACGCAGGGCAATAATTTGGTCTTTCTGACATGGTGACTTTTTTGGCCAGGCAGTGTAGTAAATAAATGAATGTATAATTAATTATTTGTATAAATGAATAGAAAATACATGTAGATAATAATTATCTTTGAACTCTGGAGAAATGTGATTGATTACATTGGAATATGGAGGAACAGTAAAAATTTAAAGTCAAGATTTAATTAATTAAAGAAATACTCCTTAAAATTTGGAGTCCAACTATTAATTTTAAGAAATACTACCAATAAAAAAACACCCAATTAACACTACTTAACATAATGCTTTTATCTTTGTTTAAAAAATTTTTTTTAAAAAAAGCAAAAAAGTAAATTTTAATTTTCAATCCGATGTTAGTTTGAGAAAATGTGTAAAATACTTTTTCTCGTATAGACCAGTAACCATTTTGGCTTACTATATTTTCTTGTAATAGAATCCTCAGCCTGAAAATGCACACAACAATGATCATCAAATATTCAATTAATATACATTCAAATATACATTAAAAGACAGCCATTAAGAATCAAATCTCTCATTGTACTCTACAGCTACTTCTTTAATAAAACATTTAAACTATTAAATTACTTTAAAAGTAAAATCACTAACTTATTAAGAATCTGACATACGTCTATTTTTTTAAAACATTAATTTAATAACAAACATTTATACAAACAAGTATTTGGCAAAAAATAAATAAAAAAAAAAGACTTCTTAATTTCACCACAAACAAGTTGATGCAAATTAACAGCTGGTCCTGTCAGGCTATTCATTCAAATTCAAATCAGCGCGCGTGCGCTTTGACTAAAACTGCGCATGATGCACTATGTACTACTGGAATATCAGAAATGCACATTTTAAAAATGTTTTCATTATTTATTAAAGAAAATTATGATGATCATAACAGCATACTGTATTTCATTCTTATCATAAGAATGCAAAAACACCAGCGCTGCTGACTGACATAGGTTTATGTTTGAATTTTATGGTAATTTAGTTTAATTTATTTCAGTTAATAATTCTATTTTAAATTAAAAAAAAAATGCAAAGTGTAAGATGACACAAAACCATTTTGAGCATTTTCTTATTACACATGATAAAATCTAAAGTCTCACTGTGTTAACCTATACGTTTATATGTTAAATTTTATGTAAATAAGTAATTATTATTTTTAATTTAAATTCTAAATTTGTACTGTAATTTTAGTACTGTGATTATTCATTTGTTTAATTACAATGTCTCGCTTGAATTTATATGCTACAATATCATGCAGATACTATCGATGAGCTACAGGTCATTAATGCTTGAGAGAATGAACTAAGCATTCATGTGAGGCCTCAGTTTATGGTTATACTGCCACTTAGCGACGTAAAAGCCGGCAAACGTCTCACGGTACTGATAAAACGGGAACGAGATGCTGCAAGAAAACGCTATGGGAACATCTCTTTGTTCTCTGGTTGTGAAGCCTGTGTAGGTCAAAAACGCTGAATACTTGGGCTTATAACCTCAGTCAGGTGACGTCACTGAATAAGGTGCACCTGCAGGTTATAAATAGGAGTGAACCGGAAACATCCTCAGGTCAATTTTGCCTTAAGGACGTCCAGGCACGTCAGCAGTGCAGCATTGAAGCGCAGCATCTCATTCCCGCTTTATCAGGGAACAGGGTTACAACTAAGTAACCCTAGACGTTCCCTTTCAAAAGCTACACTCGATGCTGCATGAAAACGCTATGTGAACGAGAATACCAACTCCGCCACACTGCAAGTGTCTAGACCCCCAGGTTGTGTAGCATGTGCGTTGTAGGATTACAAATTTATAAAATGTTAAATCTAGGTTCCAACAAAATAGTATATAAACTGAAAAGTTATGTACATTGGGTTTTACATTTTGAGGTAAAGATTATGACATTCTAAGGACATCAAGTCTGGTAACCCAGGTGTTGGAGACCTTTGTCTTTATGTACTTCCTGACCACTGGGTAGGATCCCAAGGTAAATGTGAATGCTAATCTCAAGGCCAGGCTGTGCCTTTGTCTCTATGATAATGTGAAGGTCTGGGCGATACTGTTAGGCTGATTAGATTAGCACCTATGCATTTGAAAGGCACTGTTATACTGATGAGATCAGGGCTGGGGAACTTCCGGTATCAGGCTGATTCCTGTACTACACTATGCTTTGTTTAAATTGTCTCCACCTCTTTGTATCCCTCCCCCTTGTAAAGTATAAACTCTCCAGAACGGAGTTATAAATTTAGACTTGGATGACTGCAGCGACGCGCGGTGAGTTTCTCAATAAAGAGTAACTTCTGCTGGAAAGATATCCCAACGTCTTCTGGTCTCTGATCCAACAAAGGAAGAAAAGTTCACAACAGCGTACAATAGCCAAGGAGGTCTCAGACCTAGCTCTGGGATGCTGACTCAAGGATCCGCGAGCCCGGAGTAGCATTGACATCCAGACTATAAAATCTATCAAATGTGTGCGGAGAGGACCAGCCTGCCGCATCACACACCTGCTGCAGGGGGACGCCTCTTGCTAGAGCAATTGATTAGTCAATGGTCGAATGAGCCCTGATTCCCAGAGGCAAAATGTGACCACACACCTCATAGGCTAGGGCAATAGCATCTCTCACCCAATGTGACAGCGTCTGTCTAGTGGCGGCCGCCGCCCCCCCGGTTGCGACCACCATTGCAAATGAAAAGCTGCTCTGACTTACGCCACTGGCTAGTGCGGTGGACGTAAATCTGAAGAGCACGTACTGAACACAGTAAGTGAAGTATTTCCTGCTCCGGAGCTGAAAGGCGGAGAACAGAAGGCTTCGAAAACAACTGGGTGCTTGGTCAAGAATGGAACCTTCGGAAGATAGTTTGGGTGAGGATGCAGAATAGCTTTGACTAGCCCAGGGGCAAAGTCTAGGCAGTCTCTGACAGAGCCTGCAGATCCCCAGTCCTCTTCAAAGAAAAACCATCTTAAGAGACAGAAGACTGACAGATGCTGACTCTAGTGGTTCGAAAGGGGTGTCAGCCAGGCCTTCGAGCACAATAGCTAAGTCCCACGAAGGGACCGTCGCTCTAGTGGGCGGCCTCAATCGTTTAGCTCCACGAATAAAACGGGCAATTAATCGTGCTTTCCCACAGAAACCCCATTGGTCAGAGCATGACAAGCCGAAATAGCGGCTACGTACATTCTGAGAGTACTAGGGCATAAGACCGAGGACAATTTTTCTTGCAGAAACTCCAGCACTGAAATAATCTGGCAGTGGACTGGGTTTACATGTCTTGCCATGCACCAACTTTCAAATACACTCCATTTGAGGGCATCAGTTCTTCTAGTGGAGAGAGCCCTGGCACTTAAAATGGTTTCAATTATGCTGGCTGGAGGAGCAGCATCTCTTAGTTGGTTCCCTTCAGGGGCCAGACGTGAAGGTTCCAGAACTCAGGCCGGGGATGAAATATTGTCCCCTGCGCCCAAGACAGAAGATCCCTCCTCATTGGAATCACCCAGGATGAGCCATCGAGGAGAGATATTAGATCCAAGAACCACACTCTTGTCGGCCAATGGGGTGCTATCACTAAGAAGCGCAAACTCTGTTGACGGACCCTCGCCAGGACTCCTGGGAGCAAAACTATTGGTGGAAACGCATAATCTGGGCCACGTGTCGCGTCCAGACCCAGAGGAGCAGGAGGAGTCAGAGAATAGTAAAGGGGACATTGTGCTGCCTCTTGCGAGGCGAAGAGGTCCACCTCTGCTACATAAAATCTTTTCCAGATTTGACTGACTACTTCAGGTGGAGTTTCCACATGGTGGAGTTTCCATTCCCCATGTGTCACAGCTTGTCTGCATAGAAAGTCCGCTCCTACATTCATATGCCCCAGAATGAAAATCGCCCTGAGGGACAGGAACTTATCCCTCAGTGCACTCTTCCTGGTGCGCTAGCTTGTTCAAGCGGCACGAGTGCAGTCCACCCTGGAGATTTATGCATGAAACTACCGCAGTGTTGTCCACCCGCACTAGGACATGGTAGCCTCTCAACTGCTGGAGGAAGTGTTTCAGGGCCAGAAACAGAGCCATCATTTCAAGGCAATTGGTGTGCCATGCGAGAAGATGACCTCTCCAGCTCCATTGTGCTGGACGGCCATCCAAGACCGCATCCCAGCTTTGAGGGAAGCGTCTGTCGTTAGCATCTTGCGATGACAAGACAGACCTAAAGTGGGACCCAAAGTCAGAACCCGGGCTCTGAACCACATAGAAAGGGTATGAAGCCCGTGGTGCGTAACCCTTATTAGCCTCTGGGGATTGGCATTTAAATGAAATCCCCTGGCTCTTAGCCACAGCTGAAATGCTCTCATGTGCAGGAGGCCCAAAGGTATCACCGTGGCCGACGGTCCTGACTTGAGCACGGTGGGGAAGAAACCTCCCAAAGGCCTGTTTGTATAATTTCGCCTTCTGAAACCTAGTGGTGACAAAATTAAAGAAAAGCGTCGCCAAAGAGGCCGTAAGGCCAGATGGCACGATCCCTATACTTGATGCCCGTGAAGTTCAGTCACAGATGCCTCTCCATGGATACCATGGCAGCCATAGAAAGGCCAACAGCACCGACCGTCTGCTTGGTTGCACGGAGAGGCATCTGTGGCTCGGCGCAGCTGTGCAAACGCACTCTCATCAATAGCCCCGCCGGAGCTCAGGTCCTTCAGCTGACCCGCTGCCTGAAAAGCATTCCCCACCAAAGCAGATGTCAATCTACACCGCTTGGAGGGGAATGTAGGCTTTTTCAGGGAGGATAATGTCCCAGGAGAGAGAGAGCCCGCAAGCATCTCTTCTACCTGGGGCATCATCATATAATCGTGCGCTTTCGCATCAACGATATTCGAAGTTGATGGCACAAAAACACGCAATGAGTACGGCTTGCTCCTTAAAAGTGTTAACTCGTCATGGAGGTCACCAAAGAAGGGGAGAGAGAAAGACGTTGAGGCTCCTCCCCCCAGCCACCCGACAGAAACCTGTCGTCTAATTTCGAGTGCTTGGGGGAATCTTGCTTCTGCGGCCAGTCGATATGCAATCGCTCGACTGCATGCGTTATAACTTTCAATAATTCCTCAAACGCTCTGTCAACACTGGAGGAGCGTTGTGAAGAGGCTACTTCCATAGAAGCGAGAGAGGAAGCTAAAACTTCCTGATCTGGAAAGAGCGTGAGAGAAAGGGGGAATTCCGTCTTTCTCTTTAAAGAAAATGAGCCACGTGCGAAGCACCTTAATAGGGAGAAGATCGCAATACTCACAGTCTCCCTGAAGCCCGAGGCAAGCGTGTTCTTCCCCCAAGAACTCAAAATAAAATTCATGGTGATTACTCTCCGAAAGAGATCTAGCACGCGGAGACACACATCTCTTAACCAACTCCGCCATATCGGTGATTAAATGCTGTTATTTTTTTCTTTTCCTTTCGTTATCCGCTTGCACACACACACGCAAACACAAAGCGGTCCTGAAGACAAAAAGATCTGTGGATGTTTCTAGTTCACTCCTATTTATAACCTGCAGGTGTACCTTATTCGGTGACGTCACCTGACTGAGGTTATAAGCCGAAGTATTCGGCATTTTTGACAAACACCTACGATCTCACAACCGGAGAACAAAGAGATGTTCCCATAGCGTTTTCACGCAGCATCGCGTGTAGCTTTTGAAAGGGAACTCAAAACCCTAATGCTGCCGCCATGTGCCGCAACAGTAGGAGTGTAATTCTGGTTGAGTAACATCTGTATGAGTGTGTACGTGTATGTGGGTCTGTGTGAATGTGAAAGTGTTAACATTTGTAATGTGTGTGTGTGTGTGTGTGTGTGTGGAATAGGCTGAAGATACTGGAAGAAAAGCATCACACCATGATCAAGTCAAGTCAAGTCAAGTAGGCTTTATTGTCATTCCAACCATATACAGTTCAGTACACAATGAAACAAAACAACGTTCCTAAAGCACCAAGGTGCTACATACATACAGATGACATAAATGAACAGACTACATAAATTAGAAACGCAGATTTTACATTTTTAAGTTAACCTAAGCTATCAATTTTTATACTAGAAGAGACAACACTGGACAACAAAGTGCATGTGCAATTGTGCAAACAAGAGCTACATGATAACTGTCACTCGTAACACGACCGGCACTAGGACCCGGAAGTAGGACGGTCGTGAACCAGGAAGCATAAAAGGAGACAAAATGGCGCTTCACATTGCTCAGTCATTGAATTCGCCCATGCCTTAGCCGACGCTTCGCCAACTATTCTGTAATTACTCACCGGTTCGGGTTGCTTCTTTGATTGAGTGTGTGTTGCTAGAACGCGGGTTTATTTGTGTAGATCCTTGCTCTTCGTGTAAGAGAGTTCTTAGGCTAGAACGCATGGTTATCCTTCCTACTCGCGCAACTTCCGCGTTTGGGTTTACCATCCACGCTACATGGGCTAACTGCTAAGGCTGTTGTGTCTATCCTCTGGTTGTTTGTGACAGAATGACTGAGCCCAAAGCAGTAAACCCAGCGGAGTTTGCTCGCCTCTGTGATGTGGTTGACCAGCATGCCGAGCTGATCAATAAGCTTCGTGGTGACGTCGCGTCTCTCCAAAAGGACCTCCAAGACGTCGCGGTTTTGTGCAGCGAGGTGGCGGAGCTACGGCAGGAGAATGCGACCCTCCGCGGGGCGGCTGCTCAGTCGGCTGTTGCCACGCCCGTCGCAGCGGCGCCGTTCCCCCCCTTTCTCTGATGTTTTCATAGCCCTGCCGGATAAATGGGATGGTACTGATGGGAAGTGCAGTGTCTTTCTAACTGCGTTGGATCTTGTGTTTGAGTTCAATTCCACCAGGTACTCCACAGACCGACTGCGCGTTGTGCTTCTCGTCTCGTTGCTATCCGGGCAGGCAGCTGAGTGGGCCACGGCGGTTCTCAGATCAGACTCGGACACGGTCTACTCGTATAGAGAGTTCACCCACCAACTAAAATTGACTTTCGAACATCCTGCTGCTGAGGTGGAGACCGACAGCAAACTGCGCAATCTGCGGCAGGGTGGGTCGTCCGTGAGCCGCTACACCGCGGATTTCCGTACCCTCGCTGTGCAGACTACCTGGGGGGACGCCGCCCTCCAAATGGCCTACTACGAGGGACTGGCTTCACGCATCAAGGATGAGCTCGCCGGACGAGAGCTTCCGACCACGCTGGAGGGATTGATTCAACTCGCCCTCCAGATTGACCAGCGCCTGCTCTCTCGTCCGAGGCCAGTTCCCCGCACCCTGCCGCCCATCATGCCATCCTTCTCACACTCCACACCTCAACCACCAGCTTTCATGACCACCGCTATGACACCCGCCGGATCTCCACCTCCCGCCGTGGTTGACACAGGAGCCGGGGAACCCATGCAATTAGGACGCGCCTCCTTGAACCCTGCAGAGCGAGAACGACATTTCAGGGAGGTACTCTGCGCCTATTGTGGGTCGGCGGCGCACCATAGAGCCATCTGCCCTCTACGCCCGGGAAACGGCCAGGCCCGGTGAACCAGGGGTGCAGTTCACCGAATCCCCTTCATCTCGCTGCCACCACGCCCAGCGTCTCGCGTCTCTTGGTTCAGGTACATCTCCAATTTGGCCACAAACGAGTCCAAAGTTCCGCGTTCATCGATTCTGGTGCCGCCGGAAACTTTATTGACTCCTCTTATGCCCAAAAAGTTGGGGGTGCAAACTGAAGCGTTATCCCAGCCTGTTTGAGTAACATCCGTCGATGGCCGGCCCCTTTCCTTTCCTCCAGCCCTATCACCACCCAGACTCAACCCATCACCCTCACCATTGATCAACACCAAGAATTAATCCGCTTCCACCCTCCATCTCATCATCACCCATCATCCTCGGATATCCCTGGCTACTTCACCATGACCCTCTCATCTTCTGGTCTCAAAACCGGATCTTACAATGGGGGCCGACCTGCCTCGAACTCTGCCTACGGGCGCCGGCTGGGACGTGCTCTAGGGAGTCCGAGGCCCCTGATGTCGTCACCAACGCCATCCCCACTGCATATCGGGACCTGGCTGAAGTCTTTTGTAAGAAATGTGCCAACCACCTTCCTCCTCATTGCCCCTACAACTTGGCTATTGAACTCCAGCCAGGCTCCATTCCACCCCGCGGCCGTCTATACTCTCTCTCCACCACCGAGACGCGGGCGATGGAGGAGTATGTGTTATCTGCTCTCCGCCAAGGTACCATCCGACCCTCCTCCTCGCCCGCTGCCGCAGGATTTTTCTTCATAAAGAAAAATTCGGGCGACTTACGCCCTTGTTTCGACTATCGGGGGCTAAACAACATCACCATAAAAAACAGACACCCGCTGCCTCTTACCAACTCAGCCCTGGATGCCCTCTCTGGTGCCACCATTTTCACAAAGTTGGACCTCCGGAGCGCCTACAGCTTGGTGCGTATCAGAGAGGGTGATGAGTGGAAGACAGCGTTTATCACCCCAACTGGACATTACGAAAGCCTGATCATCCCTTTTGTACTCTGTAATGCTCCAGCAGCTTTCCAGCACTTCATTAACGACGTTCTCAGGGACATATTGGGCCAATGGGTATTCGTCTACCTAGACGATATCCTGATTTACTCCCGCACTGCCGAAGAACACACCCAACATGTCAGGGCGGTCCTCAAGAGATTGCTCGCCCACCGACTGTACTGTAAGTTGGAGAAGTGCGCTTTTCACAAGCGCTCCACCACGTTCCTGGGCTTTGTCATCTCGCCCCAGGGTGTGGCCATGGACCCACAGAAACTGGAGGTTGTACGTCATTGGCCCCTACCCAAGACTCTCAAACAACTTCAACGGTTTCTTGGGTTTGCAAACTTCTATCGTCGTTTTATCCGGGACTACAGTACAGTCGCAGCACCTTTAACCGCACTGACTCGCCCATCATCTCATCACTTTCAACTCAACTTCACTGCCATCACCGCATTCCATGAACTTTGCCATCGATTCACCACCGCTCCAATTCTCCTCCATCCAGATGCTAACCAACAGTTCGTTGTGGAGGTGGATGCCTCAGATGTGGGCGTTGGGGCTTTTCTCTCCCAACGGAGTCCAGACCAGAAACTACACTCTTGTAGTTTCTTCTCAAAAAAATTTGACCCCACTCAGCAGCGATACGGGGTAGGGGACCGCGAGCTGCTAGCCATAAAGTGGGCATTGGAAGAATGGCGACACTGGCTCCAGGGTGCCAGAGAACCATTTATCGTCTGGACCGACCACCAAAACCTCATCACCATCAGGAATTTGAAACAACTCAACCCAAGGCAGGCGCGGTGGGCTCTGTTCTTCGAGCACTACGATTTCCATCTATCATACCGCCCGGGGTCAAAAAACATCAAAGCCGACGCTCTCTCTAGACAACATGAGGAGGACGTCCCCCTGGCGGACCCCGCACCTTTCCCGCCATCTTCTAAGATCATCGCCCCGCTCCATTGGGAACTGGAGACGAGGGTTCGCCAGGCACAGGCCACGGAAACCGAACCGGCAGGTGTGCCGCCTGGACGACTCTACGTACCCAGGAACATCAAGGCCGACGTCATCCAGTGGGGCCATTCCTCGCCGCTGTCGGGACACCCAGGCACGCAGCGCACACTTAAATACATTCAGCGCGCTTTCTGGTGGCCCTCAATGGCCAAGGACATCGAGGAGTTCGTCCAGGCATGCCCAGTGTGCGCCAGGGCCAAGACCTCCAACCAACCAACACCAGGGGAACTCCAGCCACTCCCAGTTCCCCGTCGACCCTAGACGCACATTGCCATTGATTTCATCACAGGCCTGCTGGTCTCCGAGGGAAATAATGTCATCATGACCATAGTGGATCGGTTTTCCAAAGCTGTGCACCTGGTGGCCCTCACCGGACTCCCGTCAGCTAAAAGGACAGCCGAGCTGATATTAGAGCACGTAGTCCGTCTGCATGGGTTCCCCAAGGACATCGTCTCGGACAGGGGGCCCCAGTTCACTGCACGGTTCCGGAAGGCCTTCTGCCGTCTGATCAATTCTACCTGCAGTCTCTCCTCGGGCTACCATCCCCAAACTAATGGTCAGACGGAACGGGCCAACCAACAACTGGAGCGCTACCTGAGATGTTTCATTGCTGACCGCCAGCGCTCCTGGGCCCGCTACCTCATTTGGGCGGAACTATCACACAACCTCCATGTTTCCTCTGCCACGAAGTTGAGCCCATTTGAGGTATGCCAGGGTTTCAGTATCTGATCAATTGGGAAGGTTACGGTCCCGAGGAGCGATCTTGGATTCCGGCTCGGTTTGTCCTAGACCCCGAACTCATCCGGGACTACCGTCGTCGGGTATCCTCCACCCCAGGACCGTCGAGAGTCGGTCCTGAACAGGGGGGTACTGTCATGCACACTCGTAACACGACCGGCACTAGGAGCTGTTCTGCACATTCTCTGAGCACTCTGCCTGCCTGTGATGTTGTCTAGTCCAGCAGCTTTACGTGAGTTGACTCTGCGTAGAGGTTTCCTCACATCAGCTGTAGTGAGACACAGCACCTGGTTGTTCAGAGGAGGGGTGGTTTTCCTCACCATCACATCGTTCTGCATGTCGAACCGTGCGTAGAAGCTATTCAGCGCATTCGGAAGGGAGCCGTCACTGTCACAGGCAGGTGATGTCGTCCTGTAGTTAGTGATGGCTTGGATACCTTGCCACATGCGCCGTGTGTCACTGCTGTCCCTGAAGTGATTGTGGATTCTCTGGGCGTGTGCGCTCTTCATCTCTTTGATGGCCCGGGACAGTTTGGCCCTTGCTGTTCTTAGGGCCGCCTTGTCCCCCTCTTTGAAGGCATAGTCTCTGGTTCTCAGAAGTGCATGCACCTCCGCAGTAATCCACGGTTTCTGGTTGGGTCGTGAGATGATATTCTTGGAGACAGTGACATCATCGGTGCACTTGTTGATGTAGCTGGTCACTGATGACGTGTACTCCTCCAAGTCGGTGTAGTTGCCGTAAGTTGCAGCCTCTCTAAACATGTTCCAGGCAGTGTTGTCGAAACAGTCCTGAAGAGCAGAGATGGCTCCTGCTGGCCAGGTTTTCACCTGCTTCAGAACCGGTTTTGAATGCCTGACGAGTGGTCTGTATGCTGGAATTAGCATAACAGAGATGTGGTCTGAGTAGCCGAGGTGAGGGGCGGGGCTCTGGCCGATATGTGCCGGGAATGTTTGTGTAAACAAGATCCAGTGTGTTTTCCCCTCTCGTTGCAAAGTCCACATACTGATGGAATTTAGGAAGCACTGACTTCAGATTTGCATGGTTGAAATCTCCGGGAACAATAAACAGTCCATTGGGGTGTGTGTTCTGCAGATTACTGATCTTAGCATACAGTTCCCATAGCGCTTCCTTAGCATTAGCGCTAGGTGGAATGTACACTCAGACAATGAAAACAGTGGTGAATTCCCGCGGCAAATAAAAAGGTCTACATCTAACAGTCACAATCTCCAGCAACGATAGAAACTAGCACAGAGTTCTTACACCATTTCGTGTTGATGTAAACACACAAGCCGCCGCCACGAGTCTTACCGCACAGAGCTGCGTTTCTGTCAGCGCGAAACGAGGCTAGCCCGTCTAGCTGAATGCCGGTGTCTGGAACTTTGTCGCTGATCCATGTCTCTGTGAAAACAAAGACGCAGCTGTCTCTAAACTCACGCTGTGTGGTCTGTTGGAGCTGGATATAGTCCAGTTTATTTTCCAAGATAAGAAAAAAAAAGAAAAAGAAAATAGAATAAAAATAAAATACAATGTACTATAATTTCAAAAGATAAATATAAATAGAACAAAAAATATATATAAAAGAACTACTGACTGTACTGAAAGGTGTACAGAAAGGTGCAGAATTGCCTCTTCTGTGTATTGTACATGTATGTTATTGCACACAGGATATATATTGCACATATATTGCACATTTGAACGTGTCACTGAATATAATGTCAATCAATATAATGCCACACAGAAAGTTATTAATCACTAAAGTGAAGGCATTTCTCATAAAGCATTTATCATTTAAGACATTATGATGGCTGACCCGTTTGAGATATCAAAAATTCCTCTACAATTTTGCATCCTCAATGTCTTTAGATCACATCGACCCGGTTTGGTCCCATGTATAAATCCCCTAGGAGGAGTATATCAAAATCCATCGTAAATCATCAAAAATCGTTTTTCTAAAAGACCCAAAATAACTGACTTCCTGTTGAGTTGAGCCCTGATATGCGGTGCGAAAGTTGCTCGGCTCAATGAGCGCTAAATGTGTACCGAGTTTCATGTGCATACGTGCAAGTGTGTATGAGCTATGCACCAAAATCTCTTGTGAGGGCCCCTGAGGGCCACAGGCGTAGCCCAGGGCGCAGACATCTCAGACATCCTGTGTGTGTTTGTGTGTGTATGTGTGTTAGTGTGGCTGTACAGTAGTTTAGTGTATGTACTTTGTCCATTGCATGTGTTTTGCAAACAAACTGAAATATTTGACCTTCTGTTGAGTTGAGCCCAAGACATGCATAGTGACAACTGTTCAACTCAATGAGATCTAGAAGTGTACCAAGATTGAATATGTGCAAGTGTGTATGAGCTATGTAGCAAAATCTTCTTTGAAGACTTTTTTGATCATGTTTGTTTGTTTTTTGATCATGTCAAAACCCCCAAATGTATATATTTATTTATAGGAAAATATAGTTGCAAGCAGCGATGAGTGGGCTCAAGCACTCTGTGCCATAGCCTACTAGATGCACCACACAACCTGTGTATTTTTTGAACATGTTAAGACCTCCAAAAAGCCATCCTCGTCCTTGTGCACCACACAACTTGCACACTTCACACACTATGATGTAATAGGGCTGATGTCAGCTTCGGCCCTAAAAATGTGTCATGTCAATAAAGCATCATTTAAACATTTGAACCATGTGTGTGTGTGTGTGTGTGTGTGTGTGTGTGTGTGTGTGTGTGTTGTAGTCTGTGTGTGACCTGCGTGTGTTAGTCTGTTTCTACTGTATGTGTAATGTGAGTGTGTTTGTGTGTAACATGTGGGTGTGTCAGTCCCTATGTAATGACTAATGTGTTTGTGTGGGTAGTGTGTGAGCCTGTATTAGTATGTCAAAGTCAAGGTCAACTTTATTGTTGATTCTGCTACGTGTACAGTGCATACATACAGTATAGAGAATTGAAATTATGTTACACATAGTCCTCTTACAAACAACGCTAAGTACAAAAATTACAATGTAAAAGAACAAAATAGTGTTTAAAAAACAACCTTAAATAACACAAACTAAGATTATCACAGTAGTTAAGACTTAATTTATCTCATTCACTCATTGTCTATACCCAGAGGAAACTGACCAAGCACGTGAAGAACATGCAGACAGAGCCAGGAATTGAGCCTGGCTGGGAATCGAACCCAGACCCTGAAGGTGCAAGGTGACAGTGTTAACCACTACACCACCGTGCCTCGCACTTACTTTATCTAACCGATATGGTGCAATGTGGAAACAGTGCTAAGGCAGAATAGTGCATATGAGATTTAAGTTTGTTTAAAGTGACATATGTATTCAGTTCTTTATTGCTGGGCTGGGGTATTGAACCGTCCAATGCTGTGACAGGTGCAGGTGAGTGTATGTGAAACAGTTTAATGCTGTACCAGTGACAGGTGCAGGTGAGTACAGATCTCGCCATTAAGAATGCGTGCTTTTTCCCGCGAGATCCCGCAATTTGGCTCACGACATGCCGCGAAATTCCTTAAGCAACATTCGGGAATTTAAATAAATGTGTTATGCTTCACTGAATATCCGCCAGATGGCGCATGGAGGGACTTTATCTAAAAGCCAGACCAAGTACAACGAAGAATTGTGTATAATTAGTTATCCTAAAAAATATTGTTTCCAATGCTGAAGCAAACATGAATTTTATTTTGTTTTACAATAATAATATTTTATGATGAATGTGCGTATATCTGCTTCATATTATGTTCATAATGATGAAAAGAGATGCCCTAAACTGTGAGGCACCGTATAGGGCTTAAATCAAACTTCATTCATGCACACACACATGAAACACTTGAATACACATATATGAAACAGTCACACATCTATGTATACTACTAACTGCTCACACAACTACATATGAAATGTACGCGCACTGACACCTATGAGACGCTCGCATATATACACAAACTCTCCATGCACACACACCTATGAGATGCGCGCACATATACAGTAATTATGCAAATGTCCTGATTCGTGAATATGTCAACATTTCTTCGTTAAAACGTAAAAATGTGTCGCGCACCATCAGAAGACATGAAGGAACAAATATAAACATGAATTGCTTCGGGCTTTTTATAAGAATAATCATCTGGATTTGTTGCTGTTTGTGTCCAGCATTGAATAATTATTTCATCCATTATTTGACCACGGCTGGAAATAATAGCTGGAATGTGATTGTGGATTTATGACTGAAATAAAGCTGCGTGCGTGAACCCGCGGCTCGTACTTTCATTTTACAAAAGGTGCAGACATACTCCCCAAGAAAGTCATCGCCTCTTGCAATAATGCAGATCAAACATACTACACCAGACCATAAATAAAAAGGAATATTTAAGCATATACGCAAAATGTATTTCACTTACATATTACAGACTAAACGTAGCAGACGTGCGGTCCAAGAAGGAAAGGGGTTTCGTTATTTTACAAAATGTGAATATATTCAGTAAATGTATTAATTACACTCAAAGTATCAAATCCAACTATGAAGTCTAGCAGAGACGTCTGCTCGGTCTTGTTCATTCTTTTTAAACTCCTCAATTCTGCCAATTCCCCCATCAGTGAAACCGGTTTGATAAGTTCATACCTATCATGAATGAAAGGTGAGAAGAGGGATTACAGTAACTGGGGTTCTGCATGTGTTCACCTCCGAGCGTGCAGTCACGTTGTATTCAACAAATAGACTAAAACAAAAACAAAATCATGTTTGCTTCAGCATTGGAGACAATATTGTTTTAGGCTAACTTTATTAAAGATTATACGCTTTCGTATTTGTTGTTGTACTTCGACTTTATGCACACGCGTGCATCTTTAAATTTGAACAGAAAATAATAATGGGCTGGTAGGTGACCCTTAAACGGTTGAATGAAGTTAAATATACAAAATAAATTAATAATTGCGTTTGCTTTACATTTGAGCACTCTTCTTCATTGTATATACTACCATATCATATATGTGTGTCTAATACTGTTTTATTCATATTTTACATTACACGCAGTTTGTAATTTACTTACAATTGTACTTTTAAAATGTTACCTATACGCAGGACTTTAGATGGGTAAACGAAATAGGAGTATGTGAGAGTGCTTGTGATACGCACGGGAAGACCTTTCCGTTTGGAGATGGCGTGAGATTATTAATTAACAATTTAAATGGAAACAAAAGGAAACTGAAAACACAAAATAAACAGAGCTCCGCCATCTCTACGCGAGAACGGATGGGCTCTGCAAACTAAAGCAAAAACTTGTATCTTCTTGGGGCTTATGCCCTTATTTATTTGAGAGAGAGAGAGCGGGATGTTGTGCCTGTAGTAAACTGAGCGCACACGCTGAACTGTTGCTTAGTCTGTCTGGCAGTCGTGTGTATAAGTGGCCGTGCCGGTGTCTGTTCAGAACTCCGCATGGTAGCAGCCTGTGGATCCGCCCGTTCTGAACAGTTTAAGCGTGGCTCTGCCCCTTGCGCCACCCGCGTCGTTACAGATACTTTGTGTAATTCACATCTTTACTGAATATGTTCAGATTTAGTAAAATAACGACAACAGTTTCCTTCCTAGACATTTTGTATGAACTGAAGCTCAGCACATCGTCTTTTCTAGTTTTAATATGTAATATTTAAGTGAAATATATTTAGCGTATTTGCCTAAATATTCCTTTTTAAGGACAGGTGTATTACGAAGTAAAGACCTGTTGTTCAGTTAGTGTTAACTATGCGAATGTCCTGATTTGTGAATATGACAAAATATCTTCGTTAAAACTAAAAATGTGTCGACACTGAGCACCATCAGAAGACACGAATGAACCAAAAATCTATATATTTTTGTAAATATTCTTATATGCACACAAAGTGCTTCGGGCTTTTTATAATAATAAACATAATGTTTTCTTGCTGTTTGTGTCCAGCAAGAATAATAATAGCTGGAATGTGGATTTTATGTGAATTTATGACTGAAATAAAGCTGTTCATCGGCGTGCGTGAACCCCGATTTGTCCGTAAACTTTCACTTTACAAAAGGCAGCGTTTTGATCAAAAGGCTGATAAACCCGTTCGATTTATCGATAAAAATGGCAGAAAGTCATTGCGTCTCGCAATAATCCAGATCAAACACAATACATATGTCCTTTAAATAAAAAGGAATATTTAAGCATAGATGCAAAATACATCTATGTTTAAATACATCTATGTATAAATACATCTTTGCTTATTATTTCACAATATTACAGATTAAAACAAGGAAAGAAGACGTTCTGAGCTCCAGTACAATGTTCTGGCGAAATATATTTTAGGCAGAGACGTCTGCTCGGTCTTGTTCATTCTTTTTAAACCCCTCAATTGTGCCAATTCCCCCATCAGCGAAACCGGTTTGATAACTTCACACCTATTGTGAATGAAAGGTGAGAAGAGGGATTACAGTAACTGGGGGTCTGCATTTGTTCACCTCCGAGCGCGCTGTATTCAGCGAGAAGACTAAAACAAAAACAAAATAATGTTTGCTTCAGCATTGGAGACAATATTGTTTTAGGCTAACTTTTAATAAAAATTATACACTTTTGTATTCTTTGTTTTACTTCGTCTTTTGCACACGCGTGCATCTTTAAATTCGAATAGAAAATAATAGTGGGCGGTTGAATGAAGTTAAATATACACAAAAAATTTATAATTGCGTTTGCCTTACATTTGAGCACTCATGTGTAAATAGCTTTTTTATTGTATATACTCCCATATCATATATGTGTGTCTAGTACTGTTTTATTCATTTTACATTTCATGCAGTTTGTAATTTACTTGCAATTGTACTTTTAAAATATAACCTACGTATCTACAGTATAAGCATGTTTAACTACTTCAGCGGTGAATGAGAAATTTGGTCTGGTTTTGATGAAGTTCTTATTTGATGTAATTGTATTATTTCATTAATTATCTTATTAGAAATACAGTTCTTATTCTCTATATTCTTGTATATATAGTCCTTCAGAGCAAGCACCGTGTCAGAAGATTCTGCTAAATCTCTTCTCACCTTTCATTCAAGATATGTGTAAATTTATCAAACTGGGTGCACTGTTGGCAAATACTGTAGGGGGTTTTAGATTAATTAACAAGACATAATTAACAAGTGCGGGCGTCTCTGCCTAAATTTTATTTCCCCAGCAAATGAAATCAGACTTCATAGTAGGAGTTGATACTTTGAGTGTAATTCACGATTGACCTGTATATCAACTTGATAACTAGCGAATGCTTTAGTAAAGAGCTCTAAAACAGCGGCAATATGAATGACAATGGAATATTACAGAACGTGCGAGTTGACGCCCATGCACCTTGACGCACATTAAAATGTTGGATTTGAATTAAAATGCCACACATTTCTCTCTCTCTCTCTCACACACACACACACACACACAAATATATATTGGGCTTTTAAATAAAAATCTAACATTTTAACACATTAAGGATATTCGTGTTTAATTAAATTCTTAAATCCTCGTGTTCCAGTGTTTATGCAGTAATTTGGTCATGTTCACCCATGGGCTGACACTATGATGATTCATTATTTATTATTATGCTTACTTATTCGGAGAGATTCTATTTGATGCAGATTGACCTGTATATCAACTTGATAACTAGCGAATGCTATTAAATGTCGCATATGTTTAACCCATGGGTGAACATGACCAAATTACAGCATACAGTATGTATATATACTGTGTATATATATACACACACACACACCCTCTCTTGCTACCTTTACTAACATTTAAAACTATTTATTATAATAAGTGGTGCAGAGGGTTATAATAAACCGAAAAGATAAACACAAAAAAGATGCACAGCTATTTATTTAATTATCATTTTAAATATTAATCAACAACATCCATCCATCAATGCAGTATTGTTATCGATAAATCGCATGCGTTTATCACCTTTTTTATCAAAACGCTGCCTTTTGTAAAGTGAAAGTGCGAGCCGCGGGTTTGAAATGAATTGTAGATTAATTTTAAAGCGCAATCTCATTTCATTATTATAAACATAATTTATGAATTACACTCGAACGGGCGATAGCGCTCTGATTAGTCTACGTATACTAGTAAATAGGCTCAACATCCCGGAGCCCAAGACTCATATGAAGAAAAAAAAAATTAACAAATAATGTAAGTAAACAACAGTAGCACAAGTTTAAAAAAAATATTTAGACTCTAAATAGATGCCGAATTATTTTCTAAGGTGTGCCAGCTATCACTATTCTTATATTGCTCTTTGTCAGGGTACTGTAAAACTGTAAAAACAGTACAGGGTACTGTAAAAACCCCGTAAAATTCCATGTACTGTAAATAGGTACAGTACAGTACTGTCCATCTGTATGAATTAACCAAGATGTCCACCCCCGTGAAAATGGCGAATTCCTCCGCGAGAGGTTTTGTCCGGACCACTGAGCTTCTACGGATTCTAAAATTGACATTGTTACTGTTTTTTAATACCTGCAGTGGAAGAGTCTGAGAATTTATTTACCATAAGTTTTGTTGTATTGTTTTTAATCACTATACACAACCTATGATTTCACCTATGCTATTTTACAAATGGAATATTTTTATGTTACACTCTAAAACTGCTGGGTTAAATGTTAAAGTGCTGGGTAATTTTATCTATTTATTATTATTTAGTAGATTGCCTGTTAGAAATACCCCAAATGAAATTAATCCGCTGTTTTAACTACTACAGGGATAGTTCATCAGCGGTAGTTTTCACTACTACTACTAATGATAGTAATACTGAATGGAGAAAGCGCAGTCAAAGAAGTATCATCATTGCAGGAGAGAAGAAAATGAAGAATAAATACATATCAGTATTTAAAGTTTGAGCTTGACACGTTTATGAGTTCTGTCGCTTCCTGTCAATGGGCGCCTAAGAGAGAGAACACATTTTTGGCTTCAGTAGACACACAATACTTCAGATTGAAACATGACTGCCCCCTACAGGCAATGAACGGCATTTTCACAGCTTCCCGCGAGCTGCCGCGGAAGCGCGCGAGATCCCTTTTCAAGAAACGTGCGTTCTTAATGGCGAGATCTGTATGTGAAATGAGGGGTGGAGGGGGGTTCAAGAGTGAAATGTGTTCTTTATTCTATATTCAGTTCTCTACTGCTGAGCTAAGGTAGTGGGCAGACCAATGCTGGACAAAGTGACAGTTGCAAGTGAATGTGTGCGTGTGAAATGGAGGGGTCAGGGTACAAGAGTGGAAAGAGCAAAGGGGAGGCAGAGCTGGACGGGAGTTGAGCTTTCTGATTGCCTGATGGATGAAGCTGTCCTTCAGTCTGCTGATCCTGGCCTGGAGACTCTGTAGTCTCCTCCCTGATGGCAGCAGATTGAAGAAGCTCTGAGTTCTCTGAGTATAGGTAGGGTCATTGGGAGCTGAGAGCTTTGCGTGAGAGGTGGGTGTTGTAGATATCCTGGAGGGAGGGGAGAGAGACACCAATGATATTCTCAGCTGCTCTCACTATGCGCTGGAGCATTTTTCGGCAGGACGTGTTGTAGGCGCCACACACAATAAGGCAGTTCGTCACAATAGTGCATCTGTAAAAGGTGCACAAGATGGGTGTCGGGGCTCTGGCTCTTCTCTGCTTGCGGAAGACATAGAGACACTGCTGTGCTTTCTTGGCCAGTGCTGCAGTATTATTGGTCCAGGAGAGATCCTCTGTGATGTGCACTTGGTGCTACTCACCCTCTCCATGGTCGCACCATTGATGGTCAGGGGTGAATGCTGGGTGTGTGCTCTCCTTTAATCAACAACAATCTCCTTCTGTCTGTGCACCACCTGGCCAGACGGCTAGTCTCATCTCTGTTGCTAATGAGACCCACTACACTCATGTCGTCCACAAACTTGATGAAGAGGTTGTAGCTGTGAGATGATGTGCAGTCATGGGTCAACAGCATGAAGAGGAGGGGGCTCAGCACATACCCTTGGGTGTGCCCGCCATGCTCAGTGTGATGGTGCTGGATGGGTTATTGCCGATCCGTACTGCCTGTGGTCTGCCAGTCAGGAAGTCCAGTAGCTAGTTGGACAGAGAGGTGTTGAGCACCAGCTGGATCAGTTTATGAGTGTTGTGCTGTTGTGGGATGATCGTGTTGAATGCTGAGCTGAAGTCAAGGAATAACATTCTAACGTATGAGTCTTTGTTTTCTAGGTGGGTGAGCGCTGAGTGGAGGGCCGTAGCAATGGCATCATCAGTTGAACGATTAGAACGATAAGCAAACTGGAAGGGGTCAGGGAGAGGACAGACTTGACGGAAATCATTAAAACAGGAGGAAGATGTTTTCCTTGGTACTGGAATTGTAGCTTTGAAGCATAAAGCAGACTGACTCAGTGAGATGTTAAAAATATCCGTAAAGACATCAGTGAGTACCCTTGCAAAGTCTTTCAGTATGTGGCCAGAAATGTTGTCAGACCCCGGGGCTTTGCGTGCATTGATCCTTCGGAAGGATTTCCTTACACTTTCTGTGTGTGTTTGTGTGTTTGTGTGTGTGTGTGTGTTTCTGAGACATGTGAATTGTTAGTGTGCGTGTGTCTGTGTGTGTGTATGTGTGTGAGAGAGAGAGTGTGTACGTGGGTAGAATAGGGGAAAATTTATGTTAAGACCTCCAAAAAGCCACTGATACTGGAAAAAAGCATCACACTATAATGTTACTGAATGTGATGTCATTCAATGTGATGTTTCTCATGGCTACTACCTGATTGGATGTGGAGAACTTAGTTCTACAGACCCTCGGACAGCAGTAATGGGTCCAAGTAATGTCCCATCTGCATTACCCTACGCCCAGTCCCTTTACGCTCCAAAGATATGGACTGGGTACAAAGTTACAAATTGGACTGACAACCCGGGGAGGTCTGCACCCTGTTTTTGATACTACACCTCTTCTGGTGGGCCACCATAAGGGAAATGTCAGGAACTTTAGCCCTCACTTCTCAATGCATTTCTGGAAGGCCTTTAAGGGACAATGTTCATTGACAAACAATTTTGGAATATAAAACTCCCAAGGCTCACTGTAGTATATTCAAACAGTGGCATTTGTCATCCAGAGACGATTTACTATAACATTGTGACCACGTGTCTTTTTTAAATTTTGTGTCCAAGTGTACTGTGCTTTCTTTAGGACTGTAAGAAAAGGATTAAAAAGGCTGTAGCCATGTAGGAGATGAATCCGTTTAACATGCATCATTAGAGAGGTTCCTTGTTAAAGAAGTTTCCCGACAGAGCATTGGGTCCATTCGTGTGTGTGTGTGTGTGTGTGTGTGTGTGTGAAAGGATTAAAAAGTGTCTAAAAAGGGTTAGAAAGCTATTTATAAGACTGAACCATTATCCACATTTTTTTTCTGGACTCAAGTTAAACTTTATGGAAGGTATGCGTATAAACATGGTGGGGGTAGTGTGCTGACTCATTGCCAGTTTTCGCAAATGCTTGAATGCAAAAACGTTTTCATGGCACTGTCTATCAATATATAAATATATTTGATACTAAATTTAAGATGAGTCACAACATTTATAACATAATTATGCTTACCTGCACATGGATTTGTCTTTAAAAAAAAGTATGATCTCTTTTACTGAAATGAGTCAAGGGACAATGTTTATTGACACAGACATTTTGTAATATAAAACTCCCATGATGTAATAAAGCAGTGGTATATTTAAACAGTGGCATTTGTCAACCAGAGACAGAGCAGGGGTGTGGGTATTTCAAGTGTAAAACCCACTACGCTGTAGGTGATGTATACAATAGCAGCAATGGCATTATGATACTTATGTTATGTTACATATAGCTCATTTAATTGTACACTCTACATACTGAGTATTGAGGAATGTTTGAAAACTTTATTGATATTATTCATGTACTCATAAACTCTATCTGTGTTGTGGTTAATAGGAGGGTTATGATTGATTTTACATTTAAAAAAAACTTTCACTTTTTTGATGCAGAATCACAGATGGAAAACATGTCCAGCCCTTTGATCTTTGTTGATATGCAGGCCACAAGAGTGCCTTTTTCAGGTGAGAGGATATTTAAAATGTTCCTGGTGCTGTCCACACTCTTTGTCTTCATTTACATTAATATTCTGATGCTGTTCACACTACGCACCAAGGCCATCTTCTGTGAGTCACCTCGCTATATCCTCTTTACCCACATGCTCCTGAATGACACCATTCACCTGGTGGTTGCCTTGGTACTCTACATACTCAATTCCTTCTTCCTTGTGGTTGTGCGTGCTGTTTGTGCCTTCATCGTGCTGCTGTCTACATCGACGTTTGTTAATGGGCCGCTCAATCTGACTGTCATGTCTGTGGAGAGGTACATAGCCATCTGCTTCCCTTTGCGACACAGTGAATTGGCTACACCGGCACGTGTGAATGCAGCAGTGGCTCTGGTGTGGATTCTGGGCATCACTGATGTGCTAACTGACGTATGTGCTCTCTTCCTCCTCACAGAGCCATCCTTCTACCTGTCTCCATCAGCGTGTACAATCACGCAGCTCATGGTGGCACCATGGCAGCAAAGCAGGAGTGTGGCGTTCAAAGTTCTGCTCTTTGTCACTGTAGCCATTGTGTTGCTCTACACATATGTGGCTATCCTGCGGCAAGCACGTGCTGCCTCTTCTGACACCTCTGCGCATAAGGCATTGCGTACTGTAGTACTACATGTGTTACAGCTTGGTCTCTCAATCATGTCATTTCTCTTTGAGTATATAGTGTACCTGCTAGGAAGCCTGCCACCTCCTCTATACACAGAGCTGCGCTTCCTCACTTTCTTCATGGTGCTGGTCATACCACGCTGCCTCAGCTCACTGATCTATGGACTAAGGGATGAAACTTTCAGGCCACTGTTCAAACAGAACTTCCTCTACTGTGGGAAAAAAGGAGTTGCACCACTAGGGCTTTTACAAAACACTAATGAGACAAGAATTATGTGATCACTGTTTATTTATGCTGCATTTGAATACATGTGTGTATGCATTTCAGTACATATGTACACAAATAATGTGGCATAAGTCTAAAAAAAAATTCATATAGGTTAACATGATTACAAGTGTTATATGGTGTGTTATGTGTTCAAATTATATTCCTGTTGATTTTACCCAGAATTACTTTTGTATATGTTTGTACACAATATGGCTTGCAAATTTTTTGATTTGTTTAGTGATATTTTTTTTTACATTCTACAACAATACTGGGGATTATTATGAAATAACACATATGGAAAGAGGCAATTATGTAACAACAACAACAGTCAGCTGCTATTATAAAACACAGAGGTCAGACTTTCTGGAATAGTTCTTGCAAGAACAGTATTGTCAAGTGCATTTGCAAAAACCACCGAGCGCTATGATGAAACTGGGTCTCATGAAGTCCATCCCAGGAAGGCAAGACCAAAACCTACCTCTGCTGTAGAGGAGAAGTTCATTTAGAGCCTCAAAAATCACCAATTAACAGCACCTTAGAGTCGTTGCAGAGTAAAAACTGGCTATGTGTTTGAGAGTGTGTGTGGTGCTTCTTCCATTGTTGCATTGGATTGGCATCTTGTACAGGATAAGAATTATAGAGAATGAATAAGCGAGTGAGAATCCTTACACTTTCCAGCATGGATAAAATTGAAAATCTTTACAAAATTATATACTTGTATGAAATTATACAAAAATTAAGGGTACTGTGGGGACAGAGTTAACAGTGATAGAGTTTCTTCTGACTTTATTGGCTGGATTTCCAGAAGGGACGTAAATCAAGCCATGAATGTTCCTTAATCCAGGATAGTAAATTCTGGCATAAATAATGCTTTTCTGAAATACAGTTGCTGATTACTAACACGTATACTATGGAAGTCTGATCTAAAGCTAAAAAGAACAAATAAAAACCATGTGCTTATATGTAAAATTAATTTTACATCTTTATAATAGATTTTTGTTTTAATAAGTGATGTTTTTAACAGATAATTGATTAAGAAAACTTAATGTATTAAAATGAGTGAAAATCTGCAAATTTTTGATATTGATATGAATTTGGTTGATTAATAAATACAGTGGAACCTTGAATTGCGAATAACTTGGCCTGTGAGCTTTTTGCAAGACGAGCAAAATAAAAAAAAGATTTAACTTGATAAACGGGCGAGATCTTGATACGCACTTTTTTCTGCCGAGTGTCAAATGATCACACCTGAGCCAATGGTTCTTCTCTCTCTTATACTACAGGTTAATGGGTAAACGTCTTCCATGCTCAGTCTCAGTGCACGTGCGTCACTTGTATAGTAAACATCCATGCGCACATGTACTGTTTACTATAACATTGTGACGACGTGCATGTGCGAGTGTTTAAAGCGTTTTTAATATTTTGTGTACAAGTGTACTGAGCTGTTTTTAGCAACTGTAAGAAAAAGGTTAATAAGGCTGTAGCAGTGTGGAAGATTAATCTGTTTAACGTGCATCATTAGAGAGGTTACTTGTTAAAGAAGTTTCCCGACAGATCAGTGGTTCCATTAGTGTGTGTTTGTTTTGTGTTTGTCTGTGTGCATGCATGTGTGCAAGTTGTCTTACACAGCAGCCTCCCCCCTCCTCCTCTCCTCTCTTGTCTTACTTCAGCCACGATTCTTTTTAATGGTAAAGTGCAAGTTAATTTGTTTTATTTTTACTTTATATTTTGTATAAATAATTTTTATATGAACATTTTTGGGTTGTGGAATGAATCATCATGGTTTCTACTATTTTTTATTGGGGAATTTGCTTTGATATACAAGTGTTTTGATATATAAGCACACTTCCGAAATGAATTATGCTCGCTAACTGTAAAGTAAATAAATAAACTCATAATAAATGTATTCTATTAAATAAATAAAACAAATACATAATTAGATAGACAATAAATGTAGATAATAATTAGAGTCATGTTTTTCAAGTATTCATTAAAATTTGGAAGTAAAAATATAAAAAAGTAGGGAAAAAAAATATATATAAAAAACTACTTTAATTTTCTGATATAATAAGGATTAAAAATACAAATACCTAACCAATACTACTTAAATATAATAACATAATACTTGTATCCTTGTTGCTCATCATTTAATCAACAGCGACAGTAAGTGACACCTTAAATAAAGTTAATTTAAATTTCTAATCTGTTTTTTTTTTGGACAATTTGTGAAATATTTTAGTTCTGTAAAAAAGAAAGAATTTTGGCTTATTCCTTTTTTTGTGATGGAAGCTTTTGTGATGGACACTGCGGCACTGAGTGACACATTCGGTGTGCTTATAAAGCCAAGGGATGATTACTTGATGATCACAGCACAGGTGTGCTGTGATTGAGAGCGGAGTGCGTAGGGGAAAACTCCAAAATGGATTTAGACCCATGAGTCTGGCTAGCTCGTGAGAGTAGCCCCCCTTTTACGGATGCCACCTGGCGTTCTGGCCAGTGCATTGGGGTGTCGCTGGTGGAAGTCGGCAGTAAGGGCCGGGTCCAAAATGAATCTAGAAGGAATCCAGCTTCTTTCCTCTGGGCCATAACCCTCCCAGTCTACTAGATATTGGAGGCCTCTGCCTCAGCGTCGGGCCTTCAAAAGTTTGTGCACCGTAAAGGCTTCGCTTCCGTTGATAAGTCGGGGAGGAGGAGTTGGGCGGGTGGGTGGACTCAGTGGGCAAGAGATCAAAGGTTTTATTTGGGAGACATGGAAGGAAGGATTTACTCGGTGCATGGTAGACGGCAGGAGAAGTCTAACAGTACAGGGGTTGATGATTTTGGTGATAGTGAATGGACCAATAAACCTGGGAGATAGCTTGTGGGAGGTCATCTTGAGGGGAACGTATCAAGAGGACAACATGACTCTTTGGCCCACGTGGTATATCGGTGCCCTGGAACAGCGTCGATCGGCTTGTTGCTTAAAGGCCGAAACGGCTTGATGGATCCTAGACCTCGCATTCAGCCATGTCCTCCTGCAACGACGAATGAAAGCTCAGGCAGAGTGGACTGCCTCCTGAGAGGGAAACAGAGGAGGCTGGTAATCGAGGCAACATTGGAAAGGGGAGAGACCCGTGGCCGATGTGGGCAAGGAATTGTGGGCATACTATCCATGGGAGCATCCGGCTCTAGGAATGGGCGTCCCTAGAGGTCATGCACCGGATGGCCGTCTCTAGGTCCTGATTGGTTCTCTCCGCTTGGCTGTTTGTCTGCGGGTGGTAACCCGAGGATAGGCAGGAGGTAGCTCCGATTAGCTTACAGAAGGCGGACCAGAACTGGGTGGTGAATTGGGAACCCTGGTGTGATATGTCCGTCGGGAGCCCATGCAGCCGGAAAATGTGTGTGATTAAGAGTTCGGCGGTTTCCTTGGCTGTAGGTTGGCTAAATAAGGGGACGAAGTGGGCAGCCTTGGAGAAGTGATCGACCACCTCAGAGTCAGGGAGTCCGTGACAAAGTCAACGGCGATGTGGGACCAGGGCCTGTGGGGGATTGGGAGAGGTCTAAGGGAACCGGCGGGGGGTTTGTTGCTGGTTTTATTCCTGGCACAAGAGTCACATGCACTCACGAAGCGGCGTGTGTCTTCTCTTACAGTAGGCCACCAAAAGTGCTGCTGAACCAGGGCTAGCGTCTGTGTGGTGCCCGGGTGGCAGGCTAGTCTGGAGTTATGTCCCCACTGTAGCACGTGGGATTGTTCTGCTTCAGGGACAAAGAGTCTGCCTGGTGGTACCCCAGGGGGACCGGGTTCCTGATGAAGCGCATGTTTGACCCGTGACTCAACCTCCAGTAAAGCCGCTTCCACCAGGCATTGGGGCGGTAAGATTGTGGCGTCAGGTGCTGGATCATGGGCTGGAGAGAACTGCCGAGAGAGAGCATCTGGTTTGGCATTTTTAGACTGAGCCTGGTTCATGATGAGGAAGGAAATCTCTTCCGTGTGATTGCCAGAGGGCCTCAGAGTAATTGGAGTGGTTCGATGGGTGATGGGTCTGGCTAGCTCGTGACAAATAAAACATTTACATCTCATATACATTGTTCTTACAACCCCATATAATGATCAGTAGAGACCTGTCATGGATCTGCACTGCGAAATTGGTTAATTATATTAATATGCTATCAATTTACTTAAAAAATACCCCCTCCCCCATGCTAAATCATAAATAAACTGTGCCAAACCCAGGCATTATTACTGACAGACCTGTTGAATCACAAAATCACTTAAATAGAACCTGACTGACAAAGTGAAGTATGCTAAAAAATCTCAAAAAGCAACATGATTTAAAGGAATTCAAGAACAGATATGAAACAAATATGAAAAATTGACATATATGTCTAAAAAGGGTTACAAAGCTGTTTATAAGACTTTGGCACTCCAGTGAACCATTATCCACAAATGAAGAAAACTTGGAACAGTAGTGAACCTTCGCAGGACTACTAAAATTATTCTAAGGTCAGTGATCATGATTCAACAATAAGAAAGAGACTGGGCGAAAAATCCATGGGAGAGTTCCAAGGCAAAAGCCACTGCTGACCAAAATGAACACAAACGCATGTCTGACATTTGCCAAAAAACATCTTGATTATCCCAAGACTTATGTTGATTATCCCAAAAATAAATAATTTGTGGACTCATTAGACAAAAGTTAAACCTTATGGAAAGCATGCATCTCGTTACATCTGTCATAAAAGTAACACATCATTTCATAAACATAAACATGGTGGGGGTAGTGTGCTGACTCATTGCCAGTTTCCACAAATGCTTGAATGCAAAAATGTTTTCATGGCACTGTATGCCACATTCTCTTTTACTTTAATGAGTTATCGGACAATGTTTGTTGAGACAGACAGTTTTGGAACATAAAACTCCCAAGGCTCACTGATGTAATAAAGCAGTGGTATATTTAAACGGTAGCATTTGTCATCCAGAGACAGAGCAGGGGTGTGGGTACTTCAAGTGTAAAACCTACTAAGCTGTAGGTGATGTATACCTAAGGGAAACCTATTTGTGTTTATACTGTTTTAATAGCACACATAACTTACTTAATTGTACATTCCATACACTGGGTATTGAGAAATGTTTGAAAATCTTATTCATATTATTCTTGTACTCATGAAATCTATCTGTGCTGTGGTTAATGGGAGGGGTTATGATAGATTTTACACTTGAAAAACAAATTAAACCCTTGCTGTAATTAATTCTCACTTTCTTTGTTGCAGAACCACAGATGGAAAACATGTCTAGCCCTTTGACCTTTGTTCATATGCAGGCCGCAAGAGTGGCTTTTTCAGGTGAGAGGATATTTAAAATGTTTCTGGTGCTGTCCACACTCTTTGTCTTCATTTACATTAATATTCTGATGTTATTCACACTGCGCACCAAGGCCATCTTCTGTGAGTCACCTCGCTATATCCTCTTTACCCACATGCTCCTGAATGACACCATTCACCTGGTGGTTGCCTTGGTACTCTACATACTCAATTCCTTCTTCCTTGTGGTTGTGCGTGCTGTTTGTGCCTTCATCGTGCTGCTGTCTACATCGACGTTTGTCAATGGGCCGCTCAATCTGACTGTCATGTCTGTGGAGAGGTACATAGCCATCTGCTTCCCTTTGCGACACAGTGAATTGGCTACACCGGCACGTGTGAATGCAGCAGTGGCTCTGGTGTGGGTTCTGGGCATCACTGATGCGCTAACTGACGTATGTGCTCTCTTCCTCCTCACAGAGCCATCCTTCTACCTGTCTCCTTCATCGTGTACAATCATGCAGCTCATAGTGGCACCATGGCAGCAAAGCAGGAGTGTGGCGTTCAAAGTTCTGCTCTTTGTCATAGTAGCCATTGTGTTGCTCTTCACATATGTGGCCATCATGCAGCAGGCACGTGCTGCCTCTTCAGACACCTCTTCTGCTCGTAAGGCGTTGCGTACTGTAGTACTGCATGCATTACAGCTTGGCCTCTCACTCATGTCGTTTTTGTTTGAGTATATAGAGTACCTGCTTGCAAGCCTGCCACTTCCTCTATACACAGAGCTCCGCTTCCTCAACTTCTACATAGTGCTGGTCACACCACGCTGCCTCAGCTCACTGATCTATGGACTAAGGGACGAAACCTTCAGGCCATTGTTAAAACAGAACTTCCTCTATTGTGGAAGAAACACAGTTGCACCTTTGGACGCTTTTACAAAGCGCTAAAGATGTGTTCGATGTTTATATATGTTGCATGTGAATAACTGCATTTATATATTTCTTTGAATACATCCAAAAGGAATGTGGCATTAGTCAAAAAAAAAAATTTGTTTATAGTTTAATAATCACAAGATGTGTTGTTTGTGATCCTGATTAAGTACCTACTGATTTTATCCAGAATGAATATTATACATGATTTAATATCAATATTAAATATATATTAATATTAGACGTTAACATTATTTATAGTAATGTCACCAGCATTTCATATCTCACTTGTCTACTCCTTTATCTTAGAAATTTTCACAGATGACCTCATAGCCTGTGCATATACTTTTGTGCTTGTGTCATATAGCTGGGACATTTTGCATAGATAAAGGATAAATTTATACAGTTATATAAAATTTAATACAATAAATCAGCATCAATTTAAAGTGTTGATAAAACTGTAAATCCCTCATTGTGCTTTACAGCTACTTCTTTAAAAAGATTTAAAAAGATTTAAACCTCATATGCATTGTGCTTATGATCCCATATAATGGTCACTACAGCTCTGCACTGGATCTACAGTACACTGGAAATTGGTTACTTATATTAATATGCTATATCATTAATATGATATAATTGATCATATAATTTTTCGTAAACTCCTTCAATACTGTTTAGCCATAGTCACAGTCCTTAAATTCCTCTCTTACTGTCTTACTGAAAGATCCTTCAGTGTTGTTATTGGCAATTATAAATCATATAACATTGATGTTCCATCTGAATTACCTCACTTGCTGCTATTTAGCATGTATATGCTCCCACTTGGATACATTATCCAACAATATAGTCTAATATAACACCTAGGTCTTTCACTGTCAAGCTGGTGGTAACAATACATTCTTCTAAACACAAGCTGAATTGTGAGAGCTGTTGTGCTATTGTTGTGCTGTTGTGTAGAGCTATTGGTTTTCAATAAGTAATATCTCAGTTTTATCTGAATTTAGTAAAAGAAAATTATCGGTCATCCAATCTTTTATATCTTTAACACATTCAGTTAGTCTAGACAACTTGGGTATTTCATCTGGTTTTATGGAGATGTATAACTGGTTATCATCAGCACAACAATGGAAACTAATTCCATGTCTTCTAATGATGTTACCTAAGGGAAGCATGTATATTGAGAATAGCCGAGGTCCTAAAAGTGACCATTGTGGCACCCCATATTTCACTGGCATTACACCAGACAGTTCTCCATTTAGATCTACAAAATGGTATCGATCAGACAGGTAGAATCTAAACCATTTTAACGCCTGTCCCTGAATACCTATGTGATTTTGTAAGCGACCTATGAGAATATTATGATCTATAGTGTCGAATGCAGCACTAAGATCAAGTAAGACGAGTATTGAGATGCAGCCTTGGTCCAAAGCTAAAAACAGGTCATTTGCAATTTTAACTAATGCAGTTTCTGTACTATGATGGGGCCTGAAACCTGACTGAAATTCTTCGAGGATATTGTTTTCCTGCAAGAACGTGCATATTTGAGCTGATACTACCTTTTCTAATATCTTTGATATAAATGGAAGGTTTGAAATGGGTTTGTAATTTGTTATTTCATTTGGGTCTAAATAAGATTTTTAAAGAAAAGGCATATCACACATATGATGGCGATACACAGATATACATATCTTTAGTCTGCCATTTACTGTACCATTTACTGCCAAGTGTATGACCTCATTCAGTGTATTGTGGATATAAAAACCTAGGTGGGCATTTTTTTCTTTTACAAATGAAGACAAAATGGAATTATTTTAGTATTTTATTCTATTAATCTCCTCCAAAACACTTTTTGTTAGGCTGGAAAAGCATGTGTTAAATAAACTCTAGCTTATTTAGGATACTGCAGCTAAAGTAAAAATTAAGGATGTTTTACCACTAGGGACACCCAGATCCAGTACACTAGACCCTAAAGTCAAATATATTTGAATAGTGTGACACACTCAAAACTTCTGTAAAAGCTGGCAACGAAAGGTAGGAAGGGGAGAGCAATCATACCCAGGCATGGTAATACATGATAATACCTAGTGTGAAAACTTTAAAAAAAAAAAAAAAACAATTTGGTCATTTTGTTCCTGTTTTCACTTCTGTTTATTGACTCCCAATGAAATAAAGTATTTAAAAAAAAATCCTTTTTATTGTTTTATTTTTTTAAGTCATGCTCAATGAATACACACCAGGCACTCCTTAGACCATCAATTAAAGTTCTCCTCACTAGAATAAACTCATAATTATGCTTTAGTCATTATGGTCTGATTCTTCAGAATCATCTTGTTACAGTATGCCAGGGCACGTCTACGTCTCGAGCCAAGCAATGCTCACCTGTGCCTCCAAGCCACACTCCACTCCACTCGTTCCCTTTTGCCGTCTCATTCTTTGTTCCCTGCATACCTGTTCTCTATCTCAGCTTATCACCTCCGCCTATTTAAACACCATTCTCCACCAAATTATTGCGTGCTCATGGCCTAGTTTTCTCATGCCTCTTATTTGTTCTTGCTTTCACGTTGCCAACTCCTTGCCTTTGTTCACCTTTCTCGTTTCACGGAGAGGACCTGTTCGCTACGCTGACTAAACTCCCCACTTTGATCTCCTGCTCCTATCAGCCGCCCCCCCCCAAACCCCCCACCCACCCCATGACAAACAACTCCTTTTGTGATTTGGATAAATCACTATGCTGACTGCATTCACAGCTCTGAACTCTCACTTCCGTTTCACAACCACACTTTGTCTAGCCCACAGGATTTATTGAAACACGTTTTAGGAAATAAAGCTTTCATTATCAGTGCTGCTACCAGCAACTGCTTTCACGCTGTGCATTGGATGCCACGCGTACCTTGCAACGCTGATCTCCAATGACTCTGCTTGTCACTAGCTTCATCTGGTGTATTGCATATTCAAGCTTCTCTTTTCCTTTAATCAGTGCATTCACAGTTAAGTCATTCAAACTTTCATTTCATTCTGTTGTCTGCTCTTGGGTCCTCCAAGCCCGCCCGACACAGTTGCCTGGGTGACAGAATAATTTGACCATGATGGACTCAGCGGACAGACAACGCTTCCTGTCAGGCATCCACATAAAGCTCCTGTCTTGTACCCATGCAGAGGTCGAATTGCGCCAGGCCATCGCCCAGCGATGAAAAAGTTTGCACCAGGTGAACCTGACACTCTTTGTTCTTTCTACTCAGTTGCAGCAGCTGCTCATGACCCTTCCTTTACCCATGACACTCCCAGTTCGAAGTGACCCAACCATCTGGCTTTCCCTACAGAGCAGTCTAGAGTGGCGTACGTCATCACTCTTCTCATAGGGAAAGGCCATGAATGGGAAACCGTAGTCTCAGACATTACTGACCCTAGCTGCTGGACATTTTCTGAGTAGATGAGGAGGGTATTTGCCTGCTTCCATTCAGGTAGGGAGGTGGTGAGATGCCAGCTGAAACCTCAAGTCCTCCAATCAGCTCTTAATCACACCATAGAACACCGAACCCATCATCAGTTCCTGTCTGGAACACTAACCTGTTCTACAGACCCTAGCGCCTCCGTTGAACTTGAGAACACCAACTCCTTCAGACATCGCTGCCAACCCAAGACCCGTTAGAGGTTAATAAAACAGAATGTCCTGTCCTGAACTATGTGACACCAGAATCATGCTCTGAGTCATGCTCGGTTTTGTCACATATATATTCAACTAAATATATATTCAACCCAGCTGAATCACATATATATATATAGTACTGTAAGAAGCTCTGAGATGCTGGAGTCCTACACTCGAATCATGCTCTGTTATTGTGTCCTAGGACCTCACTCAGGGCCCAGTCTGCTCAGAGAGCCTCTCTTCAGTTTGACTTCTTCTACCCTCCACCATGTGACTGATAGAGCCACCCCCCCCAGAAGATCTTGCAGCTCACCTCTTTTCTGCATGCAAATATACAGGATCCCCTACCGATTATGAAGTATGTTGTAGGACCGATTTGACTACCATCATTAGCCTCTCACCCCCCCGCCCCTCCACCCATACCTGGTCTGACTGTAGCTGGACTACAGAACTGAACTGAAATGAGTCTGAATGAAGGTTTATCTTACTTTTAGCCTCCACATCATTGCTATCTGATAGGTTTGGGTTCAGTGGGCATGGGCTTATTCCTCAGAGGCATCAGCAGAGGAGGGCACAGCTCTGGTTCTTATTGCAGATGCAGGATGAAGAGGGGAGTGTTTATTTCCAGCAGCCTTTTCTTCTCATGGTTAAGAGTGAGCGTGTTTGCGTGTTTAGAGCGCACTCTAATCAGTAACTTCCCGGGCTGTTAAGATGTCTGGGTGTAACCACCAGCAAAGAATTCAGTAAAGGGATCAGGATTGCGCTCCATACCTGCTGCTGCCATACTTCCTTCTTGGTGGTCATCTTGAATGTTTGTCGTGCAACATGATCTTGCTGAGGAGCCGTTGGGCCTTCCTGTGAGGGTTTAGTAATGAAACATCTTCTTTGAGCTGAGTGAGCTCAGCCTTTGTTGCTTGGAGCAATTGAGTTAGCTGCTGCAGAATTCCTGCTGTTGGTTGCTGGTCTGGAGCAGGTGGCTGAGGGATTGGGATTGGTTTGTGCCATGGGTCTGTTTGGATGCCCACCTACTGCACACCAAACACAGGACACCAGATGTATGTGGAGGAGCAAAAAGTGTAAAGTGCTATTTTACACAAAAAGTGTGGAGGAAAAGGGGAGGTGAGAGTCATTGAAGAAGGTGCAGAAAGTGCAGTTCATTGGCTTTTGAAGTTTGCAGCAGATTTCCCAAACTGGGGGATGGTTGCTGCAGGTGGAGACTGAAGACGAGGAACTGGACGCAGCCTGGTGGAGTGGGATGGGATGGTGGACAATGACGCACTGCCAGGCCTGTTTGAGGTGCCCTGCCTCTCGTGAAAGAGCTGAGGAGCTGGCCATGGTGCTGAAGGGTTTCCTTGTTTTTGTTTTCCCAGTCGAGTAAGGAGCATTAGTGTGGTAAGAGGTGCTGGCTGTAGGCCCACTGTCACAATGTATTCAGCACGCACACAAATGCACACGCACACGCACACACATGCAAACAAATTGCCCTTTGTGATGTTTATTATTGATCACACACATACATATACAAAAACACAAATTCTTACCAGTACTATATAGCCAAAGGAAATGAGAATAAACGATGGAGATGGTGGACAGCCTAGTAAATATTGTAAGATTCTTTTACTTATTTCCACTAATTCCACTTTACAATATTAACAATGTTAACTTTTGTGTTGTAGTGGAAAGTCAACTGAAGACTGAAAAGAACTGAAAGAAAAACTCAACGTCATGAAACAACACTGTTTTATACACGTCAACATGGAGAAAACACCATAGCAAGTCCGTGTGTCATAACAAGTACAATACTCATCAATTATATGGACCCACCTTCTAATTCATTACTTTTTGTTTAGTTAATTATTTTCTACATTCTTGAACAATACTGAAGATTTTCAAAACTATGAAATATCACATATGTATGTAAGTGTTAGGAACCTCCACTAGAGGTCACTGTTCATGTCTGTGTAGTTCTTGTTGGTTGACTCAGTTTCCCAGAAGGCACCTCAGTCAGGTGATGAATGCTCACCTGAACTGAGGTGGCTCATTAAAACCTCTATAAATAGCAGTTTGTTCTGGGAAACTGGGTCGAGCATTGTTTGGTCTGTTTGTATTTGTTGGCTGTTTATTTGTTGGTATGTTTTGTTGTTTTTGTACATACCGTCATGTGGGCATTCCTTTCTGTTTGTTTGTTTCTTTCTTTAAGTTTATATTTTAGTTATATTGTTTTACCTTTGTTTAAAGAGGGCTCTAGTTTTGTTTTCTGTATGTTCCTTGTTCTGATGGATTCATGGAGCTGCCTTGTTTAGTGTTTAGCTAGGCTGTGTCTCCTCCTGTGGACAGTGTAAGTACTGTTCTGTCTTCCCAGTGTCAGTCTTCTTTGTTTAGTTCTGTGTTTAAAGCTTTCCCTTGTATGTGTAGCCACATGAGGGCTTAGCCGCTAGCAGGGTTAGCCGCTAGTAGGCCTTGACGGCTAGTAGGGTTAGCCTCCAGTAGGCTAACCTCTAGTGGGATTGACTGGTAGTGGTTCTGGTCACTAGTAGGTTAGCCGCTAGTTTGGTATAGCCTCATGTGTGCCCTGCCTTTTGTCTTCCGGTCCCCTAGGTCAGTATTAACCCCATTAGCCACTAACCCAGTTAGGTCAGCATCCAGTGTCCCCAGTGTTCCATGTAGCTACTAACCTCACTAACCCAGCCAGTCTAGTCCCTGAGACCCTGTCTCCAGTCTAGCCCTGTCTCCAGTCCTCTAGTTCCAGCCCCATCCTGTCCAGTCTTGTCTCTAGTTCCCCTATCTGTCTTTAGTTAGCTCCAGCTCCAGCTCCATGTTTCCTCATCCCTAGTTCTTTTTTTTTTCAAAATTTTTTTATTGAACAATTATCATACATAAACATATAAACAACAGTGAATTAAATGTATTATTTATAGTATTTATAAATCAAAATGAAAAGAAAGCTGAAAAAACTCCCCACCCACCCCGAACATACACTAAAACCTACACAAACACACACACACACACACACACACACCTGCATCCTTCAGCTCAAACAAATCTATGTGAAATAGATTGGTCATGCATACACTGATGCATGACCCAGTTTAGATAATCATTCAGGCAGTACCTGTAAGTTTGCAAAATAAGCAATAAATGGTTGCCATTTGTGAAAAAAAATTAGTAGACCCTCTCAGTGTATATTTTATCTTCTCTAGTTTAGGAAAAAATAATAAATCTTTAATCCACTGAGAGATAGAGGGACACTTGACAGACTTCCAATGTAAAAGTATGGAACAAGCAGGCAGCTCATACTCTGAGGACAGACTCGCAAAACTTTTAAATACTCCATCTTCATATAAATGATAAAAGTCTGTGATGCCTTTGTTGTGCCATGATAAAAATGCTGAATCTAAAAGTGACGGGGGAAACAAATGATTTTTATTCAATGGACCCATTGCTGACGCAAATTTAAAGTGCCGTCTAAACTGATACCAAATCTTCAGTGTATTAAATACCACTGGGTTATCAGTGTATTGAGCGGGTTTGATTGAAAAGGAAGTGCAAAGTAGAGCTAATACACAGGATGGTTTACAAGACAATAACTCTAATTTGCACCATGGGAATTCAGATGAGTTTACCCAAAAATTTTATTTTTGAATATGTGCAGCCCAGTAGTAAATTTGAAAGTTAGGCAGAGCTAGTCCACCACTAAGTCTACATCTCTGTAGTAAGGTCTTATGGATTCTAAAGAAAGAGAAAAGAGATTATGATTTTATCCAAGGAATCAAAAAAATACTTAGGAAGAAATAAAGGAAGTGATTGAAAAAAGTAGAGAAATTTAGGAAGAATGGTCATTATAACTGCATTGATTTTCCCGGTTAAAGAAAGAGGCAAATTGCTCCACCTTTGAAAATCAGATTTCACATCAGAAATAAGAGAGAAGTTGGCATGAGAAAGGTCAGATAGAGAACGAGTCACTGTAATACCAAGATATTTAAAGCCTGAACAATTGAGTTTAAAGGGCAGGTTTAGATGCTGAAGTTGTAAAGCACTACTATTGACTGGGTAGTATTCACTCTTGTGCAAATTTAGGTAATACCCCGAGAAAGAACCGAAGTTATCCAAAATAGTTAAAATAACAGGAATAGAGGTTGCAGGATCAGTCACGTATAACAACAAGTCATCGGCATATAAGGATAATTTTTGCTCCAACTCATTACGAATAATACCTTTAAAAGCAAGAGAAGATCGAAGCTTAATAGACAATGGTTCAATAGCAAGGGCAAAAAGCAATGGTGACAGGGGACACCCCTGCCGGGTACCACGTCCAAGAGTAAAATAATCAGAGGTTATATTATTTGTGTGAACACTAGCTTGAGGGGATTTGTAAAGGAGTCGAATCCAGGAAATAAATTCATCACCAAACCCAAATTTCTAATTTCCCCAAGTATTCCCACTCAACCCTATCAAAAGCTTTCTCAGCATCCAGAGAGATTACAACTTCAGGAGATACAGATGTGTGTTTGGAGTAAATTATATTAAAAAGTGTACAAGTATTCTGCTCCTCAGATATAACATGTGATAATACATCCTCTAAACGGGATGCAAACAATTTAGCCAGCACTTTCACATCTGCATTTAGCAATGATAATGGCCTATATGATCCAGACTGAAAGGGATCCTTTGCCTTCTTATGAAGAAGAGCAATTGAGGCTTGGTTTAAAGTAGATGGTAATGAGCCCTGGTCTAAGGATTCATTGAACACGCCAAGTAGCAATGGTGCCAATTTATTTATAAACTTTTTATAAAACTCAATTGGAAAACCATCTGGGCCTGGGGCTTTATTGGACTGCATTGCCTTAATTGAAACTATGACTTCTTCAAGAGACAATGGAGAGTCCAAGTCCCTTACAGATATTGTATCAATAACAGGAATATCAATACTTCGAAGGAAATCATTCAATTTTAGATCTTCTTTAAGGCATTCAGATTTATAAAGGGAGGAGTAATATGATTTTAAAACTGCATTGATCTCTGTGGGATCAGAAGTGATAATATTTAAGTCATTTTTAGTTTGTGGTATTAGGCGTAAGGCAGTTTGTCGTTTTAGCTGATGTGCTAACAATCTACTTGATTTGTCACCATATTCATAATACGTTCCCCGAGTCTGTAACAACATACGTTCCGTTTCTTTTGTTGAAAGAAGATCAAATTCTGTTTGTAAATCAATGCGTTGCTTGTACAACTCCGGAGAAGGATTAGATGCATAAATATGGTCAAGTTTGCTAATAGCAGATGTGAGTTCGTTGAGCCTAGTTTTGCGACCTCGATTTAGAAAAGCAGAGTATGAGATGATTTGCCCTCTAAGATAAGCCTTGAGAGTTTCCCATAATAACGAATAAGAAGTGGACTCAAGATAGTTAAACAATAAAAATTCATCAATAATGTTAGAAATGAATGCACAAAACTCTTTGTCCGCTAAAAGAAGTGAGTTAAACCGCCAGGACGATGGGATCGGTTTATGCGTTGATAATTGTATATCCAGTGATAAGGGAGCATGGTCAGAAATTACAATACTTAAATAATCTGAAGAAACGACAGAAGAATTAATTATGACTGTCAATGAAAAAATAATCAATTCTAAAATATGAATGCTGCACCTGAGAAAAAAAATGAGAATTTTTTATCTACAGGATTACGGAATCTCCATGGGTCTACAAGGCCATTCTGTGACATGAAATCAAAAAATAATTTAGACATGGCAGACTGGGACACAACGCGAGAACTAGAGCAGTCCAAAACTGGATCAAAAACACAGTTTAAATCTCCCCCCAAAATTATCAAGTGGGTATTTAAGCAGGGAAGGCTACTGAGTAAATTATTCGCAAAATCTGGATCATCGAAGTTTGGAGCATAGACGTTTACCAACAAAACCTTGGTCTGAATTAGTGTGCCTGCAACAATAAGATACCTGCCATTTCTGTCAGCAATTATATGGTTAGGTGAAAACTGTGAAAAAAATCTTTTTGTTTACTAATATGGCCACACCCTGTGACTTAGAATTAAAATTAGAATGAAAAATTTGACCTACCCAGGGACGGAGAAGCCTATGATGATCCTTAACTTGAAGATGTGTTTCTTGTAAGAACACTATATCAGCATGTAGACGTTTCAGGTGATTAAATACTCTGGATCTTTTAATTGGGTTACCCATACCTCTGATGTTCCAGCTAAGAAAAAGGATAGACGTACTACTCCCAACTAAGCTTGGGACTACACAGGAACTAGCCATTTATCAATTAAAAAAAAAAAGTGAAAAGTTATAAAGATTCGCAAAGAGCCAGAAAGATGACACCCCTTCCCCCCACATGCACGCACACACACACTAGCACACATAAAACACAAACCTAGAGTCTCCATCCTAACAAACACTAGGAGACAGCAAATTAAACTAACTAAAACAAAAGTCGCTCTCACAGTAACTGTGGCCACGACTCGGAGAGTGAGCCCAATGAAGAAGGAAAAAGAAAAAAAACAAACAAAAAGGCTCCCACAGATTGAATAGATCAAATATTATGCGCAAGTGGAAGTGACTTAATTCTCATCCCCAGCTTACAAGAAAGTATAGATAAATTATTACTATCTTGAAAGAAGAACAAGAGAAAAAAAAAGAGAAGAGAACAAAACAACAAGCAAAAACCCTTGAGGTGAATACGCCTAGGATAATCCCTCACACATTGACCAAATATGCACAATGATACATCTTTGGCATATGTTAAATATTTGGTTCTCAAGACGACCTAAGAGCCGGAGTGCAATATATCTAGACGAAACACTAACTTTGCTAAATTAGAAGCTTGCATAGACAGAGGTAGCATCAGAACTTGTAAACCGATTACACATTTCGCTTAAAAAAAAAAGGGAGAAAGAAAAGAAAAACCCCTATTCAACAATAAAAAAATGAATTTAAATTAAATATATGAAAAACTATTTAAAACACTACGAGTGCAGTTCACGCCATTTGCATAGTTTTAATGTAGTCTTTAGCTTCATCAGCCGAAAGAAAATCTTTTCCTACACCATTGTAGGTGATCCGCAGCCGCACTGGATAAAACAGGCCATAGCGCACGCCCTCAATGCCACGGAGTTGTCGCCGAACCTCATTAAAAGAAGCACAAGCTTTTGCAATTTTTGCTGTGTGGTCGGGGAAAACAGAAATACTCAATTCCTTGAATTTAATCTGCTTTAACTCTCTGGCCCGACGTAAAACATCAAGGCATTCACCGTGGTAGTGAAATCTGGCCACAACGGCTCGAGGTCGTTCACCAGGTTTTGGTACAGGCTGTAGAGTGCGGTGAGATCTGTCCAAGGTCGGCTCCTTCTCCAGGCTGAGCGCCTCTTTAAGCAACGCAGCGATGCTAGAAGTAGTGCAGCTGTTCGGACCCTCAGGAACACCGATTATGCGAACATTATTACGCCGTGATCTGGCGTCTAAATCTTCGCATTTATTATCCAACTTAAGTAGGTCTGCAGTAAGACGTTGTATCTTACTTTGCATTTCAGTGATGTCATCGGTACAATCAGAGAGCGAGCGCTCCATCTCACCTAGTTCGGCATCAATGGCGGCCTTATCATTAGCCAGTTGTGTTTTTACAGCCTGTAACTCCAATTTGATTGTGGACAAGTCGTCCCCCAATGCAGCACGCAGTTCCGCCTTAAAAATATCCGCGATTTCGTTCCTCAAAGATGACAATATTTCGAGCTTCAGCGCACCAGTGTCAATCACAGAAACTGCCTGGTGAACGGTGGGGTCAGCGCGCAGCGGCGACTCATGCGAAGGTGAGGCCGTGACCTGTGGATTAGGCCTCAGTTGTGACTGCGTTGTGCTACGGGTTTTAGTATTTTTACCGGACATTGTAAGCACCTCTAAAGAGGAGTATACAAATAAAACTATTAACGGGGAAGAATAACAGTGAAATTAAAACTAGAAAGCGCAATTTAATAACAATTTTAACAATAATCCTCCGGAGCCTCCAAAAACACGTCTACTCCATTACGAGCTGTGACACTATCTGTGACATCACGTTCAGGAACATCATAGTGTGAGGCTTTTCTTCCAGCACCTGCGGCCTATTGTACACACATACACATCACAAATGTTAACACACACACACATCTCACACTTACCCTTACACACTAATGTGCGCACACACACACACACACACACACACACACAGGCATGCTGCATGCACACACACACACATCGCACACATACATACACCCATATTACAAATGTTTACACTCACTCACACACACCTCTCACACACACACACACACACCCCTCTCTCACGATGCACACACACACACACACACACACACACACACACACACACACACACACACACACACACACACACTAATGCACTCAACAAACACACACTAACACACATCACTAATGTTCATACACACAGACTCAAACCATACACACAAACAAGTACAAACACAAGCACATTTACTTGTCACACACAGACTAACACATCTACACGTCACACACCTCTCTCCCTCACTCTCACACACACTAACCCTTACACACTGATGCGCGCACACACACACACACACACACACACACACACACACACACACACACACACACATGACACACATACATACACCCATATTACAAATGTTTACACTCACGCACACACACACACAGCTCTCACGATGCATACACACACACCACACACATCCCTCTATGACCCGCTATGATCATAAGATTTTTATTATGTTGTTGCAGACACACATACTAATGTATATGTGTGTTGTATATATATATATATATATATATATATATATATATATATATATATATATATATATATATATATATATATATATACACATAATTTTTACCATTATTACCTTACAATTTTAAACATCATTTGATCATAGCGGGTCTTCTGGGACAATGTCCTGTGTACAAATGAGACTAAAGTGGAGTTGTTTGGCCTTAAAGCCAAAAACTGCAGAAACACCTCATACCCACTGTCATGCATGGCAGCGGAGGGTGGATGATTTGAGCTTGTTTTGTGCCCACAGGACCTCTGGATATTTCAGTCATTGAGTTAACCATGAACACCTCTGTAAACGAGAATATTTTAGACACAAATGTGAAGCCATCTTTGACAGCAAAAGCTTGTTCAAAATTGGGCAAAGCAACACAACAGTTATCTGAAGCAAATAGGTAAATCTACATCAGAATGGCTGAGAAAATAAAAGAATCAAAGTTTTGGAATGGGCCAAAAATCCCTTCATATGTGAAAATTTAATAAAGTTATAGATAAAACAATTACTTCTAGTTATTGTTGCTAAAGGTGGATCTACAAGCTATTGATCCGTGTGGGGATTTACTATTGCCCACATGTTTTTTCATCCATATTGAGGTTGTATTTACCTAATACTAAGAACAACTATGATCAGATTGTTGTTTTTATTTCATTACACAAAAAGCTTAGAATTATAACAGGGCCTACTAAGTTTTTAACATGATTGTGTGTATATGAACTAGACTTAAGTTTCACCATGAATATATTTATTTATTACAATTTTACCATATTCAAATTACATTATTTTCCATTTAGCTTAATGGATACTGCATGAAACGTAAGAAAGTTTGAAACTGTTGTAATGTACACCGATAAGCCATAAAGTGTTACGGTCCGGACAGGCCTGGTGGATCCAAGTGCAGAGCGCGTGTTGTTGAATGCGTTGATTGCCTTGTGAAGATGAGGCGGTCGTGAGCATGCGTAGGTCAAAGCCGAGAAAACTAATAGAGTACGTGATCCAAATTCGTGATCGAGATATGAGGGCGAGGGTCGTTATCCAGAAATCCAAAAAACACAACAATCCAAGACGTGAAGCAAAAGGCGTGGTCTGTAAAAACGAAGCGTGAGTCGAAATCCAAGTAGCAGGGCAAGTGAACTCGCTGGAAAATTGGGCATTAAGGCACACAATAATCTGGCAACGGGAGGTTGTTTGTGAGCAAGTTAAATAGAGTAGAGCCATGATTGAAATTTATCCAGGATAAATCTGGATCTCTCCTCAGGTCCGTAACCTTCCCAGTCCACAAGATACTGTAGGCCGCGCCCTTGTTGGTGAGACTTGAGCAGCTGACGGACAGTGAAGGCTTCGCCCCCGTCTATAAGCCGAGGCGGAGGGGGGAGGGGGCGGAGCCAGAGGATATTCAATCTGCGGTTCTTCAATCTGCGTATCTTGGAGACGTGGAATGTGGGATGAACTCGACGCATGGAAAGAGGGAGAGCCAGTCTGACAGAGGAGGGGTTGATGTGTGAGATTGTGAAGGAACCTATGAATCTTGGGGAAAGTTTCCTGGAAGTGGTCTTGAGTGGCAGGTCGCGAGTGGCGAGCATGACCCTTTGACCAACGTGATACTTTGGGGCTGCACAGCGGTGCCGGTTAGCCTTATGTTGGAAAGTGCTCACGGTAAGTATAAGCTGAACACGGGCCCGTCGCCAGGTGTTTCTACAGTGGCGAACAAAAGCTTGAGCTGAAGAGATGGCCGTTTCCTCCTCCTGGGTGGGAAATAGCGGTGGCTGGTAGCCTAAACAGCATTGAAATGGGGACATTCCAGTGGGGAGTGAGTTATGTGCGTATTCCACCGAGGGAAGAAAATCACTCCATGAAGCTGCGTCCCGAGAGGTCATGCACCTTAGGGTCTTCTCAAGCTCCTGATTGGTGAGTTCGGTCTGGCTGTTGCTCTGAGGGTGAAACCGGACGAGAGGCTAGGTGTTGCACCAATGAGGCTACAGAAAGCCTTCCAGAATTGGGCTGAGAACTGGGGACCCCTGTCAGAGACTATGTCTACAGGAAGGCCATGGAGACGAAATACATGGTTGACCATGAGCTTGGCGGTTTCTTTGGCGGAAGGGAATTTGGGTAGAGGGATGAAGTGAGCAGCTTTTGAGAAATGATCATCTATGGTGAGTATACACGTGTTATTGTTGGAGGAGGGTAGTCCAGTGACAAAGTCGAGAGCGATATGGGACCAAGAGCGGTGGGGCCATTCAGTGACTGCCTTGATCTTGGCTGGGTCCATCTGGATTCCCGATGGGGAGATGAGGTAGCCCAGAAAGGAGGTGGATTGTTGGTGGAACTGACATTTCTCCACTTTGACATAGAGCTTATTATCCATTAAACGTTGCAAGACTTGCCGTACGTGGATTTTGTGTTCCTTCAGTGAGCGAGAGAAGATCAGGATGTCGTCAAGATAGGCAAAGAAAGTTGTTGAGAAAATCAAGGAGAACATTTATGAGGGCCTGAAACACAGCTGGGGCATTGGTTAAGCCGAATGGAACCACCAAGTATTCATAGTGGCCGATGGGGGTGTTAAAGGCTGTTTTCCAATCGTCACCTTCTCTTATCCTGACTAGGTGGTAAGCGTTTCTGAGGTCGAGTTTCGTGAAAACGTTGGCATCCTGGAGTAATTCGAAAGCTGTCGACATCAACGGAAGTGGGTAGCGATTCTTGATTGTGAGGTCATTTAGCCCCCTATAATCTATGCATGGGCGAAGAGATTTGTCCTTTTTCTCCACAAAGAAAAATCCGGCACCAACTGGGGAGGAGGAGGGGCGGATAATCCCTGCAGCTAAGGACTCAGAGATATACTGTTCCATGGCTTCTCTTTCAGGGCGTGACAATGAGTAGAGACGACCTCGTGGAGGGGTGATGCCAGGGAGGAGGTCGATGGGGCAATCGTACAGGCGATGGGGGGGGGGGGGAAGAGAGACGGTACGTGATTTGCTGAACACCTGCTTGAGGTCATGGTATTCAACAGGGACCTGAGAAAGACAAGGGATCTCCTCTTCTGAGGAGGTGGGTTTGCTCCTGAGGGAGGCCGACTGGAGACAGGAGGACAGACAGGCGGGGCTCCATTCAAGGCTACTGTTCCTAGCCTAGTTGATGTGAGGATTGTGCTTCTTGAGCCATGGGAGACCCAGAACTACTGGTGCGTGGGCGCTTTGGATGATTAGGAGAGAGATGGTTTCAGAGTGATTACCAGAGAGCTGTAGGGTGAGTGGAGCAGATCGATGAGTAATTGGTGGAAGTTTGCTGCCATCTAGTGCCTGAACGCGGAATGGCTGGCTGAGTGAATGGGATGGGATTTTGAGGCAGCTGATGGTGGATGCTGCTATCAAGTTTTGGTCGGCTCCAGAGTCTATGAGGGCTTTCATGACATGGGACTGATTGTTGTAGGTCAAGGTTATCGAGAACAGTGGTCGCGCATCTGGGAGAAGGTTGAGCGTGGGGCCCCCTTGTACTCCCAGAATTACCTGGGGGCCCGGGCTTTTAACAGGCAGGATTGCACCAAGTGGCCCGCTTGGCCACAGTAGAAGCAGGAACCTTCATCTCGATGGCGCTGGCGTTCCTTTAGTGAAAGGTGTGTGCGGCCAATTTGCATGGGTTCAGGTGGGTTTTCAGTCCTGGAGAAGTCTGGGGTGGTGACTTGACCAAAAGCAGGGGTATGGGGTAGCTGGTGGGTTTTGATGAGGTGATCGCTCTTACGGGCATCAATGCGGGTAGCGAGATCCATGAGCTCTTGAAGTGTGGAAGGGAGGTCTCGAGCAGCCAGCTCGTCTTTGATGGGGTCAGCCAGTCCATGAAGGAAAGTGTCAAAAAGTGCTTGTCGATCCCAGCCACAAGAGGGAGCCAGAGTTCTAAAATCGATGGAGTAGTCATGAACTGAACAGAGTCCCTTGACACAAATTGAGAAGTTGACCCGCAGCCTGTCGTCCAGAAAAAGAGTGATCGAACACTCGCCTCATTTAGTTGGTGAACGCTTTGAAGGTGGCGCAGCAGTCAACTTGGGCATCCCATAAAGATGTTCCCCATTCCCTTGCTCTGCCGGAAAGAAGAGTAATGATGTAAGCCACCTTTGATCGTTCCGTGGGGAAGGATGAGGCTTGGAGCTCGAGCACGAGGGAGCATTGAGACAGGAAGGAACAGCACATGAGTGGGTCGCCATCGTATGTGGGTGGTGCAGGGAGGCGCGGTTCATGGTGGGTGATAGGTGACGGTGGTGGCAGTGGGGCCTGGGGGGCAGGAGATGCAGTAAGGTGCAGCCCCTGGATCTGATCAGCGAGGGAGGTCAGCGTTTGTGTGACGGTGTGAAGCGTGGTCATGATTTGCTGAATATCCTGCTGATGAGATCCTAGAAGGACGCCTTGGCTTTGCAGTGCTGCCCCCAGCCGAGCAATCTCCGCTGGATCCATTTTTGGCCAGATTATACTGTTACGGTCCGGATGGGCCTGGTGGATCCAAGTGCAGAGCGCGCGTTGTTGAATGCGCTGATTGCCTTGTGAAGATGAGGCGGTCGGGAGCCTGCGTGGGTCAAAGCCAAGAAAACTAATAGAGTCCGTGATCCAAATTCGTGGTTGAGATACGAGGGTGAGGGTCGTTATCCAGAAATCCAAACAAACAACAATCCAAGACGTGAAGCAAAAGGCGTGGTCCGTAAAACGAAGCGTGAGTTGAAATCCAAGTAGCAGGGCAGGTGAAATCGCTGGAAAATTGGGCATTAAGGCACACAATAATCTGGCAACAGGAGGTTGTTTGTGAGCAAGTTAAATAGAGTAGAGCCATGATTGAAATGAGCAACAGGTGTGCTCAAGCCGGTTAATGAGGCGGCAAAACTGAAACAGCGAACTGGAGTATGGAATAGAGTCGTGGGAGATCATGGCTTAGTTTGACAGGTGAGCGTGACCTGGCATGCCGTGACAAAGTTATGACTAATGATAAGTGATGTGAACAACACTGACTATCATTACATTGGCACCTGGAGGTAGGTGTAATATATTAGGCAGAAAGTGAATGTTTGAATCCTTGATCGTTATCTTTGAAGCAGAAAAAAATGGGCAAGAGTAAGGATTGAATTACTGACATGAGCCAACTTGTGATGAATAGTCAACAGGGACAGAGCTACTACACAACTGCTCCTGTGGATGCTCTCAGTTTGCAGTGATGCAGTGGTTCATGGACGGGAAACCATTGACAAGATGACAGGGGCTTGGGCAGCCAATGCTCTGATGCAGTCTAATCTAACAGATGAGCTACTATAACTTAAATTGCTGAAAACGAAAATGCTGGTTCTGATAGAAAAGTGTCAGAACAAACAGTACGTCACAGTTCGTTACATGTCTGATTAATTGCTTTTTTAATAATTTTTTTTTTCCTCATGTAGATAGCATGTGTGCGTTGCTTACCGAGGGAAGAGATAGAAGCAGGATGCACAGTTGGAGAAAGCCAAGCCAGAAGAGGCAGTGTGATGCTTTGGTTAATGTTAGGAAACATTGGGTCTCTCTCTCAGTAGGATAATGCCACACTGCAAAAACGGTTTAAGAATTGTTTTAGAAACACAAGTTCGAGGGGATGATTTGGCCTCAAAAATGTTAGAGGTTATCTGAAGGTAGAAGTTATTTATTCAAATTTGACAAGGCAGTGCAAAACCCTGAAATGTGTCAAATATACACATACTTCAAAACAATCAATTACTTAATTTAAAATAAAATAACTAAATAACACCTATACACAGAAAAGGCATTCTAATCGAGCACAATTATTTATACAAATTTAGAGCACAGGGAATAAAGGAGAGTTCATGACGTTTGGTTTTACTTCTTGCTATAGCAAATACCTTGTGCTGCCGAAGAGAATATGTAGGTGTTGGAGCCATAGGCAGGAAACAATGCAGAGCTGATGAACGGTCCCTGAGTATTTTAGTAAACGTATGTGTGGTGGCTTCATCACGCCTTTCACTCAATGTTGGGAGAGTTGAAGTCAGAATGCCTATTATCTGACAGCTCCTCAGAGAGACCTTTAGGTAGTCCACCCCATACTGGACTAGCATACTCAAGAACTGGCTGTATAAATGTCAAGTATACTTGCACCAAAACATCACAAGGAAGACCTGCTTTCTTGGCAGCACAAAGATAGTAGATTCTGGGGCACAGCTTCAAAATCATGCACTTAATGTGGGCACCCCCAGGACAAGTCAGAGGATATCTGAACACCGAGCAACTTAAAGGTGGAAACTCTACTAATTGCATGTCCTGAGATAACAGGAGAGGGAGGGGACCATGTCCACAGTCTTAGCTCCATTCACTGCCAATGTAAATTCCTGTCCCCATTCCACTACAGCAGGGGTGGCCAAGTTCGGTCCTAGAGAGCCGCAATCCTGCAGAGTTCAGCTCCAGCCCTGAAAAAAACCTCTCCTGCCAGTAGCCTTAGTAGTCCTCAAGACCTTGATTAGCTTGTTCAGCTGTGTTTGATTAGGGTTGGAGCTGAACTCTGCAGGATTGCGGCTCTCTAGGACCGAACTTGGCCACCCCTGCACTACAGAATCTAAAGCCTTCTGAGAGAATCCAGGTAAAGATCCCATTAGAAACTCTGTATTTGTTAAATCATCAGCATATTTCACAGGTAATCCAGGCTGTTTATACATACAACCCCTCTGTGGATATTGTTTATGTTTGCTGGCAAGGCAATAAAGTGAAGTTGAGAAGAAGTGCTGAAAACGAAAAAGTGATGTCCAGTTTGAAGATAATCTCAGTACTGTGCATCATCAACAACAACAACAACAACAACAAAAAGTAAAAAAAAAATTAAACCCTGAGGAAAAAAACAACAATAATAATAATTATATAATATTTTAGTCTATTCAAGTAAATGAGTTTAAAAAAAAGAAATATACCACTGAATTTGCTTTTACATTTTTACATGTTCTACTTTTTAACATCTTTTAGCAAAACATTTTAATCTTAAATTTATATTTTACCCAGCCCCCATAATAAAAAAAAATCTCTACAGTTCTGAGATTCTCCACTGTGGAAATATGAATTATGATCATTAGATATTTATAAAATATTTTCCCAGTCGTGATATAAACAAAGTTGCGTGCATTAAATCACTAGCTGGTTTTCATCATGGTATTTGAAATTAGTGTTACTTTTCCAAAAAAAAAAAAAAAAAAAAAACACAATGGTGATCTTTAAAACTAGAAATAAAGCAAATAAGTGAATGGTTGGAAGATGCCATTGACCAACCAAGAATTGTGTAAAATGAGTATCATGAATCTCTCTCTCTCTCACTCACACACACACACACACAGTGGAAGTAAGTAATAGCACCTATTTCCTTTTTTTGTGTGAAGTTGAGCATGAGATCAAATAACAATGATACAATGTTATTTTTAGTACATAAAAAAAAGTCTTGACTATGAGAACTTTACTTTTTTTTCCCCAGACTTTATTCCAAGTGACCATGCATTTCACCTCCTGAAAAGCATATCCTCAAACAAACAAACAAACAATCGGAAGGAAAATAATGCCACCAATAAGTATAAGAAAGGATGTACGGTATGTCTGGAATGTAAGTCATTATTTAGCCACCAGGTGGCGCCAACGACTTGCGTGGTATTTACTCTGTCCAATCACGTAGGCAGAAAGTCGTTGCTAAGGAAGTCGGGCTCCAGAATACCAGGAGTGTAAACAAATAATTCGTGTAAAATGCAATATTAGGCGTTTGCTTTAAAACAGATGCATTTTTGCGTATTAAGTTACTACCTAATGACTGGGCTTGGGTATGTGTGCGTTCATAATGACTTCTTTCCCTGCATGCTGAGACGCTAACGTTAGCGGATGATTATTTAGCTGACTAGCTCGCAGACGTAACTAGCCAGATTATAAAGCGTCGACTAAGTTATAATATGTGACTATCCGTATTAGCTGATGTTAGCATTTGTCAAATTACCGGAATACAAGACTCGTGTCCTTTAATCGTATTACTCAAAATAAAGTTGCTTCTGATTTTTGAATGGTGAACTAAACTTCCCTTTGGGCTCGTCTATTTACACAAACGATTATGAACCTTGTGCAGTCTGAACAAGTCTAAACGACACGAAAAAAAAAAAAAAAGGTAAAAAGCCCAGTCATATTATTAGCTGAAAGAGGATATTGTTGGCTAAATATGATGTAACTTTAGCATTAGCACACATACAAAAAATCTAATAAAAAAGGGAGCTAAGTAAATAATAGAAAGAAGGAAAAATATATAGAAGAAATACATAGTTTAATACTGACATGGTAAAGTTTTCTGAAAAGAAAGAGTTACTTAAAAGTTATGGAAGGTATATCCAGTGTCAGCATTGTGTACTGGTTCAAAGTGGGAATAATTAGTGTAAAGATGTGCTTTGCAGTTTCTATATAAGAAGCTCTATTTTTTCTTGTTAACTTTAACAGTTACACGTAAGTGACAAAAACCAGAGCTAATATTAGGAATCATCTGCTATAATAATTATAACTAGACTGCCTGGCAGAAAGTGTTTAAGAAAGGTCAAATTATTGGCTTGGCTCAAGCAAAGAAAACATTTAAAATTGCTGTAATTTGGTTAATAACTGTCAAATGCATTATTAGTTTGGAACTGTCAACTTTTGTGGAAAAAAAGTGGTCAAGAAAAAGAAAAATGTATGGTCTTGTTTTTGGTCTGATGAGCCAGATTTACCCTACTGCAGAGTGATGGACATGTCAGGATAAGAAAGGAAGCACATGAAGTGGTTCCATCATGCAAAGTGGTACATGCCTCTGGAGGCAGTATTATGATTTGTGGTTGCTTCAGCGGCCCGGTCTGGACTCAGCAATGTTATGTGGCAATAAAATTGAGTCAACTGATGCCCTACCAAGAGCAAACCCTAAGAGTTTTACTTATTGTTTATATTCATAATATACTGTTACCTTTATTCAATAGAGCAAAGCAAAAAAAGAAGGGCTTTGCATAGTAACAGATTCAATCAGTAACTTAACATACAATGTTTTGTTTAATAAAATTGTAGTTCAATGTAGGTAATATATCTAATGCTGCAATCCCGATAATTCCATAGATCAAAGCTAATCACATGGCAGAGCTGCATATAATCGGCCAGATCACTGGGGCCAGTGGTTTCCCTGAAAACAGCCTGTTCTGCAAGTGGGGCGTTCATACAGGTTCCTTACATAATCTTTTTGTAGTATTTTCTTATTATTTTTTTTTTGCTCTGTGGACAATCCTAAATTGTTATCATTTTCTATTAGGAGGAGCATGGAGACTTCTGTCTGGTCTAAAGGAGGGACAAACACAAGTGGACGTACCGCAGACAGGAGAAATGGCTTATTGGAGTCATCCTATTGATTTGCATTACTCTACTAAAGGCCTTCAAGGTTTGTTAACATCCTAATTTTATAAAATTGTCTGGCCTGTTGTCAGACTGCCATCTGAATGACTTTATACATTTTTTTTATAGGTTGGCCAAAGCTTCATTTACAGGTCTGGCATCAAGACTCTTTTGGCAGATGTCAACTGTATGGTTACGGTTACTGCCACGTGCCCTCAAGCCCTGGACAGCACCGGCTGCAGTGTGTGACATGGAGGCCAGTGGGCACTTGGCAAGAACAGCTGGCCCAGATGTTTGTTGGTGGAGGCCCTCAGCTTCGCTCTCCTGACCTTATATACAGCGGTGCAGACAGATACAGGCTTCACACAGAGGCCATGGGCACAGTAGAACTGGAGCTGTGCATCATTTTGCGGCATTTTGAGCGATATGGCATAGAGAGCTGAGAGACTCAAGGCTATCACATGCAGCCAGCAGCATCTAATGAGATGTACAGTATTTCAGAGGTGCACAAATCATAAATTAATGTGCTAGTCCTAAATCCAAGTAAAGGCTAATTTTTGAAAAGATCATCTGTCATTCATGCAGACGACTTAAGTCAACTTGTAAAAAACTTTATACTGACAGCAGAGGACACCTTGCCCGATGTGTAGTGCAGCAGACAGTGGGTTTATTGTTTAGTGTGTGCTATAGGTACAGCATGGAGGTGCATCAGATTGTTGTGAAAGCCATTACTTTTAACCATAGCTACATGTGACAAATTTAGCATTTTGTAAAAGTCTACAAGCTATTATAATAATTCAATAGTGAAACCAAGAGTTTATTTTTCCTATTCTGTTTGCTGACTGACTACAAATAAAAACATGACATGATGTTATGGATTAGAGTGTAGGTACATGTATGAATTTGTCACATTTTTCTTATAAGAGAGTATGAAAATGTGTCAGCTGATCTGTGGCTTGTGAGATTTTGGTGGATCATATGACCTGGAAGTTTATACTAATTTTATACACAAAATTTATATTAATATACAGAAATCTGTTTTCTGTTTAAATTTAGTTTAAATAAATCAACACATTTAGAAACGTAGTTCTGTGAAACCACTGGTCATATATACAGTGCAAATATCAAAGACCACCCATTCATCAAGTTCCCAATCAACCTAGGATTTATTACAATAAAGATCTGAAAGTATACAGTATATTAATTTTATTTTCAGTAAAATTTTCAAACAGTACTATTAAAGTGTAAATACAAATATGTGATGTTTCTGTTAATACAACTTCCATTGTTACAGTTTATAAATCACAAATGTCTTGAACATTATTATTATTAGTAGTAGTATAAATATTATTGTTTAAAATAATAACTGAAAAATAGTTAATAGTAAGTTTTAAGTGTGGACTCCTGACTTCGCTCATCCATCAATGGAAAGTAACCGATCACATTATTTTGGTGGTGGTTTATTCACAAAGTGTGTACTGTAGCATTTTTAAATGAATTAAAATATTGACATATTTTATACCACTTTATGCTGTTGTATAAAAAGACTGAAACACACTATATTGTGTTTTATGCTTTATGCAACTAGGAATTGGCTAATGGCGCTGTAAAAAGTTGTGGGGAAGCCAGTAGTTCTTGATTATTTTTAAACAACTTAACAAAATTGTCATCTAATGTATTGTATGCAGACATTTAATATTTTTTATCCCACCATGTTGTGTTGATAATCTGTGCTTGAGCTAAAAGTCACCATTTTGATCTGTTACAGATGTTTTAGATTGCTCATTTCCTGGGTGGAATGTTTTTTTTTTTCTTTTTGGGTAAATGAAAGCCGAAAAACTGTTGTGGTTCACCAAAGTTGTCTTGGATGGAACGTTATGCGCTTATAAATTATTTTCGTCTTCAGTGAGCTCTGACAAGCATGAGCATTTAAGAAAAACGGAACAATGTCTGATTGATGTGGAACATAACCAAGGGTTGGACACTCATTTAAGCAAGCTGAAAATAGGAACCGCAGCAGTTTTTAGCTGCATCAGCATTCTCACCTTTCTCAAGGGCAGTCTCATGAAACTGCTTCTAGTTCGTGGAGGGTTGTCGCTTGTGGCATATTGTCATGGTGTCCTGTTTACATCCAAGTTCCATTCGGTTTTCTCTTTTTTTTTAACCAGTGACTGATAAGAGGAAAAGGAACGAGAAGAGGAGGGAGGAAAGGGAGGACAATGCTGATCTAAGCTTGGAGGGTTATGTTAGTGTGTGTGCAGTCGGCATGGAGCTACTGTAGGTACAAACTTGCTTCACTTCACCTTGAAGGAAAAACGCTCAGCTGGAAATCGCATCTCTCTTCTTTAAATCTGGACGCCAAATTTACAGATAAGTTTATTTGATGAAAGATTTATACTGTATGAATACATCAGATTATGTTTGTCTTCTTTAATCAAACAAAAAAGAAAGAAAAATGCATTTGAGGCTATTGATGGGTTAAATTCAATGGGGAAATTGCTTTGCAGTAAAGGAAGTTTTGTGTGCTTTATGTTAAGCTGTGCTGCTTCCTTTTCCTCTTTCACCCCTTAACTTGCGACTGAAGTGAGGCATATGAAACAAGGAAGCAGCACTAAAAGCTCCAATAAGCTGTTTTACACCTCTTAAATATTACCATTTTGGACTCTTCAAACCTGTTGAAGCTGCCTTGTGTGCTGTAAGTAATATATTTTAAGAGAGTTTTGCTTCCAGTTTGTATTTAGTTTACTGTGTGGCAGCATGCTGCATTCCAGAGAGACTTCATCTTGGAAGCTGTGTGTTTGTCCGATTCAGCAATGCTGCCTGCCAGCAAGACAGATATGAGCAGCAATTTCACAGTGGTGTAGTGAGGCTGATTTTGACCGTGGAGTTCTTAATTCAAGCGACCAGCCAATGGAAAACTTTTTTTTTTGGAATCCTGAAATGGAACAAGCATTAAACACGTGTGCGCCTTAAAACTATTTTCTCTCTTGGACTTGCTGAGATTTCTTCAGAGTGTAAAAACAACAGCATTGTAGCACCAGTGCGGATGATGAGGGCACAGGGTTTGCTGTTGGCACTGCTGTGCCTGATGGGATGTGTGAGTTACTGTGGCACCTTATCAACCTGCAAACCACTGAACCTGGAGCTGGTGAAAAGGAAGCGTATCGAGGCCATCCGTGGACAGATCCTCAGCAAATTACAGCTGACTAAAGAGCCAGATGATGATGATGACGATGGTGATGAAGGAAAAGGAGATGAGGTACCGGCAGAAGTCCTGTCTGTCTACAATAGCACTGTGGAGTTGAGTGAGGAGCTGGTGCAGAAGATGGAGTTTGCGGATACTACTGATGCCGAGGAGGAGTACTATGCCAAGGAGGTTCATAAGTTTAACATGACTAACTGTAGTGAGTATTTCTAGCCTCTTATTAGCACAAATGTCTCATTATTTATTGTGTAAAAATGCCAGAAATGCTCTGTAGGAACAGATATACTCAAATGATGACCTTGATAACATACCAACCTTAAGTCATGTCATTTTTTTGAGGTTTCACACTGGTTAGCACAACCACAAACAGGAAGGAAGGGTGCTTAGTGGCTAGGGAGTGACTCAGATCCCATTTTAAGAGTCCTCTGGGGAACCAGTCTTCTCTATCTTTTGAGCATACGTCCATCATCAACTGTTATCTCTTAGGGCCAGGCTGTTATCTCTTAGGGCCAGTATTTATATGAATAATTGACATATGCTGTATGTCATTGACTTTGTAGCTAACACCAAATTAATAGGAGATTAGGGATTTCTCCTGGAAACCTTTGCTTTCTTCTTAGTTGCAATTATGATTTCAGCTTCCGTAGTCCAACGCTGATCAGTGGGACAGATGAAGCTAAAATCTATACTTTGTTTTATTTGTTTACCACCACGTAATATTGAAGACAGAAAGGTTCTGGGCACCTATTTGCAGTTATATGTGATCTGTAATATCAAATCTCTAATGTCAAATTCTACACTCTAAAAAATCTTTTTTGAACCTTTAATCCTATTTGGAAATCCTTGACATTTCTATGTATAAAGAGTCTTTCTTCATCACAAAGAGTATGTGTGTTAGAGGCCTGAGCCCCGTAATCAAGACAAAGGAACATCTGGATAATCTTTAAATGATCAAATAATGTAACGGTGTAAAAAAACCTACAAACTGTCGGACATTTAAGGCCCTGAGAAAGGAAAAAAAAATGTTAACATTATAATGTTACACAATTGTACACATGAACAAGAGTTCTCTACAGAACAGTAGGTTTCTATCAGCATCAACAGATCAAAATATCAGTTATATTTTAACAGTAAGCCGCAGTGTTATGTCAGTGGTCATAAATGTTATTGCTGGTACATTTTCATCTCTTAAAAATAAATGTGGAAGTAGAAGTGCAACAGTATAGTGTAATGCAGCTTAATGTATGGTATTGTTGACACCAGAGGTGTTTTATTCGACTATCACATCAATTTGCAAATCTTTAATTTTACAATTGAAGTTCAATCCTGTTTTCACTTGCGTTAAATATATATGATATACATATTCATTCGCTCACCAGTCTGTTTTTCTTCTGTTTTGAAGTTATTACGAAAAAAATGCAGCAAGTCTTGTTACCAAGAAACCACAAAGCGCTGACACATCTGTGTAATGGCTGTGCCAAGTCAGAAAGCACAAACTTACAGCTTCACCTCTGTTACAAAACATACACACTGCAGATTCCTTCCATAAATATTAAATAAACCTAGGGTGACAGTTTCTGTAAGCACATTTTTTAAACATCTGTTTATGTGGATTATCCACTATACAAGTCAACAGCACTGCAAGCTGTAATAGAACATAAGCAACACCTTCTGCCCAATCATTTTCAATAATTCAACAGCAATCTGGTGTAACATAAATAAAAGACGAAGTATGTACAGTACTGTTCAAATGACAATGACAAATACATAGAAACTTTCAGAGTTTGCAGACCTTGTTATCAGGAACCGCACACTGCTCAGTTTCAACTGCATGCTTGTGAACAAAGATACACTTTGGCATACCTCAGTTGTAACAAGATGTTATGTTCTTTCTGTCAACTAGAAATACTCTAGCTATTTTCTTCTGACCTTTGGCATCAACAAGGTATTTTTGCCCAAAGACTTGCAGCTTGCTGCTCACTGGATATATTCTCTTTTCTGAGCATTCGCTGTAAACCTTAAATGGTTGTGCATGAAAATCCTAGACGATCATCAGTTTTGTTATACTCAGACCACTCACAGTCCACATTCAAATTCACTTCAATTACCTTTCTTCCCCATTTTGATTCTTGGTTTAACTTCAGCAGACTGTCCATGTCTACATGCCTAATTGCATTGAGTTGCTGCAATGTGATTGGTGATGAGACATTTGCATAAACAAGCAGCTGAATATGAAGTGCCTGGTGAGAGTGAATATATAAAATTAATGAATTATTGTTATTGAATAGCCATAAAAAACACGTTTATATGATAATTTCTTAAAATTCACTAGTGTAACATTCTATAAGCATGCATCTTCATTTAAAAAAACACTAGAACACATTTTTTTTACACTTTAAAAAAAAACAATTAGGGATTTTCTCCCTAATTTAGTCGTGTCCAATTCCTCCCCGTCACTAGGAGGCTCCCACATTAAGGCTTCTACTACCACTCAGTCGGGAGGGCCGAAGACTATTACAGTACGTGTTTCCTCCGAACCACGTGACGCCAGCGGATCGCATCTTTTCGACCTGCTCGCTCAACCACCGTTCTGGCCGGCGTAACACACTTGGAGGACAGGCCATGATTAATGTGGGAGCACTAAGTACCTCTCATCCCGCCCCTCTGAGAGAGCTCGGCCAATCAGCTAGACCTCCAGTTGTGAGAGGTTACAGCATCATCAGGGAATCGAACTTGTGATCCCCGGATGATAGAGCGCCACTCGGAGGCCCCACAAAAAACACTTTTGGTATTTCTCACTGCATTCTCACTGCAGTGAAAGAAATAGAGAACTATAATGACGGAAAATGCAACTGACTGAGTGAAAGTGAAGTAAGTAAATGAAAGCATGCAGGTAAATTTGCAGTGGCTGACACCGTGGTTTTCCAGAGTCAACCACTGCCAACTGAAAGCTTTTCTGTACTTCCTTTACTTTCATGCAGACTTTTGCATCTTTAGTCATTATGTTTCTCTTTAGTAAACCCATAATGAAATGCTGTGCCGCCACAGAAGCACTTATTTGTAAGTAGAAGTGTTGCTCTGTGGAGGTACAGTATGGTTTGATGTGGACCAATTTCTCAAAGCTTTAGCCAAGATAAAGGAATAACTGTCAGATAAAGGAATAATTCTGCATCACACAGACAGAGGTAGTTACCACCAGGCCTGCTGCCAAAACTTCAACGTACACCCTCTAAGTTGTCTATTTTTAAAATTCTAGTAGCATTTCTAAAACAAATAATAATTTTCTCTTTTATCTGAATATTTTACAGATGTGCCTTCTAAATGAGACTTTTTGTAAATTATTGATCCACCTTTTTATTATAAATAGGTGTTAAAGGTAAAACTAGATCTTTTTCTCTAGATTTTGTTTTCTCTATAAACATAAACAAGTGAAATGATTCTGAACTAATGTAATTCAGCAGTTGAATGAAGAAGATACATTTACACTCTGAACTTCTCTTTTTTCCTGTTGTTGCTACATTTGGAAGCCATGATGCATGTCATGTTAATCTAAAAAAGCAGAGACATATTAAAATACTCAAGACATTTAAGCGTTGTGTACAACATATGTGGGACAGACACACTGTGGTGCTGCATCCAGTTACATTCTCTCCATCCTCTCCATCATTACGTTCTCCACCAGGACATATGAACTGTACTATAACCTTATAGGAGCCAGTTAAGATGCAGTGGGCATGAGCCAACGTTACATGGCACATTACTGTGATAAAACACTGTTGTCAAATACCCTAGGTGAGATTGAAGTTCTTAGAGGATGAGGCTAATGATGCACTGTAAGCTGCAGTTTTGGTATTGTTTTTAATCATTCGCATGATATTCAACAATCTTTGAATTTAAAATGTCACCAGTGATTCACTACAAAAAAAAAAAAAACAGTTAAAGCCAACCAACACATTATTGATCCTGAATTGCATACTTGTATTACTACAAACCCAAATACAGGCTGATTTATCCTTTGTGCTAAAACAGTGGAAAATTAGGTTATAGCTTTTTACAAAATCCCATTTTTACAAAAATTTGCTTATTTTGCTGTTAAACAATGTTAATATTTTTTTTCTTCTCTTTTATAGTTAAGGACTCTATTATGCTATTTAGCATCACAGAAATGAAAAACATTTTGGGCTTAGACCGTATGGTTTCCCAGGCTGAGCTCCGCCTACTCATCAAGAGTACTGCAAAAGCTTCTGCCAGTGAGCAGAGATTAGAGCTTTATCAAGGGGTTGGGGATAAGGCGCGGTATCTGAATTCACATACCATCATCAATGAGCTCAAGGACAAATGGATTTCCTTTGACGTGACACAGACTGTAAAAACCTGGCTGCAAAGTTCTGGTGAGTTAATTTAATCTTTTCCATGATCAGTTCTTATCTCAGGATTACAGGGACAAAAATGGAATGAAGTGTGAGTTAAAAAAAAAATTTTTTTTATGTATACTATGCATTACTGTGTCCACTACAGAGGAAGAAAAAAAATTAGAACTGAAGTTACATTGCAGTTGTGGGGAGACAGTAGAAAAGCATTTCCAAATTTCAGGTTGGTAATATGAACAACACATTACACCCAATTGTCTATCTGAGTTTAGTTTACGTATTAATGTATTAATTGCTCATTTTCAGGCATACCCTGTATGAGAGGCGACAAAGGATCTCTATATGCCAAACTGCCAAAGCCACACATTCTGATAATGTCGCTACCTGCAGAGCGTGTCCGTCATCTCAGTTCAAGAAAGAAACGGCAAGCTACAGGAGATGCAGTTTGTTCTGAGTTGAGCACTTTAAATTATTTATATTGTTTAATATCCAAGTACATAGTATTTTTATGCTAAATATATAATGCTCAATGCTTGCTTTCTCTTGTATTTCATGCACTCTCTCTCTCTCTCGCTACATTTCTTTTCATTTCAGTGTTCTCACTGTCTCTCCTTTGTGTTTTATCCAGACAATCAGATGTTTGCTGTGTGAGAAGACTTTATATAGACTTCCGTAAAGACCTGGGATGGAAATGGATACATGAACCCTCTGGCTACTATGCAAACTATTGTATCGGCTCCTGTTCCTTTTTCTGGAATGCAGAAAATAAGTACTCACAGGTAACATGCATTGATGAAATGATCAAATGCGAGACAAGATGTGTTTATATGAATTTTCTTAAGATGTGCAGAAGTTCTTAAGACATTCACACTATAGCGCAACAGTTAAACAAAACATTATTAACAAGGTTTCCTTGAACTCTGCAATCTGCTTGGTCAAATACGGTAATAAAGGGAGTGTTGGTTAAGGCGGCTCAAAAAGGATCAAAACTTCGCGCTCTGTTGTCAGTGTGTTGCCACACCCTATATTACCCAGTTACTGAATTCAGTGCACAGGTGGTGCAGTGGTCAGCACTGTCACCTTGTACCTCCAGGGTCCGGGTTCGATTCCCAGCCAAGTGTGCATGGAGTTTGCATGTTCTCCACGTCCTTGGTGGGATTAGGGATTAGGCTAATTGCCATTTCCAAATTGCCCCTAGTGTGAGTGTGTATACAGTATGTATGTGTGCCCTGGGATGGCCTTGTGTCCTAAGTCTCCTAGGATAGGCTCCAGGCCCCCCCATGACCCAGTATACAGCATAAAGCGGTATAGCTGATGAGTGAGTGAATTCACTGCTAGTCCTTAGCCCACTTAGAAAAAATGGGATGGTCATATCAGGAAGGGCCTGCAGCATAAAAATCTGTGCGAAGTTGCTTGCAGATTGGATGGCCTACTGTGGTGACTCATCGTAATCATATACAATAGATGTGGTTACTTTAATAAAGGTATAAGTAAATTAAATTGCATGACAATTTAGGGAAGAAAATGAATTTTGTATGATGTCAGTAACTAAACTTTGTGTTTGGCTATATCACACTATTCTGTGTCTGTCTGCATGTACACTGAAGTAAGAGCAATGGCTATATTAATTTTAGTCCAAGTTTAAGTGTATTTTCCCAGGCTGGCATTTTCTTGTAATTGAGAATACCATAATCTCAGTGTATATGTTGTTTCACCATAGAGTCAATTTCTCTAATTATAACCATTCAGTATTTGTTGAAAAATCTTTTTTGGGCCACTTCATAGTTATTCCTTTTTTGACTGCCACATGGAGCATAAAAAGCTGATAATTATGTTTGCCACTTTGCTTTTTTTTGTGGACCAGCTCTGAAAACAAGAAAAACAGGGTCTTCGTGGTTTACTATGTAGTAGTTCTTACTTGTAGTGTATAGTATTTCTTTCTACATTTTGTAAGATTTGGGCACCACTATTTTCTGAAACAAACATGTAAAAATTGCATAGTGTTATTCACCAAGCCCTGTCCTAGTTCTACCAGTAAGGACATTCATGGCAGTCTCTACAAAATAATGCATTTATATAAACAGGTGCTGGCACTGTATAAACATCACAATCCTGGAGCATCAGCCCAGCCTTGCTGTGTACCGCATGTCCTGGATCCTTTACCCATCCTGTACTATGTGGGGAGGCAACATAAGGCAAGTATAATAACATTGTGCATTTCAGTACAGCAGTGAAGTCTTCACCTTCATCTACTAATAAAATGTAAATTAATCTGTATGGTACAATTTGGATCTTCCACAGGTAGAACAACTGTCAAATATGATAGTCAAGACCTGCAAATGTAGCTGAATAATATGTGGTCTTCCGAATATATTGAGAAGAAGACACAAAAGAAGATTATTAAGAAGAAGAAGAGAGAAGGTTGTAAATGGAGGAACAAATCCTACAACTACTGTCTTTGGACATTTTGTGTTTCATTGTTTCTTTTTTTGTGTGTGAAAGTTTCACCCCTTAAACTTCCAGGATCAATCAGTGGGTCCTCACTTACATTCCCAATTCTTGTACCTACATATCTATTAATGATAACATTAATATAAAAATATACTTTATGGTCAATTATTCAATAATATGATGGACATTTATTGGTAAATCTCTTTCTAATATCCTTCCTGGTACAGAATTTCATTGTTACATGTGTTTTTATTTTATTTTATGTGGCCTTATGCAGTAAGTGTTGGGCTGTAATGAAATGCAAGTAACAGCGGTACATATTTAAGATAATGAAAAATTAGTTTTCACTCCATCATAAGTCTTTGAAAAGGCAATATTCACAATATAGTTATGTTAATATTTGTGTAAAATAGTTTTATAATGCATGTGAACACCTTCATTTGCACATGGTGAGTCAGATTTTAGTGTACTTTAAAACTTTAACCAGCTTTGGCCACACTAATTATTAGCTAATTACATGCTGATGCTGTAAATAATAAAACACTGACAGAAGAAGAAAACTTTGCATACCAATCAAGAAACAGGTGCAACACAAACATTCTGACAGCTAGTATCTTATCACAAACCAAACTCATGTCTATTTTACCATGGCACTATGATAAAATATGTGTGACATTTACTGTTGGAGGAAATCGCACCCAGCTAGCATGTTTTAGGCTTTCTTGAACAGACTTGCAAACTTGTTGCTCAATGTTTGTTAAACTGGCTCCGATTATCTTGTTATAGTGTTAGGCAGTGAACAGTCAGTTGAGGTGTTAAGGTGGTGCGAAAAAGGGGTAGTTGTAAGGATCTGAGCAACTTTGACAAGGGTCAAAGGGTTGAATTATGTCTAGATGACTGAACCAGAACACCTCCAAAACAGCAGGTCTTGTGATTGAGGTAAACATTTTCACCTCTCTGCTGCAGCAACTCTTGATTGTAGATTGCCATCATGCAGGATGACATTAATAATGACATGTAAATTACTATCTAGTGATTCTTTTTAAATAGAAATGCTTTGCAGTTCAGTGTTGAGCTGAGTGAAAAAAGTGCCAATGATAAAGGTTTCTCTCTCTCTCTCTTTTATCCTACAGTATATCTTACATTGTCTGTGCATCATAGATACACTGTGTACACTTAGACATTGTCACTGGTTGTGGAAATGTATTTTTGAAATCTTTAATTCCAATTGTTTTCCATTAAAACATGATGTTGGCAGCTACAGAGAATTATTAAAATAGCCCATACTGTAAAAGTGTCAATACTGGCAACACCATTGCTTACTGCTCTGTCTGTAGTTTGTCTAGAGTAAGCATGGGACAGTGTAATACTTGGCTCATTGACCTGTGAGTGCCTAATGCAGGTCCCATTTTTGACCAGCAGGTGCTAAAATAACACTATAGTTATTTTATACAAGCTGGGCAGTGAGTATGCTCCATATGATTTGCAACGTCTAGACAGGCGACCTATATCTGCCAAATATAATCATTTACATTTTTGTTGCCACTAGTACTCTAACATGATTAAAAGTGCATGGCTTGTGAACAGCATATTATTTGTTGAAAGGTTTATATATATATATGCAAATCCCTTTTATTAGTGGCAACACATGAAAATGCAAACTTAAATGCTTTCACATATCCTGGTGTTCATTGACATTAAACACATTGTAAATACTAGCTTGGATTGTGCAAAACTAAGAATGAATTCTATGTGTGTAGGAGATTGTTATGCTATAACAGCTCTGTATTTAGCTTTATACAACAGTTACTACTGATACTACAATTTGATTGGACAAAAGGCATTCCAGGAGTGCTGACGTAAAGCACAACAACACTGAGACACTTAACTATATATATCACTCCACTTCACAGGTGTTCTAATAACAATCAATTACACTAACTGTCAGTCACCAGTTCAGAGCTAGTTCCACTAGTTGCAGAAGAATGTGCTGGTGACGCCAAATAACTGATGAAATAAACAAACAAGTTTAACAAACAAGAAACAAACAATCTGTTAATAATAAATGGTGTTTATAGAACTGTTGTATAAAAGCAAGATCACAGTCGACGTTGTGTTGTTTTACTGAATAGCAACACAGCTGTGATATCTTCAGCACTTTGACCACATCATAGCCGTGCTGCTATTCAGTACAACAGCACTCCATCATATGTGATGATGCTTGAAATAACTGTCAACCAAAAATGTCCATGGGGAACCCTAAATATTTCACTTTTTCTGAGCAAACTTCAGATACAGCTGTATTTAGTATTCATAACTGTGTGGTGGAAAAAAACATTACCAGTAATATGTTTAGACATACTTACGTACTCATACCTACTTATTTTTGCTAATTTTAACAATGTAGAATTATATTAAAGATGTTGAAAGCATGAAATCACATATACAGAAATATGTGGTAAGCTGATAAAAAACAAAAACAAAATATGCTTCATATTTTCGATTCTAAACAGTGGCCACTGTCAACCTTGATGAATGCTTTCTATGCTCCTGGCAGCCAACAAGTGCTACAACATAAGGTAATGTTTCTGGTCGATGACCTCATGAAGCTGGTTAAAAAATGGCAAGAGTGTGCAAGCAAAGGTGCCTACTAAGAAAAAATAAATAAGAAAAAAACCCTTAAATGAGTATGTGAGTATGTATGTACCAACTTTTGAATGGTTCTGTATAGTACTGCATCTGATAAGCATCTGACTTAATTTAAAATTACAAATCGTAATAGCATTTTAAAGGTGCCCTGTCGACAGTTTGACAGTATCTTGACACAAAGTGAATTGATCAGGCTTATGACTGTTTCAGCACTGTACATACTGTTTGTACCTACAGTATCAAACACCTTCATCAAAGTCTGGCGTTTCAAGTCACATTCAGCTAGCAACAGACATCTTCATGGCGAATTTTTATGTGCAATGTGGAAGAGCGCCGTTACGCTCTATCAAATATTAATTTATATATTTTTTATTGAAAAATTAAAGAGCGCCACTTGGTGTCATCACTGCAAACTGCACATAGAAATGCTAAATAGCAAGTACAGTGGAACCCTGCATTACGGACATAATTTGTTCCAGAAGCGGGCTCATATTTCAAAACACTTGTAAACCAAATTGAATTTTCCCATGAGAAATAATGGACACTCGAATTATTCTCTCAACAGACCAAAAGAATAAATACATAAAAATAATTAATACAAAATAGAAAATAATAATAAGACAAATTAACCTGCACTTTACCTTAAAAAAAGGTAAAAATAAAGTATTTTCTGTTTGTGCACGCAGGCGCTGTGTATGTGTGTGTATTTGTATGTGTGTAAAGCTAAAGTAAGGAACCCCTCCCCTTTCCCCGTCTTACACCGTAACCCCCCTTCCAGTCTTATTTGAGTTTCACACACGCGTGCACACAAGAGAAACACTGTTTTATCGGAACAATAAACAAGAAATCTCTCTAATGACACTCGACTGAGTGACACACTAATGGAATCACTGATGTAAAGTAAAAATAAAACAAATTAACCTGCACTTTACCTTTGAAAGAAATCGTGACAGAGTGACACATTTGATGTTGAGACACGCACTAAGACTCAGCAGGGGAGACGATTACCCACAATTCTGCAGCGCAAGAAAGAGAAAACATGCATGCTATATGATACTTGGTACTCGTAAACCAAGACTTGCTTGTTTTTCAAGTCAGAATTTATTAAAAATCTTTGCTCGTCTTGCGGAACACTCGCAAACCGTGGTTAAACTGTATTATGGTTCCCCTCATTCTGTAAGACTCCTTCTTTGTTCATTGTTCCCATACAGGTGCTTGATTTAGTTAAGTCATATAGGCTTTTATTCTAACCAAGCAGAAACACCTACTTTTAGTTGTCCAAGCAATTTGTCTTGGTCTTCAAACAGCTGATGAGATACCTCTATGGTGACTCAGGCTGGGTTGTAAACCCGTGTCCTCACCAAGAGATACCATTTCATGCACTTGTAGTTAGGAGAGGCAGCATTTGTGGCTTTGCTTACACAGTGGTATTTTAGATTTTAAGGAATATGCTATACATATTGCTTCAAGTCTAACTTATCTTATACTTGCTGTTTAAAGCTTTCTGCTTAGGACCTTGCTCACAGGCATTTTCTGTTAAACTAAACCACATGCACGATGAATACTAGGAAAGCATAAAAAACCCATACTGAAGACTGTCGTCATTATCTGACTATTATTATCCACTGTTTAAATATACTTTTGGGACACTTGCTCATAGAGAATCACTCGTGTACAATATTATAGCCCATCTTTATATCTGTTCCAGATGTTCAGGAAACAAGATATCCTGTCAACAAGTTTTATTGTGATTATAGACTCAGCAAACATACAACGAACAGCAGGATCCTGTTGACAGATCAGTCGGTTGCAGGACCATAATATACAGCTTAGATGTTATATTTGTTTTGGTTGAAAGCTTTCAGTGCTCACCTAAAGACAGATATGATGTAATATATGTAATAATAGTCATTATAGTCATATACTATTCCCAGTGTTTTAAAACAGAACAGGTTAGTAATAGCCGCCAAACCTTTATGAAAATAAAATGATCCACTATTGATGCAGTTGAAAGATGCAACTTGCAAGTATAAAACTTGTACACTTGGCTTTTATCTAAACAAAAGATTAATTGTCCTGAGAACCACTGCAGCTCACACAATTTAAGCATTGCTACAATTAACTAAAAATTAGTTCCTACTTTTATGATGTGTACTAGGAATCATTACAAATTCACTAACCACAACAAGCCATGGGCAGTTCTACTGTAAGATCATGGCTTACTGAGGTGGGTCAGGTATCTTGTAGTGTAGTGATTAGCAGTTTGCTGGAACCAGTGCCATCAGGGAAGGAAAAAAAATGAGGCTATGACCTGGTCATTCAGTCGTTCAGGCTTTCAGCTGACTTCTTTATTGCCACATAATATTGCTGAGCCAGTCCTGACCAACTGAACCAAACTCAGATCATAACACTGACTCCAGAGTCTTGTACAATGACCACTATGCATGATGAGTGCTGATGCATGATAATTCTTTGGCTATTGCTAAAATATAGAAAGTATACATTTTATGGCTATTGCAGGTCTCAGCAGGAATCCATAGACAGTGCACCACAGAGCTGTTTTTAAGTAATTATTATTATCTGATTTACCATCATATATTTATTGTCATATACTGCCATAACTTTTTTTTACCTGTAGCACCTGAAGCCATGTTCAGGGCATATAAATGAATCCAAACTTGTCCAGTTACAGTTGAATAGTCCATCTGCGTAACATGGAACATTTGGTCAGGTCATGTCTGGACTGTAAGAAAATGCTGGCACAGGAACTATTTTACTAATATACATCGTCTCCCCCAAAAAAGCAAACATTTCATGTTTCATGAAAACATAAAAATTACATTCATATTGGTTTAAGAACTTTCCAGTGCAATAGAACTTGGAAGGATCAGTATCGAAGATCATAGGGGTGATACGACTAGAATTTATACAATTGGGATTGCTCTGTGGCCATAAGAAAACCACTTGTTTCGGACTGTAATCAGACAATTTGCTAGGGAGGAAAAAGTTTGGACTTGGAGCAAAGGAAAAATGTCATCTTCTGTATCCATTCTATCCTGATCATGGCTAAGGTGGATACTGAGCCTGTGTTACTGGGCACAACACAGTGGATAGAAAGCCAGGCCATCATAGTGTAACATGCACACACACCTTCACATCTACTGGCCAATTTGTACCACCAAGCCATCCTAATTGAAATACATTTTAATTTAAATCAGTGCATTTACTGTTATTAAAAAGGTGTGACCTTTTGTTGCCTGAAGCAAACTCTGTATATTAGTAACTTATATACACTATTAAATTCACATTATACATTTTCTAAACAGGTTCTGCAGGTCACTCATTGTCACAGTTTTCTGTGACGACCACCTACATGGCTAAAATAAAGCCTCAAAAATTGAAGAGGGTAGAAAAGAGGCTTTATGAGACCGCTAACATTTATTTAGAATGTTAGTAAAAGAGGCTAAATAAGATAATAAAATTATAACTGGTTAAGCCACTTTACAATATCATTTGATATTGATCTTACAAAAGGGTATAAATATCAATATTTTTTTTTTTTTACCCTCCACAATATTGGATAGTGTGATGCTGCCCTCTAGTGCCCATGTTGTAGAACACCCCCAGGTTCTTCCTGTTGTTTTCTAACTATGAAGATTCCCAAACCATCCTGTCATTCTTCTGTCACTTAAAGTTAATAAATTCAAAATGCAGCTTGTCATGATACAGACTAACCATAAGTGCAATCTATGTTACAGTTTTATTACATTGGATTTTTACAAAATGCTGCCCGTAAATATCCTGTAAAACTTTAACTTCTCCAAAACAGACACCGCGCTAAGTCATTTCCCCTTCCACATAAAACTGCATTTGTGTATCATTTGAGCTCAGACTCATTCAAGACCTAAATAAATTTTTTGCTGCTGTTTGTTGAAGAATGCAAGTCAATGCTAAAACTTAAAACTAAATTATTATAACTGAAAAAAATAAGAATTACAGTGACCCAGTTTCCTTTTTATTTCCTGAAAATGTATTTTGTTCAAATTCTCACCTGAATATAATTAAATGTCAACCAACGGTTCCTCTGGCAATTAATGTAATTTCTTTTTTACAATTTCTTCTGAAATAATGTGGCAACAAGTTTGTTTGCGTGTTATATTAAACAACTGGCATTTGAAATGAAAGTGGTATGTGCCCACAAGGAGGGTTACCAAACTGGCTCTTGAATAAGCGAAAACAAGAATTCAGTGACCAGTTTTTGCATGAATTAAAATTCTTTTATCCAAAAATCTGTCAAATGTGAAGAGATTAGCAGGCCTGAAGATTATGTGATTCATAGTACATGTGATTTGTGAACAAAACAAATAGAAATAAGAACGTGCATGTTCATCTGACACTATTATCAGAGCTGCTGTTATCCAAAATAGCACATTTCCTTAAGCTGATTCAACAAATTTCACAACGTGGCAGTGTAGCTTAATACTAAATAGTACGATCACCATTTTTTTTCTTCTTTTTTATAATTTACGAACTTAAATTCTAAATTAAATTCTGTATCAGAAGATGCTAGGACTTTCTAACAATGGCAGGTTTGGGGCAAATATTTAAATCACACTTTCTATAAAACCATAATTTCAAAATTAATTCCTGGAAGTCATCATCTGCTCATTTAGTCAATTCTAATGGATAGTATTGTAGTGCCAGTTGCTATTTGCCCACATCAAATCCTATTCTGAATCATATTCTGTGTAGCAATTTTTAAAGCGTGAAGTGGAAATCAACCAAACTAAACACGCAACTAATAACATTACATCTAGCAATTTTGTTATTAAACGTATATTTGAAGGGAAATATTTCATGGCAGAACAGAAATTAGAGACGGTTTTAAAATGATGTTGCTTTATATGATTATATATGAAAATATGATTATTTTTAAAAACATTGACTGCTGTTTACATCATTTGTACTCATTTTCCCCCTTCTACCATTCATGCACCACTTTGTCCCAAACCAACTGTCCATGTGGCTCCTTGGCTCCAGGTGGCAACAGTGCCAGGTACACTGGGGTTTCTGCTCCTTCCTCTGGGCTCTTGGTAGCATTTGGACCAGCCATGTCTGTTCTAACCCAGCCTGGGCAGCAGGCATTGAGAAGAATGCCATCACCAGACCTGGTTTCACTAAGAACCCGTGCCTGGATCCTTGAAAGAACAGTTACACCAATCTAAAAGAACAAAGCAAATAGCGATTTTTTTTTACGATCCATTTATTTGTTGCATTAATCATGTCAGACCTATGTTAAAGTCCATTCAGCTCTGTATACCTTTGTTTTGAATGATCATGGCAACTTATTAGCACAGATTTAGATTTATTGGAGCATCAGCTAATGACCTGGGTCATTACAGAAGCTATCACACCTTTTGGTCAATTTGTTGAGATTAAATCAGAGCAAAACTGTTGATTATTTTGTTTATTAGCACACCACACATAATTGAACCAAATTGTAAAACGCATTGTCAGATCGGTGCATGTGGCTAAAACAGTCATAAAACTTGGTCCAAATAATAAAATCAACTGGTATGTCTGGAGTTCTGTAGCTCTATTCTCTGGATCAGTTTGCACTCCCTAGCTCATTGCAGATCCTTACATCTACAGAAAATGCTCCCTACAAACCAAAATGCAAAGTATGCTTGGTTCACTGCGACCAAATAGGAAAATTAAGAAATGCAATGCCTACTTACTGCAAATAAACCGTGCTAGAATTTAAACCTAGATGTTCTCTGACAATTTATTTTGTTTGACATCTTAATGCAATACACATGTTCTCACCTGACTAAAGCACTGCATTGAAAGCGAACACACAACAGTGCTGTATTCAGAAAGACTAAATGGTGCATATGTAAAAGCATAATAGATTACTGTACACTATAATATGTTATATGTTTATATGTGATATGTAATATGTTATATGTTTTCATAAACAAGTCCATTATTAAGAGACTGTCTACTAATGAGCCTATACACTCTGGTCACATCCTCTTGGAATCACCCATCCAACAAAGAAAACATGACTTTGTAGACTATTTATCCCCTTAATATTATTTAAGGAAATATTCACTCTAAAGTAACTTTAGTAATTACTGTATATTGTATCAAATGATTAGAGAACAGATGACACAATGGACTATTTATTGTGCTTACATTTTACTTTTTGTGTTAGACCATCTTTATCTACACATGGTTTGGATTTCTTAATTTGATTTTTTTTTTTAGAGTTGAATGAGGATATCAAATAGTCCACACTGTCAAAAAATAAGCTTGAATACAGTACCTTGGAAGTACCATAAGCAGAGTTAGGCCAGCCCTGAGCCTCATGAGCTCCACTCTGTGCAGCAGTGACAAACTCCCCCATCATTAAGCAGAGCTCCTCATCTGCCATGTCTGTTCTTCTCAACCTGACAAACAGCACATCAACAAAATGTATTTGAAATGAAACGCATTACAGATCTCTGTATACAAATGTGTTATAATCATCAAAATGCCAAAATATACAAGATTTATAAAACTCATTTCCAATCTACCCAACATAGTCTCTGATAGGGAAGTCCAGAACTAGTGAATGGATAGCCCTGGGGGATTAGTCATATGATAGCAGAACCCTCAAGAATGGGATTGTCACATTAGAAAGATCCTTTTAAACAAAGAATTGTAGTTTTGGACCAACTGTTTGTGTGTATACATAAACACACACACACACACACACACACACACACACACACACACACACACACACAATAACAAGTACCACACCAGCACATTTATACAGTTATCTAATAATAATCAATAATAGACATTAAACAATAGAATTATGCAAGTACAGATGCAAGTACATGTATATAGCTTTAGTTATTATTTACATAAAATATCAAAGTGGGGAAAATGTGATCTGTGACTTTAACCATGGAAGTTTTTGGTACAGAGTGGGCTTGCATTAGTATTTATGAAACTGGAGTTTACACTGATTGTTGTAAAAACAAAAACTATAAATATATAAATGTATAACTTATAAATTATATATAAATAAGTGACAGTTCTGTGGATGGACACACCTTCATGATAAAAGTGGTCAAAGAACAATGGACTGATTGGTACAAGCTGGCAGGAAAAATATAGTTACTCATTTTTTTAAAAACTTTGCAACTGTAGTAAGCAGACAAGCATTTCAGAGCTCAACTCAGACCTTAAGTTGCATGGGCTACAATATGAGAACACAAAACTTCCCTACCATGAGGTAAGAAGTATCTAAGCCATTCATTGGCACATACTCTAACTGGTTCAACCATCTCTGATCAGATAACCCTGTCCAACCCTAACTGGACAGATAAAGATTATGGGGAAAGGTTTTCCACAGGATTTTCAGCTTGCATACTGTATGTTCCACACTCCATTTGTGCAAATTATAAAAAGAGTGTTGTTTGTGAAAATCCAAGATCCGCAACTTAAATACTCAAACCAGACCATCTAGAACCAACAACCATGCCACAGTTAAATTGACAGAGCTATCTAATCTACTGTATATATCTGTATACACTAAACAAACAATGTAACACTAATGTAATGCAAAATGTTTCATCAGCAAAAAAAATCAGTGAAAGGTACAAATGAATAAAATATTCTGAATAATGATAATTCTGAAAATCTCTTTATATTTGGAATATTTGCCCTCGGGCTTGCATGAACACAACTGTATGTAAAACTTCATTTTTCATGTTAGGAGTCAAAATCATTATGATGTCACCTTAACAGTCTTCAGGAAAGGAAAAAATCTCAAGGAATATCTGACCTTTTGTACAGAGGAGTTAAACATTTACAGTACCTAATTGTAAACCTTTGATCAACAGATAACACAGAATCTTGAAAACATCTAAACAAACCTTTTGTTTGATATACTGTATATACACACAGTACTGTGCATAGTCTTAGGCGCCATATTATATATATATATATATATATATATATATATATATATATATATATATATAAACATTTAAGTTTATTTCGAGTTATGAATGTAAACAACAACAACAGAATCTCTATGGGCCTTCTGACTTATGGACCCCACCAATCTGTGTGTGCACAATTTGACCAACACTGAACTAATAGATGCACATAAGGAACTACCAACGTTATAAGGAGCTCTTAATACGTGGACAATAGGTTTTTAGGCATACTTTGCTTGGAGTTCTGGGCTGCATTTATCCAGAGAGCGCTTGCTAACAAAGCTGGACACATTGACCACGCGAGCATTAGGCCTCAGCAGGGGGAACAGAGCATGACACACCCAAAGTGTTCCCCAAAAGTTGGTGCGCATGGTGACTTCAGCCTGTTCACCAAAAGGCTCCGTGGCATTTACTAATGAAGAGAAAAAGAAAATAACGTGTTTTTGCTGGTCAGCTACTACGAGCAGTACATATACAAATTTACAGAAGCATTTTGTTTGCATAAATTAATTGTGGGGAAATAACCTTTAAAAGCGATTCCCGCGTTGTTGATGAGCACATCCAGGCCTCCGTATTTCTCCTTCAGAAACTTTCCGAGCGCCTGTGAGCTGCTTTGGTCGCAGATGTCGAGTGGATGAAAAACGACATTTTTGAAACCCTCGGCTTTCACCAGCTCTAATGCCTCCTTTCCCAGCGCTTCACTGCGAGCGGTGAGCAGAACATCTCCGTCGTATCCTGCTTTACAAAGTCCTTTTACTATGGCCAGTCCGATGCCTTTGTTAGCTCCTGTGACTACAGCGACCTTGCCAGACATCTTTCCCTCTGTGCAATAATTAACCAAGGGAATCAAATAAAGGACCTGATAGTCACTAACACGCAGTGTAGTTTGACCCGCCCGTATATCGCTTTAGGAACGAATCGGTTCTTTTTTTTTTTTTTCATAAATATGCTTCGATTAAGCGCTTGAGTAATGATTAGGCAAAAGAGAACAGTAAAGTAGAACGAGCCATTTAGGAACCGAAAGAGTCGACTCTTACTTAAGTTGAGTCAAGTGATCTGACTCGAAAAAAAGAGCCGATGAGGTGTAGTTGCTGTAGTTTATTCTGATCTGAGATCAGCCTCACAGGTTAGTGTGGGTGATTGTAGTTCAGATATACAGGTCTTTCAACAGGTACAACTCGAGCAGCTCCTCTTATCGTTAGAAAAAAGTGAAGTCATGCAAAGTAAACTTTAAGGAAATGTAGTATGCTTAAGGGATTTTTGTAGGGCAGGGGAACAAACTTTGAGAAGAAGTATCAAATTATCTCATCATGTTTCCCTCTGTGCAATAATTAACCAAGGGAATCAAAAAAAGTATCAAATTGTTAGATTATACAGCTTATGCACAAGTTATGTCACATAATGGTTTATTCTTAAGGTAATTATAGCACACTAACTTTTTATCAAGCCATGGACAAACAACAGCCAGCACGGTCAACACATGTATACGTGATAAACAATCATTATCATACATTATAATTTTTTTATTCCTTTGTCTGATATGGAGTTGCCAATCATCCACTTAGTTTTATATTTACACAGATGTTATCTGTAACACAGATGTTACAAATAATGTCAGGATGTCAGCAAATTAAAAAAACTGATCAAGTAATAATAACTATTCTACTAAAATTACCTCTTAAATAAAACAAAGTAATATAATTTTTTAAGTAGATGGGTTAATAAACAGGGTCCATCACAGATCTGATCTATGTTACACATAACAATGAATAAACTGTTATTAATTATCCCTTAGGATAACAGGTCTATACCATTGGGAAATGTTAGAGTTATTTCTGCAATTAAACTGAATCACATAGTGACATGATTAGAGTCATTAAGTTCAACAGTAGACCACAAGAAGGCAGTCACCTTAAACTGACCTTGTCTGTGACTGTGACCACTATTTGATAAAGCTATTCATGTCATCAGTGCAAAATTAGTATTTTTTTCTTTTTTTCTACATAATGTCACTTAAGATAATGACACACCAGGGAAGCCTCAAAGCAGATAACATTATTGATATTAAGACAGTTTGGTCAAATATAAATGAAATGAAGTTTCACACTTTTCCATTCCTTTAAAAATTAGACAAGAATCTTAAGAAGTCCTACAGTTGAGCTTTGGGTGTACTGCATTTGGGGCTACTGTATTTTCACACTCCCTATGGGATTATTTTTACAGAAAGTTAATTTCCTGGATTTTCATTACTTTTAGGAAGCAATTAAATTTCACTATGGTTTATTGTCTTATGAAACCAATTAAAAGCCTCACAGTGTTCCTCAGGGAGGCCAGTTCACCAGTGAAGGTAACCAATTTTGTTTAGGATAACAGGTCTATACCATTGGGAAATGTTAGAGTTATTTCTGCAATTAAACTGAATCACATAGTGACATGATTAGAGTCATTAAGTTCAACAGTAGACCACAATTGCAAGAAGGCAGTCACCTTAAACTGACCTTGTCTGTGACTGTGACCACTATTTGATAAAGCTATTCATGTCATCAGTGCAAAATTAGTATTTTTTTCTTTTTTTCTACATAATTTCACTTAAGATAATGACACACCAGGGAAGCCTCAAAGCAGATAACATTATTGATATTAAGACAGTTTGGTCAAATATAAATGAAATGAAGTTTCACACTTTTCCATTCCTTTAAAAATTAGACAAGAATCTTAAATGTGTAATGTGCTGACATTACTAACATATACAGTATACATAAAATGTAAAAATATGTAAATGAACTAATTAATTAAATAAAAAATATTACATAAGAAATATTTTTTTACTAATAATACATGTTACAATATAAAATATGTAATGTAAGTTCATAAACAATATTACAAATTAGAAAAAAATATATGTTCTTCATATGCTGCAGAGTTACCATCTTGTTTTTATATTTGCTCTGATCAAATTATTACATTAAAAACTTAAAATAAAATTGAAAATATGTATATTTATTTAGTGATTGATCTTCCAGGTCTTTAAAAGTCACCCTATTCATGATACTGCTATTTTTATTGCAAGAATTTCTACACACTGTTGTTATGTGATCAAAAAGCATCAACCCTGCTTAGTCTAAGGATTTTAATAAAGTGTTCACGTATTTCTTTGGTCCTGATACCATAGATTAGTGGGTTACAGATACCAGGGACAAGTAGATATCCAAGACTAGTAAGCACACGTAGGTCAGCTGTAAGTCCTAACTGGATTCTGTAGGCCAGGAAGGCCACCATGGAAGTGAAGTAGGTAATACAGATAACTATTAAATGTGTGGTACAAGTGGAGATGGCTTTGCTGCGTGACTCTCCTACAGCTGATTGGTAAATCACAAAAAATATGGTAATGTAGGAAAATGCAATGCCAACACAGTCAATAGTTGGCACACAGAAACCTATCAGACCAGCAAAATAGTTTTTTGTGGTGTCTTCACAGGGGCTTGCTAAGGTGACCACTAGCTGATGTTCACAGTGAACATGATAAAGAACATTAGAGGAACAGAATCTAAGTGTTCCAACCAATGCAACCATGGCTGTTATGATCAATGTATTCCGAATTACAATTATACCTGTAGCAATCATACAGTTAGTGAAACTCATGAAATCATTATACCGTAATGGCATGCATATAGCAAAGTAGCGATCTACAGCCATCCCAAGCAAGATTGTGGACTGAAAACTGCAAGCATAGTGAACAATAAACATCTGGATCAGACATAATTCTCGAGGCCAAACGTTGATCCCTGATGCTAAGCTAAATAATAATCGTGGAACAACGCAACATGGGACACATATATCAACACATGCTATGAAACATATCAGAACATACATTGGAGAATGAAGTGTCCTCTGTTGTGTAATGACAAACACAAGGGCAACATTAGTGGTGACAGAAAAGATAAACATTATGCTAAATGGGATGAAAAGGAGTCCTCTGTACTCTCTTAGAGAGGTAAATGGAATTAGATAGAACTCATTGTGGGTGAAATTCTTTGATGGTCCAAATTCCATTGTAATACAGTTGTGTGATCCAAAAATGAAAGCACAACATCAGAATATCTGAAAGACATAAAGAATGCACCAAAATTACTTGTATCCAGCTGTTTCATTCTGTGTTGCATTATAACGTCAGTTTGTGGGCTTCAGATGCAGTATCATTACAAGTCAGGATGAACTTTCTGCTATCTAAAGAAATATCTGAAGCTATCCAATTATCCATGTTAGGAAAGGTAACTGAACCGCTGTATGTAAAAAATACAGTGTATGTGGATGAAAAAAAAAACTTATTTTTTTATTACAAATAGTACAGCGTCTAGATAAGGACTTAGATAAGACCATGGGACAAGTTGGGTCATGCAGCTGCATTGTGAATCAGCCGGAAAGATATAAAGACCTGCCACAAGTATCTTGCCCAGTCCAGCAGCCCAAACTCGTAAAACTAGACCTAGAGGAAAAAAGTTAGCTTGTAGTGAGCTGGGGAAGGGGGGCGGGGTGGTTAAGGTCGAAAGCAAATTATACAAAGTGATGTTTGTGTCTGTAGCTAAAAAGAAATTGGAAGATTTTCATCTATGTGTCGGAGGTAAGTGAATAGAGATTAGATAAAAAGAGTACAAGCAGGGAAGGAGGCAGGTTAGACCTGTTTGAAGTGAGATTTAGGTGTAGTGATTAAGAAAAAAAAATCCAGCACTTTTACAGTATGCTCTTTCCTATGATAGTATGATTAAAAGATTAATAGTTGCAACAGTAACAGCATGGAATTTAAATTATTAGAGATTACTTAGGTCAGAGAACCCTGTGTTGATCCCCTGTCAGTTTTTAAATGTAGGCAGAGGTAAAACATTAAGAGTAATATTTTGACAAGAGAACATTGGTAAAGGTGATACCTAGCCAGGAAGAGAAGGTCAGTCTTGAGCAAGGTTAGGATGGAAAGGATAGTGATCTGTGCTAAAGATACTGGCTGACTCTTATTAGTTTTTTTTCCCAACTCAGTCTGGAGAAAATATTTTAAAACAAGCTTCCTAACTCCCAAAACGCAGCCAGCCTTAGATAATGGCATTCTCCTTTAGTTTTTTAATTGGATAAAAAAGTAATGACCTTTGCTCCTATGTGTATTAGTTAGGTCTAGTTAGTTGGTGTCCTCATGAACACATTGAACTATGGGGAATTTATTTTCAAAAACATTGCTTCAAGGTTAAACACTAAATTATAACTTTGTACTTTGAAATACATTAACTTATTCGTTACTTAAAACATGACCATGTGAATTAAATGATTAATATAACAGATTATGCTCTTAACAAGATGTACAATAATAATGTTAAATTGATTTTTGGAGGAAATACTGCATAAAATACTAAGTGTATGTAATCTTCTGACCCACTGGGAATGTAATGAAAGTAAAGTAAAAACCGAAATACATCTCTATCTACTATTATTCTGACAAGTCGTGATCCTAACTGACCTACAGTAAGACATAAAAGGATTAAATGTCAGGGGTTGTGAAAAAACTGAGTTTAAATGTATTGGCATGTAAACTTTGACTACAATTTTGAACTCGAGGAGCGTTCAAGTCAAACTGGGACTTTTGATGACACGGTTATGTGACTAAACACTACCTTTATTTCTCTCTATAATCCCTTGCTACAATAATGCACTTATGTTAGTGTTTTACTAGTGCTTGGGTACCATAAAGGTAGAAGGTTTTCTCAGTACACTGAAACCATGATCAAACTGCTTGATTCACATCTGAAAAGCTGGCTTCCCAGCAACTCCTTTAATGGCCCAAACCTGTGGAAATCACAACTCCCAGCTGAGTTCCTGTAATGTGCAAGTGGTGTTCAAGAATGATTGTGTGTACACTTCCCACAGACACGTGTCTCTTTTGTAAGTTGGCAACAAGTTATCACTTACATTTTAGGGATCAGGAAAGCTGAATGCTAACAGGAATGACGGCAGTGAGCTTCAAGCCACCTCGTGCAGTATCGTCATTCCCTGAAGTATAGCCTCCTTTAAAACTTTACACAATTCCAAAGTTTTACTGCAGCTAAGCGTCTCATCACTACGGTGTTTCAATTCCGTAAATGTCAATGTTTTAATGCATTCATCCATGATAAATTCCACCATATGTCCAGGGGTGACTTGATATTTTATTTTATTTTATTTTATTAGATCTATACAAAGGAATGCTATATAAAAAAATAAAAAAATAAATAAAAACCCATCATGACTATTTTGTGTGGCAATTCATGTAACGCCACACTTCTCTAAAACCGTTTATTTAAAATAAAGTTTAAATTTAGACACTAGGTATAGAAAAGAATCACCCCATTAACATAACCACATTTGTTGCAACCTGAAATGAAGACAGACACAGTTTTTGTTTTATCCAGCTATATTTGCTCAGTGCAACTTTTAACACCCGAATGTGAGATACAGTATAACACCAACATGTCAGAAATTTATATTTTTTTAAATTCAAAAACAGAATAACTGAGTTGGAAAAGGATGACCCTCTCCTAAAAATGACGTAAACTCAATCAGGTGAAGCTGATTACCTTCTCAATGGCACACAAATCTTTGCACATACTGTACATCCCATACCAAATACTACATAAACCATACCAAACACAACATAAACCACAATACATACATACATGCACGCACGCATGCACAGAGGTGCTCAAAAATTATACACATAAAATATACACAGTCAAACCGTTCTTATCTATGCACTTTTTATAAATCAAATTGAACAATTGAATTTATGGCGGCAGTGTGTAGTATAAAAGATGGCAGTAGTCACAATGTGACTATCAGAAGAGAGGCATGTGTTTTTCAGGATGATGAGTGTATACAGTGTCATCTAGTGGTTCTGATGTGTATTTATGCATCTTGCAGGCAATTATTTCACAATACATGAGCCACCAAGGAATGTAGTGACAGGGATCCTGGCTTTTAGAGACTTATGGTAATAGAGCAAGACTTGGGCAACAAGCATCTGCGAGCTTAACACAACCAAAGCAACTTTCTATAAAAAGAAATAAAATAAAATGAAATGAAATAGCATCAGGTACTTGGGTAACAACAACAACAACAGTCTGCTGTTATTTTAAGAGATGGAAGTCAGTGCCAAGGAAAGCAAGAGCAAAACAGTGAAGTTTATTTATAGTTACCAGCCTCACAAATCACAGAATCTCAGACTAGAGCCATTATGAAGGCTTTACAGAGCATAATAATAATAATAATAATAATAATAACACTTAATAGTTTCATAATATTTTATAGCATTAAATGTAAAATTATATAAATTAAAATTATTATAAAACCGCTTAGCCTGTCTAGTCATAGATAATGTAATGTGCTCCTTATGGAAATCTTTTGTGTGTTGGTCTTGTTACTTAGTTATTTTAAATAATCTTTTTGTAGAAAGTTAAATTGGCTGTGTAGGACCTCACGGACGCTCCCTTTTCCTAAGCACTTTTCCCTTTTCATTTAATATTTTCAGACTTTTTAACTTTTTTTGACTATTAAGCTCTTATTAAACTTTAACATTTCTGATTATTATTATTATTATTATTATTATTATTATTATTATTATTATTATTATTATTATCAATCAAAGTACACATTCATATTTTAAGAGGAAGTCTCTTACATAAAACTATTATATATACACTACCAGTCAAACGTTTGGACACCACCTAATTCCATGGTTTTTCCTGATTTTTATTTTTTTATAAGACATACAAAATAATCTCATTTGAACAGTTTACAATGAGATGTTTCTACTACTGTAAAGCCTTCATAACAACTCTAATCTGAGATGCTGGAATTAGTGATTTTTGAGGCTGGTAACTTTAAATGAACCACTCTGTTCTGCTGCTGCTTTCCTGGGATGGTCTTAATAAGAGACACGTTCATCAAGTTGCTTGATGGGTTTTGCAAATGCACTTGACAATACTGTTCTTGCATAAAAACTGTAAAAAAAAGGTTTAGTAACAAGTTGCACAGCTTTTAGAGAAATTTGCTGGCCAAACAAAAATATTTCACATTGCTGTTTAATTACTGTAAACCCAGTTCAAAATCTTACATTGACTCAACTTGTAAATCACACATTTACGTCTGCTCAAGTAGTATTGGTTGTGGGCTCAATTAATTATATTTATCTAGGGTTCTAGGCTAACCATACAAAATGTTTATGAAATATATCACATATTTTTAAGAATAGTCTTATTTACAAAGTATAAGCTTAATTAAATCAACTTGGAGCCATCAAAACAAAACATTTGTCTAACCTATCATTTGATTCTTTCCATGGCTTTCATCTGGGGAGCATTAGAATAAAGGAGTAGAATAAAAATCTACATAAACATTTGTAATTAAATTATTTAATAAGTATTGTAGTTTTGTATGATTACACATCAGTCTCTCTCTCTCTCTCTCTCTCTCTCTCTCACACACACACACACACACACGCACACACACACACGCACGCACACACACGCACTCACACACACACACACACACACACACACACACACACACACACACACACACACACACACACACACACACACACACACTTAAAAATCTGCCAGAATATGCCTGGAACGGGACGTGATTCCGACATCTCACTGCCTGGAATGGGACGTGATTCATACCTGAAATTGGATGCTATTTCTTTGACCTCTACAGAGTGTTGAGTAGGCAGCATGGCTTGGAGATGAACTGTGCTTTTGGCCTGCTCCTGGGGCTCTGCACTCTTGGCCCCCTCATGGGGCTCTGCAGAATCAAGCTCTCTTAGGAGCTCGGTACCAGGAGCTGACCCAGTCAGCCCCATTCTGACCACCCATACCCTTCTACAGGAAACACCCTTCTCTTTAGTTGCATGAAATCCAGACTGGAATGCTGCTGAAAGTTAAGGAATTGTGTCCATAAGCAGTGGCGGCTGGTGCAAAATTTTTTTGGGGGGGCGCAAACAAAATAAAAATTAAACTTTTAATGCTCGCCTGTAAATAGCCATTTATCAGGTGATTAAGCATCATTACTACTAGCATAAAATAAAGGCATGACTCACTGCTGGAATGCTGGAAAAGACTTGTTGAAAATCGTCCAATCACATGAGCCCAAATATTTAAAAACAATATTGATTTGCTAAGAACAAAAGTGGGAAGGTTCAGGGCGCACAGTTCTGAGCCCGAAGGATGATTTGACAAAATCCAATCAGACCTCAGCCTGAAGTCACATGCTTTTCAAAAATGTACCTGTCTACATAGACACTCGTTTGTCCGGCGCCCCGCTTACACAAACACGAACGTAATACAGTTTAGATTTTTTTTATTGCAAATAAATTATATTAATAAATACAGCGGAATATTGTGACTACAGTGGAACCTCGGATTGCGAGTAACGTGGTTTATGAGTGTTCCGCAAACCGTGCAAAGATTTTTAATAATTTTTTATTTGGAAACCGCGCAAGTATTAGTTTACAAGCGCCGAGTATCATGCTTCACACATGCGACTCTTATTTTGACACCGAGCGTCACTCTCTCACCTTAACACCCTCCCCCCTCCCCCCACGGCTTTGCAAACACACAGAAACTCTGCTTGTGCACACGCAATTTGACAATGACACACACGCACAGACGCTCTCTCTGCTTTTCACCTCCTCTTTGGCTTCTCAAACACACAAAAACTCTGCTCTGTTGCGATTCTTTTCAAAGGTAAGGTGCTGGTTCATTTTTTTTTTTTTACTTTACAGCAGTGATTCCCTCAGTATGCGCTCACGCCAGGTCAGAAAGATTTCTAAAACAGTGTTTCTGTGTTTGTGTGTGTCCGTTTATCGTGAAACTTAAGTGATTCCTTTAGTATGCGCTCATGCCAGTCTCGCTTTTTTCCGTTAAAATGGTGTTTCCACTCTGTTTATGCGCTTGTTGTGAAACTTAAAAAGTGAGTCTGTTAATATATGCTCATGCCAGTCCCAGAAAGATTTCTTTTTTTCCTGTTAAAATGGTGTTTCCGTTGTGTGTGTGTGTTTGTTGTGAATCTTAAAAAGCGAGGTGGGGAGAGGGAGGAGGAGTGTTACTGTATAAACCGAGGCGAGGGAAGGGGCTAATTCCACACACACACACACACGGCGCCTGCGCGCACCAACGGAAACACTTATCTGTCAGGATTTATTTGTACTTTTTTTAAAGGTAAAGTGCAGATTAATTTGTTTTATTTTCATTTTATAGATTGTATTAATTATTTTTATGTATTTATTTTTTGGAGCTGTGGAACGAATAATTTGAGTTTTCATTATTTCTTATGGGAAATGATGATTTGGTTTACGAGTCTTTTGGAACACGAGCCCACATCCGGAACAAATTATGCTCGTAATCCAAGGTTCTACTGTAAATGAATTTATTTAATTATTAAAATAAATAATTATTATGTTAAATAATTACATGTTAAAGGAGCATTCTTCTCTATTCTTCTTAACTTTAAGGGGGGCGGCACCCCTGCGCCCCGTATTGGCCACTGTCCATAAGCATGCTGGAGTGCCTGAACCTGCATCCACTGCTGCTCCCCTGGTTTAGGATCTTTCAAGCTGTCCATATAAAACCAGCACTTAAGGAAAAATGAGCAGGGTCAAATTCAACCCTATCATAGGCATTATCATGCCCTATCATGTCCATTAATCTCAGCCTCAGGCCCTCCTCATAGTCTGCTGCATCCTTGGGTAATCGGTCTTGCTTTCTGTCATGATGCAAGGGTGCAAGTGGAGACTATTGTTTATTAAAGTGGAGTATAAGCATAATTAAATAAAACAAACATGATGCACAATCATGAACATGACTACAAAGAGCCACGATGTGGAAAAAAAATAGTTGGCATGAATATATGATACAGTTGACTTGCTTTCCCGTCATGGAAACCCTACTCAATTTTTGGCTTGCTTTTTGTTGGGCGACTTTCTTCTAAAGATTCCTTATCATAGCTTGCTTTTACTGTCCTCATGTTCTTTTGCTCAAGAAAGGACATCATTGAGCAATTATTTTCTTTTTGTATGCCCAGATAGTCCCACTTTGTAGCAATCCTGTCTCCATACAGCAGTATGTAGCATGCAAGGCAGGTGACATCTACTTCTCTGATGTATCAATTTGTAAATTGAAAAATTAGCTTTAAAGGAATTTGTCCTTAAATGAGTATGTTTTAAGGATACTTTCCAATGTTTATAATAATTTTACAACAAAATTAGCCTACGTAAGATTAGATGATTTGTTACAAATTTACATTAAAGGAAATCAAAGGTAACAGTAAAGCAAAATATTTAATATAGTCTTAATTGTAAAGATTAACCTTAAGGGCTCGAGGGCATTGTCAATGACATCTATCACTTTTTTTTCTCTTTGCAAATATTTTTTTTAAATATTTCTCCCCCAAAATTTGCAGCAATTGTAGCCAGAAACAAATATGTACCTGAATGGTTGACATTTTCTTTCCAAAAACTTGCTTACTGTCAAATAAATGTTAGTTATTAAAGTAAAGGTAAAAAACAACAACAAAAAAAAAAACAGATGAATGTCAGATTCTCACCACCAAATGTGCTAGAGAACTCCACCTGCACATAGCAATCCATTCAAGTGGCAAATTTTTATGTAACTGACTCAAATGTAACTGATTTGACTGATTCAAATGTTAGTACAGTGGAACGTTGGATTACGAGCATAATTCGTTCTGGAAGTGGGCTCGTATTCCAAAATACTCGTAAACCAAATTTAATTTTGGCATAAGAAATAATGAAAACTCAAATTACAATACAATAAATACATAAAAATATTTAATACAACATATAAAGTAAAAATAAAACAAATTAAACTGCACTTAACATAAAATAAATAAATAAATAAATAAATAAATAAATCCAGACTGTTAAGTGTTTCCGTTTGTGTGCGCAGGCGCCATGTATTTGTATGTGTGTATGTGGAATTAGCCCCTCGCCTCGTCTTAAACAGTAAAACTCCTTCTCCCTCCCGCACCTCGCTTTTTAAGTTTCACAACTAACATACACAATGCAAATACTGTTTTAACAGGAAAAAAAAAGAAATCTCTCTAATTATACTTGCATGAGCATACTAACGGAATCACTGCTGTAAAGTAAAAAAAACAAATGAACCAGCACCTTACCTTTGAAAAGAATCGCGACAGAGCTGAGTTTTCTGGGTAAATAAAGCGTGTTTGTAAAGCACCGGGGAGATCTGTGTGTGTGTGTGTGTGTGTGTGTGTGTGAGTGTGTCTCTTTGTCGGTGTCAAATTACGCGCGCGCGTGCACACACACGCACAAAGTAAGTGTCTGTGTGTGGGGGGCACAGTGTCAAATTACACGCGCGCAATCAGAAGAGAGAGGGAGATGTTGATTATAAGAGACGAGCACTAAGACGCAGCAAAGGAAAATCTTATTTTAACACAGTTGATGCAGCAGGGGAGACGATTACCCATAATTCCCGCAGCGCAAGAGAGAGTAAAATCATTGGCTCAGTTGTGATCACTTGCCGCTCGATGTCAAAATAAGAGTCGCATGCGTGAGACATGATACTTGGCGCTTGTAAACTAATACTTGCTCGGTTTCCGATTAAAAATTTATTAAAAATCTTTGCTCGGTTTGCGGAACACTCGTAAACCATGTTACTCGCACTCCGAGGTTCCACTGTAAATGCTAATTACTGCGTTGTTTGGGGGAGCGTGACGTGCTGAGGCATGCCTGTGTCCAACAGAATAAATAGGGCTTGATTGAAGAAACAAAATACAGTGGAACCCTGGACTGCGAGCATAATTCTTTCTGGAAGCGTGCTTGTGTATCAAAACACTCATAAAGTATATAAAACAAACACTAACATGACTACATGAACTATAGTTAGGAACTAATACTAGGGCAAATACAAATGCTAACCAACACGAGATACCAAAAGTGAACAGAAAACATAAACTCAACAGAACAGATTAAACAGAACAGACAGTAGAACAGTACAGATTCAACAGATTCACCTTCTTGGTGTTTAACGGTGGTTGGCATCCATTATATTGAATTACAGAAACATTCTGGTCATGATTTCCATAATCTTCCTTTTAGTCTATTTCCTCTAGGGATCAGAAACCTGGATCCATCAACGGATTCGTATCCGTCTGAATAACTCACTAAACGGATCCAGCTCTCATGAGCCCTTTGACTTACTTGAGTCAGTAGGGATTCTGACCTCATTTTCCAGTGGTTCCTCCACTAGAGGGCGCTCACACAATCCCTAGAATTCACTGAATCTCACACACTGAGTCCCTCGGATCCGGCTGTTTCACTTAAAACGTTCAAAACGTGTTACGAGTCCCACAGTTCAGAAGAATCCGCCAGGACATATAATATTTGGAGTCTTTTATATTTTTATGGTCAGAAACAAAGTGACTGAAAATCAAGAATTATCAATTACCTTTCATTTTAAACAAATGTGCACAACCTTTTAAAATAAAGACATAAAACTGATGGCTATTGGGTATGGTTTGATATAATAAAAAAAAGAAAGCTGAGGTGATAAAGGAAGGACTTGAACTGGAGTTTTCATGCATATAATACAGTCACTGTATCCATTGAGGGACATCATCACATGCTTTACATTTCCATTTTGGTGAAGTTGTATTGTTATCACCCAAATGAGCATGGGTTCCCTGTTGAGTCTGGTTCCTCTCAAGGCTTCTTCCTATTGCCATCTCAGGGAGTTTTTCCTTGCTACTGTCAACGTCACCCTTGGCTTGCTCATCAGGGACAATCTCATTATCTAGACACATTTTTCTGACACATACACACTCCCTTAAATTTTCTTTTTTTTTTTTTTTTTTTCATTTCTGTGAAGCTGTTTTGAGACAATGACCATCGTTAAAAGCGCTATAGAAATAGAATATAATTTAATTGAATTATTGTGGCGTTGGAAACAGGGCCAACGTGATAAAAACTTTTTTCAATGTTTTTAAAAAAAAAAATTTCATCAAAATTTGTCATAATACACCTGTACATCACACCAACATGTAACAAATATGTTTGGTGCTAATAAAATCTCGGAAAAGTGAAATAGTTGCAGTTTGTGTCATTGTGATGCGGATTCTGCCTGCTTTCACCATAGTCCCTCCACTAGGGCGCTCAACGAATCCTCAGTATCCACCGAATCCTTGGACCCACGAACATATACATACACATCCAAGTCCCTCGGATGCGTCCATTTCAGTATGTGAAGTGAATCTGAATCTCCCGGGATTAGATGAATCAATATCCACGATTTTAAGTCTCTTATGTTTTCTAACTGAGGCAGCTACTTGTTCCTACAGTTACTAGCTAACTACTTACTGTAGCACAATTGAATGGTGCAATTTTCAGTTTGTATTTATGCATGTTGTTACAGTAGCAGCAAAAAGTTAGCAGTTAGAGCTATTGGGATTCCACTGATCCGAGTAAATGAACAGAAGGATTCGTCATTCATGAGTCATATAAAGGATCGGGTTATTTTTTCACCCAGATGAATCCGGATTAACTGATCTCTAATTTTCATCTTCTCTAGTTGTGTTGCCCTTAAGAAACTTATCAAATATTACAAACAAAGACTCGCATCTGGCAGAATCATGTGACTGACTCGTTCAGCACCTCAACTGGTTTAAGTAAAAGGCTTGTTCACTTGGATGGCTCACTGTTGTGCATCATTAATGAATTAAAAAAAAAAAATCTCTAATCAAGATAAATGGAAAACTAAACCTTTTTTTAGCATTTCACACACACACACACACACACACAAAACATTACATTTACAGTCTTATTCAAAAGTTTAGGCACCCTATGATAAATAACACATTTTGGTGATTTTTTTAATTGAAAATATGTTAACACACTGTGCAAAAGTTTGGGCATGTTAAGGGTTCCAGAGTCTCAGATTCTTTTTGCAAGGTTTCAGACCTTAATAAGATCATTAGATCTGATACATGGCAACAGCTGTGATTAATAAATGCCAATTTCAAAGCTTTACAAATACTTTGACTCTTCAAACCTTGTGCACACACTTGTGGACACTCAACAACCATGAGTTCCTCTAAGCAGCTGTGTAAGACTCTGAAAATGAAAGTCATTGATGCCCACCAATGATGCCCACAAAGTGTTGTCAGCATGCAGTTCCCACAGTGAGAAATGTAATTAAGAGATGGGGGAACTGTGGAGGTCAAGATGAGATCGGGAAGAAGAAGAAAATCCTTGGACAGAACTGCTCGTATGCTGGTCAGAAAGACAAATCAAAATCCCAATTTGACTGAAAAAACCTGCAGGAAGATGTAGCAGAGTCAGGAGGTATGGTGGACCGTTCCACTGTGCAGCGATGCTTGCACAGACGAGACCTTCATGTAAGAGTCAGCAGAAGAAAAGCTTTCCTGCATCCCCATCATAAAAGCAAACGTCAGAAGAATGAAACAAAACATCTACAGAAGCCTGATGCATTTTGGAAACAAGTGCTGTGGACTCTTATAGAACTCTAATGGAAGTCTTTGGCCACAATTAGCAAAGGCACTATTAAGCATGGGGGTGGATCTATCATGCTTTGGGGTTGTGTTGCAGCCAGTGGCACAGGAAACATTGCACCGGTGGAGGGAAGAATGGATTCCACTAAATATCAGCAAAGTCTGGTGAAACATCACACCATTTGTAAAAAAAATAAATAAAAAAAGCTGAAGCTTTAAAAGAGTATGGCTCCTACAACAGGACAATGATCCTAAACATACCTTGAAATCCACTATGGAATACCTCAAGAGACTCAAGCTGAAGGTTTTGGAATGGCCATCACAGTCCCCTGATATAAACATCATTGAAAAATTTTGAGTAGATCTTAAAAGAGCAAGATTTACTCAAATCTTTGAGTAGATCTTTGCAAGGAGGAATGGGAGAAAATCCCAAGTACAAGAATTGAAAGACTTTTAGCTGGCTATAAAAAGCGTTTGCAAGCTGTGATATCTGCCAGAGGAGGTGTTACTAAGTACTGATTATGTAGGGTGCCAAAACTTTTGCACAGTGCCACAATCATGTTTTCTTTATTATTTTTTTAAAAATCTTTCTTCAATTTATGACATAAGAAGTAACTATGCACCAATGTTTCTGAAAATATTGTGCATTTTATTCCATTTCCAAAAAAGACTGTTAACATCTTTTCAATAAAAAAAAAAAAGTTAGTTAACAAGAGTGCCAAAACTTTTGCATAAGACTGTGCTTCTTATCTAAAAAGGAAGGAAAAAGGAAAATGATGTACATAAAAACTTTTGGTTTATATTAATAACCTCACTCCATCTCAAACTGTATCTATTTTTAATTTCTTTTTTCTTTCCATCCAAAATTAATTTTCTTTGTGTTTAATTCATTTGATTTGCATATTAAATCATTACCACTGACTAGCAAATTTATATAATCTGTCCAAAGATGCCACAATAGTGGCTTGCTAGTTGCATTCATATTTATGTTCATAATCTAAAAAAGAAAGAAAGAATCATGACTTCCCTGTTTGTCTTTCACTTTTTTCTGTGCTTTACTTAATTTTCAAAGATTCAGGAATGCGTGCACACACACACACACACACACACACACACACACACACACACACACACACACACACACACACACACACAACTGTCAGTGATGAATGCAATATCACATGGCTCTACGTGAAAAGTAATTTTGCTGCTTGCTATGTTATGATCTATATGTTACACAAGATTTGTCCAATAGATGGCAGTACAATGAGCCCTTAAATGAAGCTTCATGGAATAAAGCTTTTGGAGAACTATTGCCTAGGAGGCCTTAACCTAAACGAGGCTTCACCTCACTATCACTACAGTTTACACAGTCAAGTAATTTGATGTTCGCTTATTAATTTTGATTTGACGTAATGGTATTAAGCATTTACTAGATCTATTGTTTTCTCCCTGTTTTAACCTTGAGCAACTTTAGATCTATTCTTGGCGTTTCCAGTAACCAGATGTTTTAATAGCCATACCAAAATTGTCATTTACCCCTATTTTCTTTGGTTGTTGGTCACGTTTCCATCTAAAATTATTCTCTCTCCCTATCTCTCTGTCTCTCTGTCTCTCTCTCTCTCTCTCACTGCATGCTACCAGTAGCCTTTTTCCACAAAGAAACCAACAAGGATTTTTATAGACAGGTTAAACACCTAATCTAGTTATGGGTGTTTACAATAACAACTGTCTGGTGTGCAGTGTATGCTGGGTAATGCAGCCCTAAAGTGAATGTCAACATACAGTAAAAGTCTTGAGACAAAAGTCAAAAACACAAAAACAGGGAACGAATACTGGAGTCTCCTGACACTGAGCAATACAGATCAGTGCAGGAGTGTCAGGGGGATGGAGAGATTTTTGAAGTGGGGACCAAACTTTGACAAAAGTTCCAAATTTGTACTTTATACAACTGTGCTTAATGTGGGCTAATGGTTTAAAACTCTTTCATCAGAGTTCGTCATCATGCATGACAAAATTTGTACTTTGCTACTGTTATGGGGTTGCCAATCACCACCTAAACAACAGCAAAGGTTAACTAAGTTAACCATATTTTAAAGTTTACCATATTAACTTGAACACCTTTCCTGTTATACTGCATTTTTAGTGTCATAGCACACAATATGATATGCAAATCAATGTCTGCTATATTCATCTGACTTCATCCAAAGTAAATCCTTGGTGGATTTCCTCCGGGTACTCCAGTTTCCTCCCACAGTCCAAACACATGCAGATTATGTAAACAGGCAATCCCACATTGCCCATAGTGTGTGTGCCCTGTGATGGACTGGCACCCTGTCTAGGATGGACCCAACCACTAGCCATAAGTCTCCTGTGACAGGCCTCAGGCTCCCTTGACACTGTACAAAGGAGAAATGGAATAGAAGATGAATGAATGAAATGAAATCCAATCTATTTAAATTGAGCACGCTTTTTCTACAAAGTGTTTTAGGTGTATCTTTACAGATTGCTTGAATAACATTACACATTATGTGAGAACACAGTGATAGATCTCTTGCTTTATTCTAACAATATTTTACAGAAAATCATTCTGTACCAAAAAACAAAACAAAACTTAATATACATTTATAATGATTTTACCTGTAGATGATCTACTTTGTGATCATAAGTGTATCTATTGCGGTTAAATCTGTGACCGGCACAATGGTGGCAGCTCAGTTTCAGCTCCATGCAGTGAGGTGCTTCTGAGCAAACATTGGCCTAAAGATGCAGTAACCTCAGAACTTGTGTTATGCCACCCTGATCTCGTAATTGAGTTAGTACAGTAAGTCATAATTCTGAGATAAGTATTAACTATGAGATATTAAGTTATAATTATGAGATAATAAGTCATAGTTATGAGATATTAAGTCATAATTATGGAATGTATTATAATTTTGAGACGTTAAGTACCGATTATGAGATATTATGACAATTATGATTTAGTAAATCATAATTATGACATAATACATCATAATAATGTGATATTAAGTCATCATTCTGAGTTAGTAAGTCATAAGTATGATACATTAAGTTATAATTATGAGGTGATTAGTCATATTTATGAGATATTAGGTCATAATTATGATTTAGTAAGTCATCATGATGAGATAATTTCTCCCATTTTTTTTAGTTTGTGAATGCAATGAACTTCATTAGTTTTCCATAAATAATACCCCAAAATGTTTATATTTTACACATGCTTAACAATAATGTTATTCTGACAGCAATTAACAACAAGAATTGACAACAACAAAAATAACAACAATAATGTAATGTAATGGTCCTGTATTAGTTCATAAGTTGTGTTTTGTGATTTGTAGGACTTTTGTTAAGGTTTGATTCTAGACTCTACAGTATGTCCTAGCATACACTTTACCAAAGTCACATTGTCTCGAACCAGTCTGGCCATTCTTCTCTTACCTCTTTTATCAGTAAGCCATTTTTTCCAGGGTTCTGATGCTCATTGTGTATGATCTCTTTTTCAGACCATTCTCTGTAAATTCTGTAAATGAAATCCATCCAGAAGAGGGAGAACATGCAAGCTTCACACACACACACACAGACCCAAGGCAGGAATAGACCCTTATCCTGGGGGTGTACGGCCATAGTGCTAATCTCCACTCAACTGTATTTAAGTAATAACACACAGGAGGACTGCTGTATTGCTGTATACTGTATAGCATAGCTGTGATGCGGTCGTAGCCATTAGAGCGCAGCAATTAAAATGCATTTCAGCAGTGTCACACATGAAGAAATACTGTCTTTGATGCCTTCGGCACTCAGGCTGTGTCTCATGCTTATGATCCCATCACAGCCATTCTATATCCAGCAGTACAGTGGACCTTGAGTGTGATATTGCTTTTATACAGTTCAGCAAATACCATTTAATAAAGGAATCTAATGATAAATAACTCAATTATTCTACATTAAGACAAGCTGACAAATGATTATGCCAATCAGAGTTCGGCAAATGCATGTTTGGCTGATAATATTGATTATATTGATATGATGTGTTTGCTGGCCTATTAATATTTACATGTATTTATGTATTAAGCTATGTCACGAGCTATAGTAGGGTAAGCACAGAAGCCTTAGCAGTTAGCCCGTGTAGCGTGGATGGTAAACCCAAACGCGGAAGCAACACGAGTAGGCAGGATAACCACGCAATTTATCTAAGAACTCTCTTACACGAAGAGCTAGGATCTACACAAATAAATCCGCGTTCTAGCAACACACACTCAATCAAAGAAGCAACCCAAATAGGTGAGTACTCACAGAATAGTCGGCAAAGCGTCAGGTAAGGCATGGGCGAACTCAATGACTGAGCAATGTGAAGCGCCATTTTGTCTCCTTTTATGCTTCCTGAAAACCCGACCGTATTACTTCCGGGTCCTAGTGCCGGTCGTGTTACGAGTGTGCATGACAGTACCCCCCTGTCCAGGACCGACTCTCGACGGTCCTGGGGTGGAGGATACCCGACGACGGTAGTCCCGGATGAGTTCGGGGTCTAGGACGAACCGAGCCGGAATCCAAGATCGCTCCTCGGGACCGTAACCTTCCCAATCCACCAGGTACTGGAGCCCTCTGCCCCGAGGACGTGAGTCAAGGATCCGGCGAACGGTGTAGGCGGGACCACCCTCAATGATACGGGGAGGAGGAGCAGGGTGGGTGGGGGGAACCATTGGTGAAGTGATGAATGGTTTGAGCTGGGAGGTGTGAAATACCGGATGGATCCGGAGCGCCGCAGGCAGCTGGAGCCGGTAGGTGACAGGATTGATACGGAGGGTAATGCGGTATGGACCGATGAACCTGGGTGATAGCTTTTTAGATTCTGTGTGAAGGTGAAGGTTTCTGGTTGAAAGCCATACTTTGTCACCTACATTGTACAATCGTCCCGGCGGGTGTCGACGGCGATGTTGAGTGGCGTAGCGGTTGTTGGCCTGTTGGATGGCGGCGTTTGCTTGGTTCCACAGCCGTCGACACCGGCGAACCAACTGTTGGGCTGACGGCACCTCAACCTCCGGTTCCTGATGATCGAACATCGAAGGTTGGAAACCGTGGCATACCTCAAATGGACTGAGATTGGTGGCTGAAGAGACATGGAGATTGTGAGATAACTCAGCCCATAGGAGGTAGCGGGCCCAGGAGCGCTGGCGATCGGCAACAAAGCATCTCAGGTAGCGCTCCAGTTGTTGGTTGGTCCGCTCCGTCTGACCGTTAGTCTGGGGATGATAACCAGAGGATAGACTACAGGTGGAATTGATCAGACGGCAGAAGGCCTTCCAGAACCGGGCGGTGAACTGGGGCCCCCTGTCCGAGACGATGTCTTTTGGGAACCCATGCAGTCGGACTACGTGTTCTAAAATCAGCTCTGCTGTTTTTTGGCTGACGGGAGTCCGGTGAGGGCCACCAGGTGCACGGCTTTGGAGAACCGGTCGACGATAGTTAAGATGGTGTTCTTCTCTTCGGAGGCCGGCAGGCCCGTGATGAAGTCGACGGCAATGTGCGTCCAGGGCCGATGGGGAACGGGGAGTGGTTGGAGTTCCCCCGGTGTCGGTTGGTTGGTATTCTTGGACCTGGCGCACACTGGGCATGCCTGGACGTACTCTTTGACATCACTCGCCATAGATGGCCACCAGAAGGCACGTCTGATGAATTGCAGGGTGCGGTTGGTGCCGGGGTGTCCGGATAATGGCGAGGAATGACCCCATTGCAACACCTCGGTCCTTACAGTTTTTGGCACGTAGAGTCGCCCAGGTGGCACACCTGCCGGTGCGGTCTCCATCGCCTGTGCACGGCGAACCCTCGTTTCCAGTTCCCAGTGAAGTGGTGCAATGATCTTGGTGGGTGTGATGACAGGCGCGGGGTCCGCCCGGGGAACGTCCTCTTCGTGTTGTCGGGAGAGGGCGTCAGCTTTGGTGTTCTTGGACCCCGGGCGGTAGGATAGGTGGAAGTTGTAATGTTCGAAAAATAGTGCCCACCGCGCCTGTCTCGGGTTGAGCTGTTTTAAGTTGCGGATGGTGATCAGGTTCTGATGGTCGGTCCAGACGATGAACGGCTCTCTGGCGCCCTGGAGCCAGTGTCGCCATTCTTCCAAAGCCCACTTTATGGCCAGCAGCTCGCGGTCCCCTACCCCGTATCGCTGCTGAGTGGGGTCAAATTTTTTGGAAAAGAAACTACAGGGATGTAGCTTCTGGTCTGGACCTCGTTGAGAGAGAACAGCCCCGGCGCCCACATCCGAAGCGTCCACCTCCACAACGAATGGTTTACTTGCGTCTGGGTGCAGTAGAATTGGGGCATTGGTGAACCGGTGGCATAGGTCATGAAAGGCGGTGATGGCGGCAGGGTTGAGGCTGAAGTGATGAGAAGAGGGTCGAGTCAGAGCGGTTAAAGGGGCGGCAACCGTACTGTAGTCCCGGATAAAGCGACGATAGAAGTTCGCAAACCCGAGAAACCGTTGAAGTTGCTTGAGGGTCTTGGGTAGGGGCCAGTGACGCACAACTTCCAGTTTCTGCGGGTCCATGGCCACACCCTGGGGCGAGATGACAAAACCCAGGAACGTGGTGGAGCGCTCGTGAAAGGCGCATTTTTCCAACTTACAGTACAGTTGGTGGGCGAGTAATCTCTTAAGGACCGCTCTGACATGCTGGGTGTGTTCCTCGGCGGTGCGTGAATAAATAAGTATGTCGTCTAGGTAAACGAACACCCACCGCCCTAGCATGTCCCTAAGGACATCATTGATGAACTGTTGGAAGGCGGCGGGTGCGTTGCAGAGTCCGAATGGGATGACCAAGCTCTCGTAGTGTCCAGTAGGGGTGATGAAAGCCGTCTTCCACTCATCGCCCTCCCTGATGCGCACCAAGTTGTAGGCGCTCCGGAGGTCCAACTTTGTGAAAATGGTGGCACCAGAGAGGGCGTCCAGGGCTGAGTTGGTAAGCGGCAAAGGGTGTCTGTTCTTAATGGTGATGTTATTAAGCCCCCGATAATCGACACAGGGACGTAAGTCGCCCCCTTTCTTCTTTACAAAGAAGAACCCCGCGGCGGCAGGCGAGGAGGAGGGCCGGATGGTGCCGTGGCGAAGGGCGTCAGAAACATATCTCTCCATCGCCTGCGTCTCATCGGCGGAGAGGGAGTAAAGATGGCCGCGGGGGGGGACCGAGCCCGGCTGAAGTTCAATTGTCAGGTCATAGGGGCGATGAGGAGGAAGGTGTGTGGCTCGTCTCTTGCAGAATACTTCAGCCAGGTCTCGGTAGATGACGGGGATGGCATTGGTGTCGACATCGGGTGCCTCGGACTCCCTAGAACACGTCCCAGCCGGGCCCCGCAGGCAGAGTTCGGTGCAGGTCGGCCCCCACTGCAGGATCCGGTTCTGCGTCCAGGAGATGAGGGGGTCATGTTGGAGCAGCCAGGGGTGTCCGAGGATGATGGGTGGTGATGAAATGGAGGTGAGGTGGAACTGGATCCGTTCATGATGTTGGCCGATGGCAAGGGTGAGCGGCTGAGTCTGAGTGGTGATGGGGCTGGAGGAAAGGGGCCGACCGTCGACAGAGGTGATACGAACGGGCTGGGATAACACCTCAAGTTCCACTCCTAGTTCTTTGGCAAACGAAGAGTCAATAAAGTTACCTGCGGCACCGGAATCGATGAACGCAGTACTTCCGACCCGTTTGTGGCCAAACCAGAGGTGTACTTTGACCGTGAGACGGGAATTATGGGGTGTCGTGACCGAGAGGTGGAGGGGGCCCGGTGAACTGCCCCGTTTGCTCACCGGGCCTGAGCGTTTCCCGGGCGAAGTGGACAGAGGGCCCTGTGGTGCGCCGCTGACCCACAGTAGGCGCAAAGCCCTTTTCTGAAGCGTCGTTCCCGTTCTGCAGCGGTCAAGGAGGCGCGTCCTAGTTGCATGGGTTCCCCAGCTCCGGTGTTAACCACGGCGGGAGGTGGAGGTCCGACAGGTGCCATGGCGGTGGTGGTGAAAGAGGGACGCATCTCAGGAACCGGGGCGTGAGGGTATGAAGGTGATGTAGTGGGTGGCAGGGTCCGGGGGGCTGGCCTCGGACGAGAGAACAGGCGCTGGTCAATGCGAAGGGCGAGCTGAATCAGTCCTTCCAGCGTGGCGGGAATCTCTCGCCCGGCGAGTTCATCTTTAATCCGTGAGGCCAGTCCCTCGTAGTAGGCCGTCCGGAGGGCGGCGTCTCCCCAGGTGGTCTGCACGGCTAGAGTACGAAAGTCCGCTGTGTAGCGACTCACGGACGACCCTCCCTGCCGCAGATGATATAATTTGGTGTCGGTCTCCACCTCAGCAGCAGGATGTTCAAATGTTAGTTTCAGTTGATGGGTGAACTCTCCGTATGAGTAGGCCGTGTCTGAATCTGATCTGAGGACCGCCGTGGCCCACTCAGCTGCCTGCCCGGATAGCAACGAAACGAGAAGCGCAACACGCAGTCGGTCTGTGGAGTATTTGCTGGAATTAAACTCAAACACAAGATCCAATGCAGTTAGAAAGACACTGCACTTCCCATCTGTGCCATCCCACTTATCCGGTAGAGCTATGAAAACATCAGAAGGGGGGTGGGGAGGCGGTGCCGCAGCCACTGCGATGGGCGTGGCAACAACCGAGTGAGCAGCCGCCCCACGGAGGGTCGCGTTCTCCTGCCGTAGCTCCGCCACCTCGCGGCGCAAAGCCGCGACGTCTTGGAGGTCCTTTTGGAGAGACACGACTTCTCCACGAAGCTTATTGATCAGCTCGGCATGCTGGTCAACCACATCACAGAGGCGAGCAAACTCCGCTGGGTTTACTGCTTTTGGCTCAGTCATTCTGTCACGAGCTATCGTAGGGTAAGCACAGAAGCCTTAGCAGTTAGCCCGTGTAGCGTGGATGGTAAACCCAAACGCGGAAGCAACACGAGTAGGCAGGATAACCACGCAATTTATCTAAGAACTCTCTTACACGAAGAGCTAGGATCTACACAAATAAATCCGCGTTCTAGCAACACACACTCAATCAAAGAAGCAACCCAAATAGGTGAGTACTCACAGAATAGTCGGCAAAGCGTCAGGTAAGGCATGGGCGAACTCAATGACTGAGCAATGTGAAGCGCCATTTTGTCTCCTTTTATGCTTCCTGAAAACCCGACCGTATTACTTCCGGGTCCTAGTGCCGGTCGTGTTACGAGTGTGCATGACAAGCTATTAATGTAAATTAAATAGTTTGCAATATAATTTAAAGTAAGTTAATTTTATGTCCCATCCTATGGTGTTTCCTATCACAAAATGTTAGTGTTGACATTCTTTTGCTGCCAGGTCTGATAATTGTGTTTTGGGCATTGATGTAGAGTCATTCAAGGATAGATAAGTGTGTGATGATCAGGAGTCCACAAACCTTGAAGATCTGTGTAGTGAAATTTTATTAACACTTGATACTCATGATAGCTTCAACACTACTAGACAGATCATGCGCAACAAATTGAGAAATTTTGGAAAACTGAAAAAAGACATCAAAGTATCTTAAAAAGGTGTTTGGCTGGTAAACGTTACCAGAAATTGTATGCACTTCTTTAATGCACTTCTCATCAACCAAGTAAGCCCTTGTGAAGAAGGGCAACGAACACACACACACACACACACACACACACACACACACACACACAAAACCTAGTCATTGAGGTTGCAGTAAGCCAGTGTAGTCTTAGTATCTGTCCCAAGCCCAAATAAAGGGTTGCATCAGGAACAGGCACACGGCATAAAACATGTGCTAAATAAATATGCGGATCATGAAAAAGATTTCTATATCAGTCCGTTCAAGGCCTGGGTTAACAACGACCACCTTAAGTACTGATGGTCAGCAGGATATCTGTGGAAATTGGGCTACTGTTGACCGATGAAGGAAGAGAAAGTGAGGGGGCAGACGTGTTCATAGAGAGAGGGAAATTAAGAAGGGTAAAAGTGTAGAGTTTAAAATAGAGACTTTGAACATTGGCACTATGACTTGTAAATCGAGAGAGCTAGCTGATATGATAGAGCAGAGTAAGGTAGATATACTGTGTGTACAAAAGACCAAGTGGAAGGGAAGTAAAGCTAGAAACATTGGTAGTGGCTTCAAACTGCTTTACTGAGGTGTAGATAAGAGAAAGGGTGTAGGGAGGAGTATTAGAAATGGTTTAGTACTGAGGGAAGAGTATGGCAAAAGTGTAGTAGAAGTGAGGAGAGTGTCTAATAGAGTGATTAGTGTGACACCGGAAGTTGAAGGGGTAATGATAAATATCATTAAGGGAAACATTTCTGAAGTGAGCTAGATAAAGTGGTAGTGGGTATCCCCAAGGAAGATAATCTGGTGATTGCAGCTGACCTTAATGGGCATGTTGGAGGAACAGAGGTGATGTGGCGGTAATGTGTATTTATGGGGTAAAGGAAAAGAATGTGGAAGGACAGATTTCATGGACGTGTTTAGGAGAGATGGCAGTGTAGCTTACTAGATTATTTAACAAGATCTTAGAAAGTGAAAGGATCCCTGATGAGTGAATAATTGTTTTAGTTTTAGTTCCAATTTTTAAGAGCAAGGGCAATGCACAGAGCTGCAGCAACTACAGTGACATACAGCTGATGAGCCTCACCATGGAGCTATGGGAAAGAGTAGTGGAAGTTAGGGTAAGGAGATAGGTGACAATCTGCTGAGTAGCAGCATGGCTTCATGCCAAGTAAGAGCACCACTGATGACATGCTTGCTTTGAGAATGTTGACGAAGTATAGAGAAGGTCTGAAGGAGTTGCATTGTGTGTTCTAGAGAAAGCATATGATATAATACTGAATGAGGAAGTCAGAAGTGGCAGGGATTATGTGAAAGTGGTGCAAGTTATGTTCCACTGTTTTAAGGTGGAGGTGGGAGTGCACCCGGGATCAGCTCTTAGCCCCATCCTGCTTGCAGTAGTGATGGACAGGTTGACAGATGAAGTTAGACAGGAGTTCCCAAGGAATATAATGTTTGCAGATGATAATGTGATCAGCAGCGATAGTAGGGAGCAGGTTGATGTGAGTCTAGAGAGGTGGACGGACGCACTGAAGTGAGGAAGCATAAACATCAGTAAAAGGACTGTATATTAGAGATATCATGCAGGTAGAGAAAGGTAGAGAGGCCAGATTAAGATGGTTTCGACATGTGCACAGAAGGGGTACAGTATATCGAATGGAGAATGTTGGAGATGGAGCTGCCAGGCGGGCAGAAAAGAGTAAGGGCCAAGAGGAGGTTTATGAATGTGGTGTCGGAGGACATGGAGGAGGTTGCGGAGGAGGTTTTTCACCCAAGTGAAAAAAAGCATGCTAGCATGTCAAAGCATACTTGAGTGTACTTGCAGCCAGACTAATGACTAGTATACTTGAAGTTTGCTATTTTGAAACTACTAATTCTATGTACTAAGTGCATTTAAGTTGTAAGTAAATTGTACAAAAGCAATTACTGTGTACTTTTGTGTGCTAAAGTGGTATTTATGGCATATTACTTTACTTTACTAAGTATACTTAAAGTTGTTAAGTAACCCGTGAGTTTTTGTGAGTAACCCGGTTTGCGAGTGTTCCCAAAGACAAGCAAAAATTTTAAATAAATTTTGACTTGAAAAATTAGCGTCTTGGTTTATGAATACCGAGTATCATGTATCATAGATGCGCTTCTTGTTTTGACGCCGAGTGTCACATGATATCAAGTGAGCCAATGGTTTTTCTCTTTTGCGGGCTGCGGAATTATGGGTAATAGTCTCTCCTGCTCTGTCTCAGTCGAGTGCGCGTCTCTCACTCGTATAATCAATATCCGTGCATGCGTGTACTGTTTACTATAACACTGTAACCACGTGTTACATGTTTCATTTTGTGTTTGTATGTGTGTATGTGTATATAGCACTCGTGTGGTGTTTATTATAACACGTGTGTGCGCACTTGTAGAGCAAAAGCAAGTACCATTAGAGAGGTTATAGATAATTTTTTTCTCTCTCTGTCAGCCTGCAATTTGTGTGCGCGCACGTCATTGGACAGCATAACCCTTACCCCCTCCTCTCGCCTTCACACCACCCCGCCACCACACACACACACACACACACACACCCCTCCTCCTCTTGCCTTAACACACACAGCCCTCCTCCTCTCGCCCTCATGCTAGAGATGAGAAACTCTTTAACAGATTCGACTCCTTCTGAATCACTCACTAAACGGATCCGGGTCTCTTAAGTCCTTTGAGTCACTTGAGTCAGTAGGGATTCTGACTGCATTTTCCTACGGTCCCTCCACTAGAGGGCGCTCACTGAATCACTATCCAACGAATCCTTGGACTCCGAGTCCCTCATATCCATCTGTTTCATTCTGCACTACGAGTCTGACAGATCCGTTGAATCCCACGGTTTAGATGAATCAGCCAGGATACAGTATTTTGAGACTTTTTTGTTTTTGACCATAAAATGTAAATTATTATTTTAATGACAAATGCACAACAACAGATATAATGTATTACTAAAATAATTATAAGTACATCAGCGGTATCTGATATATATACACTCCCCTAAAGGATTATTAGGAACACTATACTAATACGGTGTTTGACCCCCTTTCGCCTTCAGAACTGCCTTAATTCTACATGGCATTGATTCAACAAGGTACTGAAAGCATTCTTTAGAAACGTTGGCACATATTGATAGGATAGCATCTTGCATTTGATGGAGATTTGTGGGATGCACATCCAGGGCACGAAGCTCCCGTTCCACCACATCCCAAAGATGCTCTATTGCGTTGAGATCTGGTGACTGTGGAGGCCATTTTAGTACAGTGAACTAATTGTCATGTTCAAGAAACCAATTTGAAATAATTCGAGCTTTGTGACATGGTGCATTATCCTGCTGGAAGTAGCCATCAGAGGATGGGTACATGGTGGTCACAAAGGGATGGACATGGTCAGAAACAATGCTCAGGTAGGCCGTGGCGTTTAAACGATGCCCAATTGGCACTAAGGGGCCTAAAGTGTGCCAAGAAAAGATCCCCCACCAGCCTGCACAGTGGTAACAAGGCATGATGGATCCATGTTCTCATTCTGTTTACGCCAAATTCTGACTCTACCATTTGAATGTCTCAACAGAAATCGAGACTCATCAGACCAGGCAACATTTTAAGTGGAGACTCATTTGTAGTGGAGATGAGTGGTACTCGGTGGGGTCTTCTGTTGTAGCCAATCCGCCTCAAGGTTGTGCGTGTTGTGGCTTCACAAATGCTTTGCTGCATACCTCGGTTGTAACGAGTGGTTATTTCAGTCAAAGTTGCCCTTCTATCAGCTTGAATCAGTCGGCCCATTCTCCGCTGACCTCTAGCATTAACACGACGTTTTCGCCCACTGGACTGCCGCATACTGGATGTTTATATATGGGTTAAAACGGATAGATTATCTGATATAGTTAGTTTTACAGTTTTAGTTAGTTAAAAAAAGAAAAAGGTCAGGTGGTAAATCCAGGGATTAGAGCATACAGTATAATACAGTCATTATATACATTGAGCTTTTTTCATCCCAAATGTAACAAGTATGTTTGGTGTTAATAAAATCAGATTATAGAGATCTGTGTGCAACCACACAATATTTTAAAAGTGAAACAGCTGCAGTTTATATCATTGTGATACGGATTCTTCCTGCTTTTACCAGGTCCCTCCACTAGGAGCGCTCAACGAATCCTCAAGATCCACTGAATCCCTGGACTCATTAATACACACTGAGTCTTCCGAATCCCACTGTTTCACTCCATGCTGCAAGTCCGGCAGATCTGCCAAGTCCCACGGTTCAGATGAATCAGATGAATTAGTACCCGCTATTTTAAATCTTTCACGTTTCTGACTGTGCAGGAAGTTTTCTAAACAATTCAGTCAGCCACTTGTTTCTACAGTCAGTAACTAAGACTAATTACTGAGAACAATTGAATTGTGAAATTATTAGTTTGTATTTATGTATGTTGTTGTTAGCAAAAAGATAACTTAGGACTCAAAGGATTAATGATTTGTGAGTAATATACCATAAATATATTCTTATTGTAGCAATAATGTGCTGTCATACTTCTGGCCACTTACAAATACAGTGGAACCTTGGATTGCGAGTAACCCGGTAAGTGTTCCCAAAGACAAGCAAAAAAAGGATCAGGTTATTTAACCTGGATGAATCATCTCTACTTCATACACACCCCTCCTTGTCTTGTCTTCACACACACACTCTCTCTCTCTACCGGAAACACTGATACAGTATGTCGCAAATCTTTTCAAAGGTAAACTGCAGGTTAATTTGTTTTATTTTTACTTTACAGCTGTGATTCCGTTAGTATGCATGCATTCAAGTGTCATTAGAGAGATTTCTTGTTAATTTTCCTGATAAATTCCTGTTTCTGTTAGTGTGTGTGAAACTCAGATAAGAAAGGAGGTATGGGTTACTGTGTAAGACGAGCAGGGGGAGCGGCTAATTCCTTCTCTCCTCTTACTTTAGCTTCACACACACACACAAACACAGTGCCTGCGTGCACAAACACACACACACACATAGACAGCTTGCGCATAGGGATTTATTTTTACTTTTTTCAAAGGTAAACTGCAGGTTATTTATTTTGACTTTATATTTTGTATTAATTATTTTATGTATTTATTTTTTTGGGCTCTGAAACAAATAATTTGAGTTTCTATCATTTCTCATGGGAAAATTCTTATGAGAAAGAGCCCGCTTCCGGAACAAATTATGCTCGCAATCTAAAAAAGCACATTTTGTGGTAAAGTGGTCACCACAGCAGACCATCCGATCCACACAGGGTGGAACAGGTGGATGCCAGATGCCATTCTTGACAAAACTCTCCTGGGTAGAAAAATCCCAGGCAGGGTGTAGCAACCACCAACAGCAGGGCTAGAACCAGAATTTTCAGATCTCCAATGCAACAACCTAATGCCTTATGCATTTTCTATACTATAACATGTTTTTGACGGACATTGCATCAGTAATAATGAGGCACATTTCATTCCTCAGTTTTAAACAGAACAAAACAGAAAGTAAATTATTCTGCAATATTCAGACATTATGTGGACAGTTCTGAATATGACTTGTGATTGAGCAGTGATGATCATTATACTGTCCTACTCCGGCTTCTAAACTGTCCAACAGCAGGCTGTTTACAAATCGCTACTACCAATCATGGAGTATGAAGCGACAAGTCCGTCTACACTGAAATGCCTTCCGTTTATACTGAGAATCTCATAGGTGTATGTGCACGGAGAATGTGTTTGTGTATGTCCGTGCATCTCATAGGTGTGTGTGCACGGAGAGTTTGTGTATGTGCGCACGTCTCATATTTAGTTGTTTGAGCAGTTAGTAGTATATATGCATGTGTGACTGTTTCATATATGTGTATGCAAGTGTTTCATATGTGTGTGCATGAGTGAAGTTTGATTTAAGCCCTATACGGCGCCTCATAAAATACAAATATACAATATAAGAAAGATATAAGAAAAGCCTAGCTGTACAATAGAAAAAGTAGACTTGTGGAAATTTATGTGGGAATGGAGTGAAAAAAATAGAATAGAACGGAATGTCCAGGAGTGTGCAAATATGCTGTAAAGTGTCATGCTGTAAAGTGTAATATGCTGTAAAGTGTTATGAGTACATTACAGCAATAGAACTAGCGGAGGCAATCAGAAAACAGACAGTCCGAATCTGCTGGCCTCCAGTTTCTGATTGGCTGGTGTTGCGCCGATTCTAGTCTCTGGTTGGCTGGAATACTTGCAGAGTTGTAACACTGCTGCAGTTCATGCAAGTGTAGCTTTATGATAGTGAGCGCACAGAAGAGACTGAGTGCAAACACAAATTATCTTGAACGGGCATAAGTGATTTTCGTGCCAGAGAGAGAGAGAGATTCAGCGTGCAAGAATGAGTCTGAAAGCATGTGAGTACTAGAGGGTGCTGCACTAAATATAAGCATAAATAAGTACATATGAATAAGTACAGTACATTTAAATTTAGCTGAAAATATACTTAGACTACCATATATTAATGTATACTTTCTGTACATTTCTACAATGATTTTTTTCGAGCATATTTTTTTTTAATATACCAAAAATACATTGAAAAACAAATTTTAAATATGTGTGCTTTGGAAATTAGACCAACCTTTCACTTAAAGTATGTTTAACTATAATATACTTTTGTAAAGTGTACTATAATACAATTATTTTGAAGTATGTTTAAAATTTAATTCCAAAATTTGTTAGAATCAGAATCACTGTATTTGTTCAAACCTGATGTGTTGATTCTAGCTGTTACACAGAGACTGAAAACAGGGCGAGGGAGTCATGAACTTGGGTGTACTACATCAGTGTTTTTCAACCTTTTTTGAGCCAAGGTACATTTTTAATTGAAAAAAAAAAAAAAATCACAAGGCACACCAACAATCGAAACTGTAAAAAATGAAACTCTGTAGCCTATATTAACCATATACAGCCTTACTTATCGAAGTGTCTTGAACAGGAATCAAGGTATTCATATTTCTACCTACTCAGTGTGAAACTTGGGCCTGTTTGGATGAACACAGAGCTGATATCCTGGCAGGAATTGAAGAAAGACACACACGAAGCTCTTCCTCAACAGCTCTTAGTCTCTCTCTGTTTTTAGTTTTCGAGATTTTGCTCGAGGTCACAGTCTTTGCTTTCTTTTCTACTACTGCCTTCATCTCAGTCCGAATTTTGTCCAGGGCCCAGTTCGGAGTTCACATTTTTCCTTTTGTAAAACTTCTCCATCACTGTATTCTGACTAGCCACAATGCCACTGTCATTGCTACCTGTCACATCCAGGCATCATTAATTCTCGTCTCGAAATACAAGGCAATTAGCTATCTGCTGCCACCTACTGATATGGAAGAGTATAACATGAGTACTCTGCCGGTGTCACTTGACAGCGCAGACACTCGACAATCGCATATTATTCGCAGACAATATATTTTAAATCAATTTAAAATATTTTAGACCAATTAGGTGAAATTGAATAATTTCCCACGGCACACCTGACGAACTCTCACGGCACACTAATGTACCGTGGCACAGTGGTTGAAAAACACTGTTCTACATGTAGTTCTGGCTGATGTAGTTGCCATGGGCATAAGAAGGGCAGGCATACAGTAGGTGCAGAGGGGTTGTGAACATTCATAGTCTTTTATTAAACAAGTGTAATACAGAAACGAAATGAACAAAGAAACTTAAACAAGTCAAAACTATAAACAAAAGCATAGAGCCACACACAGGGCTCTTTAAGCAAACACAGGGCTAAGAGCTGAAAGGCTCTTATTACCAAACACAGGCTAAGAGCTGGAACCAAAGGAGACATGGAGCTGGATCTAACTAAAGACGCAGACGAGCTAGAGACAGGGCTAGAGACGGAACAGGTTAGTGGTTAATTGGATTAGTAGCTACACTGTTTATTGTTATAATGATTGATGACCTAACCGGGTTAGTACCTATAGAGATTAGTGGTTAACCGGGTTAGTAACTGACCTTCCAAGGGAACTGAGACACAAAAGGATAGGCACACATTAGGCTGAACCACACTAGCGGCTAAACCTACTAGAGACCAAAGCCACTAGTGGCCAATCCAACTAGAGGTTAAACCTACTAGCGGCTAGACACTCATGTGAACCAACATACATACACGGTACAATACATACACGGAACTAAACAAGAGGAAAAAACACACTGGAAACACACAGAACAGTACTTACACATGAGGAGACACAGCCTAACTAGAACACCTAACAAGACAGCTCCATGAATCCACCAACACAAGGAACATAAATGTAACCAACAATAGAGCCTTCTTGAAACCATGATTATAAAACATAAACTAAATGTAAACTCAAAGAAACTAAACAAAACCAAACAAAAAGGAATGCCCACTTGACAGTAATACATACTTACAATGCTCGACCCAGTTTTCCAGAACAAACTTCTATTTATAGGATATTTAATGATCTACTTCGGGTTCAGGTAAGAACTCTCATCACCTGACCGAGGTGCCTTCTGGAAAACTGAGTCGACCAACAAAAACTACAAAACAAACAAACATAAACAGTCCCTCTAGTGGTGGTCCCCTACAGAGGGCTACATAAAATTTACTGTAGATACATTCCATAGTCTTAACAGTGTACTTATTTACAAACAACCTAACAAAAACCATGGACTTTACCTCGTAAATAAATTTGTAATACACAAAAGTGTATTTTTTTCCACTAGTGTAGACAGAGCTAGATGAAGACAAATGATCTGCACTGGTGACCCCTAACGGGAGCAGCCGAAAGAAGAAGAAGATATATACACACAAATATTTGTATATCTAATACATTATACATATTTTAATATGTATACTCTTTACATACAAGGTAACATTTGTATTTTATTTGACTTAATTTACAGGTTTTTCACAAGTTGAATATAACTGGAAAATTTCTGGAGGTTTGATGATCACATAACTATAGCAATAAAAATCTCTTTTAAATTATCAGGTAAAACATTCAGGTATAAACTGGTTTGCTCTACAGGTTACAAAATTGTAACACAGAAATGAGAGGAACTTTTGTGAAAGTACAGGAAGTACAGGGTAATTCACTTGAAAGATGCCCCAAATATTCTGTAATAACTCCTGCTAAGATTAAGCAAACTGAACGAAAGAACATTCAATGTGCTACTCAGTGTATGACGCTTCGAACACGTCAGTGCCCCTGAGTCAGACAGATAAGATGGGTAACAGACAGCCATTGTGCTGTTTAAAGCCGTACCCCTTCACTAAGCCATTCGACTTCTCATCAGGATGGTGGTGTACAGTGATTAGAAGTGCATCCTTATAGTGTGAATCTATTGGGTCACTGATTTGTTTAAGCGATTTCAGAGTGAATTTAGGACACAATATGCTGTTCCTGACTGTGAAAATTTAAAGGTAAACATCCAAAGTGAAAATGCTGCTATTCCCACCGATGTCCTTGCCGATACATTCAGGAACATAGAGTGCCGCATCAAAATGTGTCTTGCAGAAAATGGTGATTATGTCCAGCATCACATGTAATGCCATCAATTACACATGATTGCTTCATCATAGTGAGAGTTATTACAGAATATTCGGGGTTGTACATTTTAACAAAGTGAAAAGTCTTTTTATTTTACATAATAAGAAACAAAAACAGAAAAAAAAATTGAAAAAAACTTACCGAGTGGAGTCTCTTGCTCCAACAAAATTTAGATATACTAAAATTTGAAAGACCTCAGTTGAACCAACAGATTGGGTTTCAATTTATAAAACATGAAAACATAGCCTTGGTGACCATACACACACATGCCCACACACATACATACAAACAAACTCATGCAGTACACTCACACACACAGAGGACACACCAAAGTTAAAACAGTGTGTTTAACGTTTTTTAATCTCTGTGTTAAGTTTTTTAAAAAGTCATCTTTTTACTACAGAAGAATTTCTGAATATGTTTCTTTATAGCCTGACCACTTATACCATAGATAACTGGATTCAACAGAGGAGGAAATATCAGAAAATATAATGACATAAATGTCTTGAAATCATATTCAAAAGACACTGAATTTAGCCTACTTTGTATTAATTCAAAAAATACTCCAACAAAATAATTTGAAACGGCAAGAAGATGAGGTGTACATGTTTGGATGGCTTTGGTTTTACATTCCTTAGAGGAATATATGCAAACATGAAAAATATTTGCATAGGAGAATAAAATCATTATAATCTGTGGAATGACGTAAACAGCCATTAGACTAAGACCAGTTATGCTGTGGATAGTGATATCTGTGCAAGATAGTTTGATGAGTTCAAAATTTACACAGTGTGTCTTATCTATAATTTCTCTGCAAAAGGTTAAGCGTATTGTGAATGATTCATATACCAAAAAAGTAGCAAATGGGTAAGCCCATGCAAAAAATATAAATACCTGAACCTTTCTTGGTGACATTTTATTATGATAGTGAAGCGGGTAACAAATTGCAACATAACGATCATAGCTCATGAAGGCCAATATATTTAGTTCAATAATATTGTATGTATGTAAACAAAAGATTTGTATGAGGCAGTTTGTTAAAGATATTTTATGCACCTCAGTAACAAGGTTAAAGAGCAGGTGAGGAACTAAACTTGTGCTGCCAAAGATGCCATTAAATGACAGATTGCATACGAAGATATACAATGGATTATGCAATGTCCTTTCAAAATAGATAATGACAATAAGAAATGAGTTCAGTATAAAAACCGTAACATAAAGTATAAAAAAAATTAAAAAGAACAAATGCCTCTGCTGGTCCATTATAAGGTAGCCATTCAGAATGAATGTGGTAACACTTGATCTGTTTTCCATTCTGTTTTACAGCTTTACTACAGACAGAAGGAAAATAAATATTAGTTATAATATAGAAATTTTTAAAAATGGATCTACATAATGATGATGTTTCTAAGCTGTATAAAGACACTAGAGATTTGCCTTTTAAGAAATTAAGGTGTCTTAATTATTATCATAAACATTGTAGCCATAATAAGGGACAATGCATAATAGTATCTTGGTAAATTCTATACAAAAACATAATAGTATCTTGGTAAATTGTATAGATAAGTAAAAAAAAAATATATAAAAAAGACATGCTGTGCTGCCAAAGATGTCAAAAGTACCGTCATTCAGTTACATTCTCCCACTAATTAGGAACACGTTTATAGTTTGCTTTAGAAATCGTTGTAACGTTGATTTGAATGTTTTACGTAAGACAACTCTATTCTTCCATTGAATATCAACCAAAATTCAGCTGTATTAAACATCTGTTCTAATTTCATTTTCCAATTCATAATAATAAAAAATATGTACTTTACTCCAAATAGCAGTTGTCTGTTCTTTTGAAGAATAGCAGAGAAGATTGTTCTTATTGGATCATTTACTTAGATGAGCTTTATGGTTTAGAAAAATGGGCGGGCTATGATATTTCCAGCTCTTGTGCCCTATTAGCTGCCGTTTGGTATTTTCATCATGTTCTGCAAAATGTATGACATAATTGTCTGTAGGTGTCAACATCAGGACTGAAACGAGAGAAAATATTCAGGCTGGGAGTTTCACTCCCACACAGACCAATCCACGGAACCACAAATATGGGCAGAAGGGTAACAAAAAGCAACCCAGGAATTTGCTGTCAAAAGGTCCCTACTTGATATCCAAAATTTTAACTGACATAACATATCGTCGGTCAACAAATTATTTATTAAAGCAGGACTAAAGTATATAATTTAAATTTCATGAGACCAATGTGTGAATGGTAATGGTGTAAATTTAAAAGTAAAAGTACATAAGTCAAACAAAGAGGATGTGCTTAAAAAAAAAAAAAAAAAAAAAAACCCTGTATATTAATAGTAGTGGTGCTGAAAACATTGAGTTTTGTTTGCTTTTTTCTACCTGGAACTAAATAGTCAACTATAGGTGTAATGGCGATCTATGTTTTCCTGTTCTTCGCCATTTCCATAAGGACCGGCACAAGGATTTGACGCGTAAAACCACAAAACTTGTAGTGTATCAGTTTAATCTTAGTTTGTCTGGATACAAGACACTCAACAAATTAAACTTAAGAACTATTTACACCTTTTCAAGCTTCAAATTAAATATGGTTTCAAAGAATGGTCAAAAGCCTGTCTAACACCGAGTCCTTCCTTCCTTCTAATAAATCAAACACTAAACGGTTGCTACCGTAAACATATGAAATTGACCTATGACCTTTACGTAAGCCAATAGTCACAAATATGTCATAAATATGTCACAAAAAAGGTTACATTTACATCTACGTAATAATGAAGTTAAATACTATAGAGATTCATTAAAAATGTACTTTATGGCTCTAACAATAGTAATTACTCTCTTATTGATGAATGTGAAAATGTTACAAGTAAATCACTTTCATTTGTCATCTCTGCGTTTGTAAAACATCTTCAGACGGCGGGACTGACTAATTTTTTGTATTTAACAGACACAATATGTGAATTACAGCGGGGTAATGAAAAAACATCAGAGCCACAAATCGCATATACTGAGTGAGTTGTGGAAATGCATTCACAGATGGCCTTACTGAAAGATCTCAGAATAGAAATGGTGTATTCAAAGTCAAATGTGAGGCCATATGGAATTAAACTTGAGCCAAAAAAATTTGAAGTACTTGACAGTACTTGACCTATTGAGTTATGACAAGCAGTATATCCTGCTAGTATAGTATAAAGATAGTAGATAGTATAAAGTTTATTCAAGATCACTGGACCACTGTATGACCTGCTGAAGGGAACAGCTGCGACAAAGGGGAAGGTAAGTAATGGCTATTAGGGCCACAATAGCCAAAAAGAAAGGAGTACCTTCTCAAAAACCCATTGTATGGACAGAACAATACTAGCCGATATTGGAGAGATTGATGGACTTCCTGCCAGAACCTCCAGTCCTTGGATTTCTTGATTTTACACAGCCCTTTGTACTCCATACAGATGTGTCCAACTTGGACTTGGTGCTGTCTTAAACCAACAACTCAGAGCAATTGCGTATGGATCCTGTGTATTGACAGTCTCCAAACTAAACTATCATCTGCACTCAGGGAAACTGGGGTTTTTATCTTTCAGTCAATTACTGAAAAGTTCCGCGATTACCTCTATTATGCACCTGTCTTTGCTGGCTACAGTGACAACAATTCTCCTACTTATGGTAATGAGAAGAGTCATGCTCAATGCAATGGGATACAGTTGGGTTGCAGACTGCAGGACTTCCATTTACCATTACATACAGTAGGAGCCCTTTGAAGTCCCAGCGCGAACCATGACAAGTGCGTGCACGATCTGTGCACGGAATGTGAATGTGCCCGGCCCCATAAACGCCCCCATGCGCTTTCCATTAAAATGGTTGCAATACTGTTTAATATCGCCAGGTGGAGTGTTGACTGCTTCAGTTAACTGCAGTTTCCAGGCAGTCTTGTACAGCATGTTATGGCGTCCAGGCATTGTCAACATAGTTTCATAAATAGATTATATGGTAAAAAATAAAATAAAACCAATTAATCAAACAAAATTTTTTAAATCACTGAATACACAACCCATGATGCTTATGTTATTTAAAATTAATTAATTTCTTAATAAATAAAATTTTTATTGCAATATTTTCGTTCATCATCCTTAATAATCCTTAAAGACACGGTAACATCTGTAATTTATCTATACCGATAGCTGTAGATACGGAATACAAATGCAGGCTATGTATTTTACTTTCCTGTGTATTTTATCTAGTTCCGTTTAATACACTGATAGATAATATTTTGCTGCAAAGTAAGGCTCAAAATGTAACTTCTGCTTGGGTTTGTTTTCGTTATATTTTTGATGATGTTTTTTTTTCGCTGATAGTCAAAAATTGGCATAACAAATTGATTAATGGCGCATAATATCTGGAACAAAGATCTGCCCATACAGATGTTACATGGCATGGTATGGAGAGCCGCACCACGAGACGTTTTTAAGACCTAGGGAAGACCTTCCCGTTTGGAGATGGCGTGGGATTATTAATTAGCAACCTTGAAAGGAAACAAAAGAAAACTAATACAAAATAAACAAAGCTCCACCGTCTACGTAGAACGGACGGGGCTCTGGAATCAAAAGTAAAACTCTTGATCCTCTCTGGGCTTATACCGTTACCAAGGACTTATGAAAGAGAGTTATGTATTTTTTTGTGCAGTGGTAGCCTGCGGATCTGCCCATTCTGAACAGTTTATGCGCGGATCTGCGACCCGCATCGTTACAACAGATCAGTATTTCTTTTGTTTCATTTAACCCTGCATAACGTTCCCCCATCAAAGATCTGATGGGGCATTAATCACTTATCACAACTGTGACTAGATGTGGCAGCATCACACTTGAGAACAATACTAAAGCACCTAAAAAGTTCCAGAGGTTTAGCGCCTGTTATCGCAGGACAGGGATGACCTACAGTACAGTATACTACTGTGTTTTCCATTGCTTATATTTTTTACCCTAGTTTCATTTGGTTTTACATGATTTCATGTGCTATTTGTGTGTGCATGTGAGAGAGAACACAGTTGTGTTCATAGGTTTAATCAGCTATTTACAAGACAACGTTGATGAACAGTTAAAGCGCCACAGTTGCGTGCTCCTGCATGAGCAAATATATATATTATTTTATTTGAGTAATTACAGAACAGTATAATACATGTTATGTTATGGGAAATCTTACCATTTTCCAACACTATAATTATATATGTTTAATAAATGTTTGGTTTGCTCCGTAAAATATAAATAATACAAATAATAATGATACACAAAAAAACATTATTCCACAGTCATGTGAAGGGCAAAACAAAGGCGATTAATGGCGCATAATATCTGGAACAAATATCTGCCCATACAGATAAGTATTTTTCACGCACACGCCTAACGCGACCGGCGCTAGGACCCGGAAATAAGGCGATCGCGACTCAGGAAGCTTAAAAGGAAACAAGATGGCTCCGCACATCGCTCGATCATTGAGTTTGCCCATGCTATCGCCGATGCTTTGTCTGTCTAATCGTGAGTACTCACTTTCTTGGGTTTTGCTTTTGATTGAGTGTGTGTTATTAGAACGCGAGTTTATTTGTGTAGACTCTTGCTCTCGCTCTGAGAGAGTTCTAAAAATAACAGCGTGGTTATCCTGCCTGCTCGCGCTACTTCCGCGTCTGGGTTTACTATCCATGCTGCAGGGCTAACTGCTAGTCTTCTGGTCCGTCTCTGTTTGTTTACGACAGAATGACTGAGCCAACAGCAGTAAACCCAGCGGATTACGCTCACCTCTGCGATGTGGTTGACCAACATGCTAAGCTGATTGATCAGCTCCGTAGTGAGGTCGCGGTTCTCCGCAAAGGCATCCAAGACATCGCGGCCCTATGCCGTGAGGTGACGGAGCTACGGCAGGAGAACGTGACCCTCCGGGGTGGCCGCTCAGCCGGCTGTGGCCACGCCCATCGCAGCGGCTGCTGCGCCATCCCCCCCCACCCCCCCCCCCGCCTTCTGATGTCTTCATAGCTCTACCAGATAAGTGGGATGGCACGAATGGGAAATGCAGTGTTTTTTTAACATCGTTAGATCTTGTGTTTGAGTTTAATTCCACCAGATACTCCACAGACCGACTGCGCATTGCACTTCTCATCTCGTTGCTATCCGGGCAGGCAGCTGAGTGGGCCACGGCAGTTCTTTGCTCTGATTCAGATGTTGGCTATTTATACGCCGAGTTCACCCATCAGCTAAAGCTAACTTTTGAACATCCTGCTGCTGAGGTGGAGACCGACTCCAAGTTATATCATCGGCAGCAGGGAGGCTTGTTCGTGAGTCGCTACACGGCGGATTTCCGAACCCTGGCTGTCCAGACCGACTGGGGAGACTCCGCCCTCTGGACATCCTACTATGAGGAACTGGCTGCGCGCATCAAGGACGAGCTCGCCGGACGGGAACTTCCAGCTACGTTGGAGGGCTTAAGTCAACTTGCCCTCCGAATCGACCAGCGCCTGCTCGCCCGACCCAAGCCAGCTCCTCGCATCCTGCCGTCCATCACGCCATCACTGCCCCATTTCACCCCCTGAACCTCCTCCTTCTTCTCTCACACGCCGGTTCCTGAAGCACGCTCGTCCTTTGCAACTGCACCTACCGGATCAGTCTGTTCTCCACCTCCCGCCGTGGTTGACACCGGAGCCGGGGAACCCATGCAATTAGGACGGCCTCCTTAACTGCTGCAGAATGGGAACGCCGCTTCAGAGAGGGGCTCTGCGCATATTGTGGATCGGCAGCACACCACAGAGCCATCTGCCCTCTGCGCCCGGGAAATGCGCAGTTCCATCCACCTCTCCGCTACTTTGACCAACCTTTCCCATCTCACGGTACGAGCACGCCTCCAGTTTGGCCACAAACGGGTCGAAATTACCGCGTTCATCGACTCCGGTGTCGCGGGTAACTTTATTGACTCTTCTTACGCCAAAAAACTGGGGGTAAAAATCACCTTCCAGCCCTATCACCTCTCAAACACAGCCCATCACCCTCATCAACCAACAAGAAGAACAGATTCAATTCTACATCACCTCCATTTCATCTCCTCCCATCATCCTCGGTCACCCGTGGTTATTGCAGCATGACCCACTCATATCTTGGACACAGAACCGGATTCTACAATGGGGGCCGACCTGCACTGAATCCTGCCTACGGGCCCAGGCTGAGACATGTTCTAGGGAGCCCGAGGCCACCGAAGTCGACACCAACAGCATCCCTACGCCTTACCAGGACCTGGCTGAAGTGTTTTGTAAAAGACGAGCCACCCACCTACCTATTCATCAATGATGTTCTCAGAGACATGCTAGGCCGCTGGGTGTTCATCTACCTAGACAACATCCTCATTTACTCCTGGACTGTTGACGAACACACCCAACACGTCAGAGCGGTTCTCAAGAGATTGCTCGCCCATCAGCTGTACTGTAAGTTGGAGAAGTGTGCTTTCCACGAGTGCTCCACCACATTCCTGGGTTTTGTCATCTCGTCCCAGGGTGTGGCCATGGACCCGCAGAAACTGGAAGTTGTGCATCATTGGCCCCTACCCAAGACCCTCAAACAACTTCAACGGTTTCTCGGGTTTGCGAACTTCTATCGTCGCTTTATCCGGGACTACAGCACAGTTGCAGCTCCTTTAACTGCTCTGATTCGCCCATCCTCTCACCCCTTCAACCTCAACCCTACTGCCATTTTCGCTTTCCACGAGCTTTGCCGTCAGTTCACCTTTGCTCCTATCCTTCTCCACCCCGATGCAGACAAGCCATTCATTGTGGAGGTGGACCCTTCGGATGTGGGCGCCAGGGCCGTTCTCTCCGAATGAGGTCCAGACCAGAAGCTGCACCCTTGCAGTTTCTTCTCCAAAACATTTTACCCCACTCAGCAGCGATACGGAGTAGGGGACCGCGAGCTGTTGGCCATAAAGTGGGCCTTGGAGGAATGGCGACACTGGCTCCAGAGTGCCAGAGAGCCGTTCATCGTCTGGACCGACCACCAGAATCTAATCACCATCCAAAAAATGAAACAGCTGAATCCTAGATAGGCGCGGTGGGCATTATTTTTTGAGAGTTATAACTTCCATCTCTCATACCGCCCGGGGTCCAAGAACACCAAGGCCGATGCCCTCTCTCGACGGCATGAGGAAGACGTCCCCCGGGCGGAGCCCGTGCCTGTCCTACCATCCACCAAGATCATCGCACCACTCTGTTGGGATCTGGAGATGAGGTTATGCCAGGCACAGACTGCGGAGACAGAACCGGCAGGTGTGCCACCTGGTTGACTCTATGTACCCGACACCATCAGAACGGAGGTCATCCAATGGGGACATTCCTCCCTTCTCGCTGGACACCCCGGAACGCGTCGCACCCTCCAGTTCATCCTTCTTCTGGTGGCCCACCATGACCAAGGATGTGCGTTGAGTTTGTCCAGGCATGCCCAGTGTGCGCCAGGGCAAAGGATTTAAAACAACCACTTCCAGGCGAGCTTCAACCACTTCCTGTTCCCCGTCGGCCCTGGACTCACATTGCCGTCGACTTCATCACGGGCCTGCCGGTTTCCGAAGGAAAGAACACCATCCTCACCATCGTCGAGCGGCTCTCCAAAGCTGTGCACCTGGTGGCCCTCCCCGGGCTCCCGTCAGCTAAGAAAACTGCCGAGCTTATATTAGAACATGTAGTCCGTCTGCATGGGATCCCAAAGGACATCGTCTAGGACAGGGGGCCTCAGTTCACCTCACGGTTCTGGAAGGCCTTCTGCTGTCTGATCTATTACAACTGCAGTCTGTCCTCCGGCTACCAGCCACAGATTAATGGTCAGACGGAACGGACCAACCAACAACTGGAGAGCATCTGGGCGGAACTATGCCACAACCTCCATGTGTCATCTGCCACCGGCTTAAGCCCATTTGAGGCATGTTACGGTTTCCAGCCTCCGATGTTCGACCACCAAGAATCGGAAGTACCGTCGGCCCAACAGTTGGTCCGTTGGTGTCGACGGCAATGGAATCAAGCAAACCTTGCCATCCAACGCGCCAACACCCGCTACATCACTCGCACTGCCGTCGACACCCACCGGGGCGATTGTACCACGTAGGTGACAAGTGATCTATTACCAATGGCTGTCCACAAAAAATCTACATTTGCAGACAGAATCCAGAAAATTATCACCTCGATTCTTCGGTCCATACCGCATCACCCTCCGAAATCAACCCCATCACCTACCGACTCCAGCTGCCTGCGGCGCTCCGGATCCACCCAGTATTCCATATTTCCTAGCTCAAACCCTTCACCACTTCACCTATGGTGGAGGAATGGAGGTTCTCCGGTTGCTCTTCCAGTCACTCACTCTTCACAACCACCAGCTGAGTCTTTACGGCCACGATTTCGATCTGATTATTCGCACACCATCCTCACTTTTATCACCGTCCTCACTTTTCCTGTAGGTATGGATGCTGCAGGTGTCCTCTGCATTCATTTTTGGTTGCGGAAGAGGGCATCTGTGTCCAGAGAAACATGAATCAGTCACACATTATGAAACCAAATCACAATACTGTACACAATCTTAGCCCTTAACATATCTGAACTCACACCCAAAAAAAGGAACAAATTGCTTACCGTAGCTGAAACACGTTGTGGTCTCTGTGTCTTGTAGAATGTGCCGGCTTCCATTCTCGATTTAATTGCTTAAAAAAATTTGTGCGCTATTTATTTGTAACCTGGGTTGCGATTCTGACCAAATAGAATCTGATTGGTTAGTAATCTGCGATTTTTTTTCGCCAACCAGAATGAGTTAGTTGGAACACGCCCATTCCTGCGCTATTCAATTTTGCATGGATCAACCACCGCAATTATTCACCTTTTCAACGACTTGTGCTGTGAAGATGCTGCACATCAATCAACTGTGCTCACAACAGATTCGTCAAATGCGGGCCTGTGGAAAATCAACACAGCAGATACAGTCATGGCCAAAAGTTTTGAGAATGACACAAATGTTAGCTTTCACAAAGTTTGCTGCTAAACTGCTTTTAGATCTTTGATTCAGTTGTTTCTGTGATGTACTGAAATATAATTACAAGCATTTCATACAATTCAAAGGCTTTTATTGACAATTACATGACATTTATTCAAAGAGTCAGTATTTTCAGTGTTGGCCCTTCTTTTTCAGGACCTCTGCAATTCGACTGGGCATGCTCAAAATCCTGATTGATAGCAACCCATTCTTTCATAATCACTTCTTGGAGTTTGCCAGAATTAGTGGGTTTTTGTTTGTCCACCCACCTCTTGAGGATTGACCACAAGTTCTCAATGGGATTAAGATCTGGGGAGTTTCCAGGCCATGGATCCAAAATTTCAACGTTTTGGTCCCCGAGCCACATAGTTATCACTTTTGCCTTATGCTGTGCTGGAAAATGCATTGTTCCTCACCAAACTGTTGTTGGATTGTTGGAAGAAGTTGCTGTTGGAGGGTGTTTTGGTACAATTCTTTATTCATGGCTGTGTTTTTGGGCAAAATTGTGAGTGAGCCCACTTCCTTGGATGAGATGCAACCCCACACATGAATGGTCTCAGGATGCTTTACTGTTGGCATGACACAGGACTGATGGTAGTGCTCACCTTTTCTTCTTCGGACAAGCCTTTTTCCAGATGCCCCAAACAAAAGAGACTTCATCCATTATGTCAGCGCACATATTGTACTGTACACTGTAGCTAGTGTATGTTTGTAAGGGCTTTTGTTAATACAGAGTACTTCAATGCATCAAACACTTATTTCCTGGTATATTCTATTGTAAATATTGCTTATTAAATATCCACTGTTTTATATGACATGGAAGTTTTGTAAAGTTCAGCAAAATAAACACTGCCTACGGCGAATTTACTGTAAACATCTCAAAGTCACAGGTGTGTGCTCCTGCATTCACCAGGTTTGCCTGAGCTGGCTTTAACACAAACACATTTGCGCAAAAAAAAAAAACAACCCTTCAAACATAGCAGGTAAAAAAATAAAAAAAAAAACCCTTCAAACATAACAGTCAGTTAGTGAGGTGAGATTTCTCACCTTACAGATCTAGTCATTAAGAACGCATGTTTCGAGGTAAGGGATGTTGCATACGCGGCAGCTCGCGGGAAGCTGTGAAAATTTAAACACTCTTATGCCATTGACAGCAAGCAGCAGAGCTCATAAACGTGTCGAGCTCAAACCTTAAATTCTGATATATATTTATTCTTCATTTTCTCCTGCAATGATGATACTTACTACAAACATAAATATACAGTATACAACATACGGTAATTATATCATATCAAAGCTTTTATTTTATTTTATATATATTATATAAGGACTTATATAATAATTGGTCTAAAAGCCAGACCAAATTTCTCCTGAAGTAGTTAAATATACCTATACCATAGGTTACATTTTAAAAGTCCAATTGCAAGTAAATTACAAACTGCAATGTATAAATATAATAAAATATATAAAACAGTATTAGACACAAATATATGATATGGTAGTATATACAATGAAAAAGCTATTTACACGAGTGCACAAATGTAAAGCAAACGCAAGTATTAATTTATTGTGTATATTAAACTTCATTCAGCTGTTTAAGTTATATGAAAAATAACGTGCCTACCAGCCCACTATTATTTTCTGTTCAAATTTATAGATGCCCGCGCATGTATGAAAAAAGACGAAGTACTTGATGTACAAACATGATTTTATTTTTGTGTTAGTCTACTCGCTGACAACTTCACAGCGCGCTCCTAGATGAACACCCACAGACCCTCTTCTCACCTTTCATTCACAATAGGTGTGAAGTTATCAAACCGGTTTCACTGATGGGGGAATTGGCAGAATTGAGGAGTTTAAAAAGAATTAACAAGACAAAATGTATTTCGGCAGCACAATGAACTGAAGTTCAGCCCGTCTTCTTTCCTTGTTTTAATCTGTAATATTGTGAAACAATAAGTGAAATGTATTTTGCATATATGCTTAAATATTCCTTTTTATTTATGGACATTATATTATGTTTGATCAGCATTATTGCAGGATGCGATGACTTTCTGGGATTTTTATCGATAAATCGCACAGGTTTATCAGCCTTTTGATCAAAACGCTGCCTTTTTGTAAAGTGAAAGTTTACGCACAAATCAGCTTCACGCACGCCGATGAACAGCTTTATTTCAGTCATAAATTCACAATCACATTCCAGTTATTATTTCCAGCTGTGGTCAAATAATGGATGAAATAATTATTCAATGCTGGACACAAACAGCAAAAAAACATGATTATTATTTTTACGAAAAGCGCTTCGTGTTCATATTTGTTAAAATCATGTGATTGCAACTCAGTGGCGCTAAATTGTTGGCTTGTGTTAACATGTTCTTGAGAACAAAGCGCCATCTAGTGGTGGCACCAGGTAAATGAATAAATAAAGCTTGAATGGGCGTGTTTACTGTGAAATCTTGACACACCTTCCTGGCAGGAGAGGGAGGCGGGACCACGGGACCCAAAGGGAAGCCGCAGGGGATACGCATGGCATTCACATGGCCTCGAGTATTTTGTGTGGCTCCTACTGTACCACCCTGGAAAAGAAAACATTGATGCAGACAGTTTATCCCGGCTGGTCTTGGATTTGGAAGAAATAATGGAGCAATGTACAAGGGAACTCTCATCTGATTGTGTTAAAGGAACCATACAGGCCACAGAAGTTCAAGATCGCATCGAGATGCTGCGTGAAAACGCTATGGGAACATCTCTTTGTTCTCCGGTTGTGAAGCCTGTGTGTAACGCTGAATACTTCGGCTTATAACCTCAGTCAGGTGACGTCACCCAATAAGGTGCACCTGCAGGTTATAAATAGGAGTGAACTGGAAACATCCTCAGGTCAATTTTGTCTGAAGGACGTCCAGGCACGCCAGCAGTGCGGCTTTGAAGCGCAGCTTTATCAGCGAACAGGGTTACAGCTAAGTAACGCAAGACGTTCCCTTTCAAAAGCTACACTCGAAGCTGCGTGAAAACGCTATGGGAATGAGAATACCAACGCCGCCGCACTGCAAGTGTCTGGACCCTTAGGTTGTGGAGCGTGTGCGCACAATAGCCAAGGAGGTCTCAGAGCTAGCTCTGGGATGCTGACTGAGGATCCGCGAGCCCGGAGTAGCATTGACATCCAGACTATCAAATCTAACAGACTTGTGTGGAGAGGACCAGCCTGCCGCATCACACCTCCTGCTGCAAGGGGACACCTCTTGCCAGAGCAATTGATGAGGCAATCCCCCTGGTCGAATGAGCCCTGATTTCTAGAGGCGTAGTGTGACCACGCGCCTCATAGGCTATTGCAATAGCATCTCTCACCCCTGCTCTGGAGCTGTGAAAGGCAGAGGACAGAAGGCTTCGAGAACGACTGGGTGCATGGTCGAGAATGGAACCTACGGAAGATAGTTCGGGTGAGGATGCAGAATAGCTTTGACTAGCCCAGGAGCAAAGTCTAGGCAGGAGGGGGAGACTGACAGAGCCTGCAGATCCCCAATCCTCTTTGAAGAAGTAATAGCCATAAGAAAAACCAATGTAAGAGACAGAAGCCTGACAAGCGCTGACTCTAGTGGTTCGAAAGGAGTGTCAGCCAGGCCTTCAAACGCAATACCTAAGTCCCACGAATGGACCGTCAGTCTAGTGGGTGGCCCCAACCGTTTAGCTCTACGAATAAAACAGGCAACTAAATGGTACTCTCCCCCAGAAACCCCATTGGTCAGAGCATGCCGAAATAGCGGCTATGTATGTTCTGAGAATACTAGGGCATAAGCCCGAGGACAACTTTTCTTGCAGAAACTCCTGAAACTACTGCAACAATCTGGCAGTGGACTGGGTCTACATGTCTTGCCATGCACCAACTTTCAAATACACTTCATTTGCGGGCATAAGTTCTTCTAGTGGAGGGAGCTCTGGCACTTAGAATGGTTTCAATTATGCTGGCTGGAAGACCAGCATCTCTTAGTTGGTTCCTTTCAGGGGGCAGACGTGAAGGTTCCAGAACTCGGGCTGGGGATGAAATATTGTCCCCTGCGCCTGAGACAGAAGATCCCTCCTCACTGGAATCACCCAGGGTGAGCTGTCGAGGAGAGATATTAGGTCCACCAGAAGAGGTCCACCTCTGCTACATAAAATCTTTCCCAGATTTGACTGACTACTTCGAGGGTGGAGTTTCCATTCCCCATGTGTCACAGCTTGTCTGGACAGCAAGTGCGCTCCTGCATTCATGTGCTCCGGATGTAAATCGCCCTGAGGGACAGGAACTTGTCCTATGCCCAAAGCAAAACCTGGTGCGCTAGCTTGTTCAAGCGGCGTGAGCGCAGTCCACCTTGGCGACTTATGTACGAGACTACCACAGTGTTGTCCACCCGCACTAGGACATGGTAGCCTCTCAACTGCTGGAGGAAGTGTTTCAAGGCCAGAAACAGAGCCATCATTTTGAGGCAATTGGTGTGCCGTGTGAGAAGATGACCTCTCCAGCTCCTTTGTGTTGGATAGCCATCCAAGACCGCACCCCAGCCCATGAGGGAAGCGTCTGTCATTAGGATCTTGCAACGACAAGACGGACCTAAAGTGGGACTCAAAGTCAGAAACTGGGGTCTGAACCACAAAGAAAGGGTACAAAGCCCCCAGCGCATAACCTTTATTAGCATCTGGGGATTGGCCCTTGAGTGAAATCTCCTGGCTCTTACCCACAACTGAAAACGCTCTCATGTGCAGAAGGCCCAAAGGTATCACCCAGGACACAGCTGCCATGAGACCTAAAGATCTCTGAAAGTGATGAAGAGTCACTTTCTGGCCTAGCTTGATTTCCTTCAGGGTGTTGGAGGATGGGTTCGACACGAGCGGGAAACAGCTGTGCCCGACTTGTGATTGAATCCCATGTGACACCTAAATATGTTGTCCTCTGAACAGGAAAGAGATGTGGCATTGAGTCTCAATCCTAGAGAATGGAGATGAGCTAGGACGACATCCCGATGTCGAAACACTAGCTACTAAGACTGAGCCAGGATCAGCCAGTCGTCTATACAATTCAGAATACACATGCAATGGAATCATAGAGCCAAAGGTGCATCCGTGCATTTTATATATGTGGGGTGACAGGGCTAGGCCAGATGGAAGGACCCGATACTGGTAAGCTTTGCCCCCGAAAGCAAACCTCCGGAACCTCCTGTGTTGTGGCAATAGTTCTATATGAAGATGTGCGTCATTCAGATTGACCATTACAAACCAAACCTATGGTTGTTTCTCAAATTCAAGAGTGGTGGGGGAGAGATAGCTCGCAACCGTCTCTTCAATCTGGGGCACCATCATAAAACAGGGGATGAATAAGGCTTATTCCATGAAAGAGTTAACTCATCATGAAGGATGCCAAAAAAGGGGAGGGACCCTCTTTGAGGCCCCTCCCCTGGCCACCCGACAGAAACCTGTTGTCTAACTTTGAGCGCTTGGGGAATTATTATTTTTTTTATTAGATATTTATTTATTTATTTTTTATTTATTTATTGATTTATTTTTTGCGGCAAGAGAGGAAATCTCTTCTGCCCTTTCACAAAAAGAGCTGGAGCGCGCTTGAGAAGTGGATGCTAAAACTTCCTGATCCGGGGAGAGCGTGAGAGAAAGGGGGAATTCTGTCTCATGCGCATCTGCCAGATCGGCACGCTATCTCCATGGAAGCAAGGGAGGAAGTTTCTTCCGCCCACTCACAAGACGCGCCGGAGCATGCTTGAGAAGCGAACGCTAAAACTTCCTGATCCGTCTCATACGCATGCGAGCCCCAGGAATGCACCGCGGCTCGAGGTTTCTCTTTAAAGAAAGCGAGCCACTCGCAAAGCACCTTAATAGGGAGGAGATCACAATGCTCGCACTCTCCTTGAAACCCAAGCACTCAAAGAAAAAGTCGTGGAGATCGCCCTCCGAAAGAAATCTATCACACGCAGGCACGCATCTCTCAACCAACTCTGCCATTATCGGTAAGTAAAGTTTTTCTTTCCTACCATGATTCTGTTGCACAGACACACACACACGCAAACACAAAGCGGCCTTGAAGACAAAAAGCTCTGAGGATGTTTCCGGTTCACTCCTATTTATAACCTGCAGGTGCACCTTATTGGGTGACGTCACCTGACTGAGGTTATAGGCCAAAGTTTTCGGTTTTTTTTATACACACAGGTTTCACAACCGGAGAACAAAGAGATGTTCCCATAGCGTTTTCACGCAGCATCGAGTGTAGCTTTTGAAAGGGAACTGGCCATGTCATGGATGGTGGTTACAGATGAACGGATGGAATACAGTGAACCAGAGCTAGACTTATTCTGCCGACCAACTCCATCAAGCACAGAGAGGTTGAACCAGTAGTACAATGTAAATTAGCCGGCATGAAACCCACCACAGTCATTAAAATCACTCAGCACTCAAAGAGTAAAAGTCTGCTGCACCAGTGGGACAAGTTTTACATGGGAGAGGATGGAATTTTTCGTAGAAAAACAGGTAACCAGACACAGATTGTCTTACAAAAAAATACAAACAATGTGTCCTGGAAGAGCTGCATAGTAAAATGGCACATCAAGGAGTGGAAAGAACAGCATCATTGATTGGAGACAGATTCTTTTGGCCAAGAATGCAATGTGAATTTGGACATTTTGTGACAAAGAGATGCAACTGTCTAAAGCAAAACAAACCAAGTAAAGAGACCAAAGCACCACTTATGAAGATGACCACTCACACTTGTGTCCATTGATTTTTTGCACCTTGATAAAAGGTGCAAACTTATGCAACAACATAAAAATCTGCCAATAAGTCACTGATCGAATTTTCAATGACTACGCACTCAGATTTGGATTTTCCCAAAATATTAATTGGGCCACAAGTTTCATTCGGACGTTGTTTCAGATGTTAAAGACTTTGACAGAAGCACAGAAGGCCAACTTGAAGGAATCACTGAACAAGCTGACCTTTGCCTAAAACGGTACATGATGCAAGGTTATGTAAGAATATCTAATTAGATATACTTGTGCATGCAACAATATGATAGAAACTATTAATGTTAGTAAAAGAACATAGAGGTAAGGTGAGGAGACAGAGGTGAGCCAAGGACAGTGTTATGTCACAGTAGCAAGAACATGCAGCATGAACTCAAATGAACTCTAGATAGGTGGCCATCTGTGAGATTAGATGTGAGATGCTTAGTGGTCAGTGTGTACCAAACAGACTCTAGAGATGATTTAATCTTTGTACCCTGAGCATCCCAAAGTACCTAATGTTCCTAGAAATGATGCAATGTCAGCTGATATAGTGTAACCCCAGACATGAGGTAATCTACTCAGACATGGTGTGATCTTAACTGTGATGCAACATGGGCTGGATACATGTGCATAAATTTTGTAAAATTTAAAGGGAAACAGACAAATAACCAAAAGACACACACTCAGCTTAATGAATAATAGGTTTAATAAAAGTAGGCACAAAATAAAATAGCATGTGCACCTACATAGTGAATAAAATAGAAGTACAATGTATAAGGCCCAACATAAAAAGTACAGTAAAACAAAGGGCCTGGGTAAGCATCAAATAACAAAAATACATCAATTGTTAGACCTTCTCTGAGGAAGAACACCACCAATGGAACAACTGTTAGACCTACCCTGAGGCAGAACGACAGCAAAAGTAAGATCAGTGAGAGGAATAAAAATAGAAGCGCCACGATTTAAAGCTGGCTCACGCGCTGAAGGAAAATCCGTTTGGGTACCATCAGACACCTTAGAATCAGTCTGGGTACCAGCACTGAGAAACAGGCCTTGAGATGGATGGGGCTGGAGTACTAGACTCTGGTCGCACAGGCTTCTTTTAGAAGGCCCGGGCCCGGAGTCATCCTTCCTGACATAAGTAAGACCATTCTTATGTAGAAATTGTGTCTATGATCCATCAGACTCGTTTTGGCAAAAACTCACTGAGCCTCAGTTCATAACAGGTTCAGTAGGAATGTAGTCCTCAAAAAGGTAATGTTGCGGACTATCCTGACTGTCCGAGTCGTCCAAAGGGATGTACTCAGCACTTGAGCAGTTGCACTTAGCTATAACTTTAAAATAAAAAGTATGTAAATACAACAAATTAGTAAAATAAGACAAGTAATTAAAATGAGTGTGACAGAGATGCTTACCCATGGCCTGTCTCTTGAGAACTGTAGAGTAAACCGGCAGTATCAGGAATATATAGTAAAATGAGCGCCACCCTAATATTTTTTTTAAAACAAACAAACCAAGTGCAATGATAATGGAAAATTATTTGTAAGAAAAATTAATTATAATGGGAAAAAATATGGAGTCAGATAACGAGGTGTATGACATAATGAACCAAAGTAAAAGAAAATGTAATTATAATGGGTGATAATATTGGAAAAAGTTGGATTATAATGGGTTAATAATTAGATAAGTTATAAGAAAAAAAATGTACAGAGGAGGGGGCTAGGTGAGCGCTCCTCCCCTTGCAAACTGTATAAAATGACCGCTGATGTCACAGACAAATCAGTCTGATTTTGGAGATGTTTGGGTTCACAACCTAGGCATTACAAAGCTGGCTCACTTGGTTTTATTGTTACAATAAAGACTGCCTTACTTCATCCAGATCTTCACGGAGTCCGGAGTCTTTCTTTGGTTCTTTTTAAAGTTAAAGCTTTTGTGTAATATTTGTAATTAAGGCATCAGTAACTAGTGTAGGAGAAAAATCTTCCACAGTTACTGGATTTTTGCCCATTCTATCTTCTGTTTGGAAGGTCACCAGGACTACCTGTTGATTTCCTCATTGGATTACCACCTGAAGGAGGGACTGATGACCATAAGGACTATGAAAAGAGATGGAGGCAAGGAATGCAGGAAGGATATGAAATTGTCAAGGAAAATACCAGAAAGTCAGCAAAAGGAATAAAAGAAACATAATGAAAATGAATAAAAGAAACAAAATAAATGAAGGGAAAATTTGAAGTTTAGTTCTGCACCCAGGCCACCATGTTCTGGTGCAAAATCAGAAATCCAAGGGAGGCACAGGAAAAGTTCATTGGGAAGATGTTATACAAACATTTGGCTGCGGGAGAGGGCCCTGTTTACTAAATAAAACCAGAATGGGGAAAGGGCAGATTGAGGGTACTGCAAGGGATTTCTTGTTACCGCTGGTTAAAACAAGTGCACAAATCAAAAGTCAGCTGCTGCAGTCAACAAGGATTTTGGTTCAGAAGATTAGGATTAAGGGTATGTCTACTAATATGACCTATCTGAGATCTAGCCCTATCAACCTGCAGCAGGAAACCATGAGTTAGAGGATACAAACATCCTGAGATACAGATCCATCAACGATTGAAGGAAACACTAAGCGAGAAGATGCAAACATACTAGAAGCCCAACTCCATCAATCTGAGAGAAGAAATAGTGACTCAGCAAGGAGGCATTACAGATAATGCACAGGTTGAACCTGACAGTATTGGAGATATGGATAACGCACTAAGTGGAAGGGGCAGTGGAGAACAGAGGTCCAGGTGGCCTAGAAGAGTAAGGAGACAACCTTTTATATACAGAGGTTAGACAATAAAACTGAAACACTGGCCAATTTAGTGTTGGAGGTTTCTTGACCAGCCTGGTGGCCAACCTTCATTGATTGCACATTCCACCAGTAAGAGCAGAATGTGAAGGGTTAATTAGAGTAATAGCACAGTTTTCACAGTTGCACACATTATGGATGACATATCAGAGTTCAAAAGAGCAAGACTGTTGCATGCTATCACCAAGACTTGTGCTATATGGGCGCATCACTGCCAAGGACTACCGAACCATTCTGGAAGACCATGTGGACCCAATGGTTCAAACATTGTATTCTGAAGGTGGCGCCTTGAATCAGGATGACAATTCACACAGCAAGACATGGCCTGCACAGCCACCAGATCTAAATATTATTGACCCACTTTGGGTTGTTTTGGAGGAGTGAGTCAAGAAACATTTTTCTCCACCAGCATCACCTGGCCACAATTCTGCAAGAAGAATGGCTCAAAATCCCTCTGGCCACTGTGCAGGACTTATATCTGTCATTTCCAAGACGAACTGATGCTGTATTGGCCGCAAAAGCCCTACACCATAATAATTATTGTGGTCTAAAACCAGGCGTTTAAGTTTCATTGAGAGTGTGGTAGTCACAATATGTAGATAAACACTCGCCTAAAGGATTATTAGGAACACAATACTAATACGGTGTTTGACCCCCTTTCGTCTTCAGAACTGCCTTAATTCTACGTGGCATTGATTCAACAAGGTGCTGAAAGCATTCTTTATAAACATTGGTCCATATTGATAGGATCTTGCAGTTGATGGAGATTTGTGGGATGCACATTTAGGGCACGAAGCTCCCGTTCCAGGACATCCCAAAGATGCTGTATTGGGTTGAGATCTGGTGACTGTGGGGGCCATTTTAGTGAACTCATGTTTAAGAAACCAATTTGAAATGATTCGAGCTTTGTGACATGGTGCATTGCTTTGTGACATGGTGCATTGTGACATGGTGCATGGAAGTAGCCATCAGAGGATGGGTACATGGTGGTCATAAAGGGATGGACATGGTCAGAAACAATGCTCAGATAGGCCGTGGCATTTAAAAGATGCCCAATTGGCACTAAGGGGCCTAAAGTGTGCCAAGAAAAGATCTCCCACACCATTACACCACCAGCCTGCACAGTGGTAACAAGGCATGATGGATCCATGTTCTCATTCTGTTTACGCCAAATTCTGACTCTACCGTTTGAATGTCTTAACAGAAATCGAGACTCATCAGACCAGGCAACATTTTTCCAGTCTTCAACTGTCCAATTTTGGTGAGTTCGTGCAAATCTCCTTTTCCTATTAGTAGTTGAGATGAGTGGTACCCGCTGGGGTCTTCTGCTGTTGTAGCCCATCCGCCTTGCAGCATACCTCGGTTGTAACGAGTGGTTATTTCAGTCAAATTGCTCTTCTATCAGCTTGAATCAGTCGGCCAATTCTCCTCTGACCTCTAGCATCAACAAGGCATTTTCGCCCACAGGACTGCCGCATACTGGATGTTTTTCCCTTTTCACACCATTCTTTGTAAACCCTAGAAATGGTTGTGCATGAAAATCCCAGTAACTGAGCAGATTATGAAATACTCAGACCGGCCCATCTGGCACCAACAACCATGCCACGCTCAAAATTGCTTAAATCACCTTTCTTTCCCATTCTGACATTCAGTTTGGGGTTCAGGAGATTGTCTTGACCAGGTCCACACCCCTAAATGCATTGAAGTAACTGCCATGTGATTGGTTGATTAGTTAATTGCATTAACGAGAAATTGAACAGGTGTTCCTAACAATCCTTCAGGTGAGTGTATATGTATATATTAATAATTTAAATTTTATGAGACCAATGTGTGAATGGTGTAAATATAAAAGGAAAGGAAGATAAGTGAAACAAACTGAATGTGCAAAAAATACATATACAGCTGTTTTAGTAGTTTTTGTTTTTTTTAAACAACATTTTAGTCAACAACAATATTACATGATGTTTTAGTCACTGTCATTGTTTATTGATATTTGTCATCGTCTTGACTTAGTCATAGGAAAAAGTTTGCTGCTGGTTCCTTCTTCCTTTTTCTCCTCATTATTTCCTTTACTTGAAAAGTTTGCTTGGTTGTTTAGATTGTAGATTACGTATTAATCTAAACATTTTATTCAGCATTTTATACTGTTCTTTGATTAATCACGATGACTACTTTCTAATACCCTTTGGTAAAAAGTAAACTTCAACTTACCTGACCATTTGTTACAGTACACGTTGCAATGATACCTAGTAAGGTTTTTTTCTTTTTTTTTTTTTTTGGTGCATGACCGCTGCATCACCTTTCAGGACACATTTTTTTTTACTTTCTATTCAAGTTTCAGCAACAAGTTTTAGTTGTGATTTCAACTGCACCAGCCATGTGTAGGGATGAGCAGGCCCCCAAAGAGAGCAAACAATCAGTCATATTCCAGAACCCTCTCCCAGCCTCCATGGCTCCATCTCGCTAATCTTATCTGCCCTTTTAGACAAGGCAGCATCTCTAACATGAAGAAGAAGGAAACTTAACCAAGGAAGTCTGTGCGTCTGGAGCCATAAAGACCAGACGACCTCGAACTCCAACGGTGTAAATTGGCAATCTGATAATCAAAGGAGGCAGTTTTACACCTCTAAGTGGGGAAAAAATCCTCCCTAACTCAGAACACTGGCCATCCCATTGACCCCAGGACACAGGATGTTCCTTGTTTCTCCACATGCCTTTGCATGAACAAAGAGGCATACGACTGAGACACTATTTAAACAACCTGTAAAGTGTGCCAGTAGGGCAAAATGCTATATACATATATTCAGCATGTTTAATGTCTGTGAGTTATGTTTTATTATTCTACATTAAAGGGATTATCAGCATTTACAAACCCCTTTTATTAAACAAAGGTATAAATGAGTGTGTAAGATACAGATTGTCTGATATCAATCAAGAGCTTATTTTATTCAAAGAACAGTGGTGTACATAGAAAATTGGTATCATGAACAGAATTAATGAAAAATGTACTTATATAATATAAATATAATAAGTATAAGTTATATAATTAATTTAATAACTTTATAAATGGTATTAAAACTCCAATCTGATGGGCCCCATGTGACAGCCGAAACCCAGCCTAATGTATGCACAAAAGGGGGAACCATGTGAGGCGTGGCTTAGCCCCGCAACCACATCCGACTGGACTAATCATCCATGGGAGGGACTGACACAAAGGGTCAAAAACGCAGTGCCCGAGCACGTCGTCTACACGTCGTTACGTCGGTTTTCATCATGGACGTCTGAAGGAGGCAAGCTCACCCTCGTGGCCTTTGCTGACATCATCCACTCTTTGAGAACTCTCAACGAGACTTTGTGCCAGGACTCCTGCAGCGAAGAAAGCCACAGAAGAAGTGCCAGAGTGCTGTCATCCGTAACCAGGCAACCAAGCCTCACCGCAAAGCTCGTTTCATAACTAAAACTGTACGTTTAAACCCAAGACTCTGTTCTTGTGACTTCCTTTGATCTAGTAAACCGTACTACTGTAGATGAACTTCATTAACTTTCACCCTCCAAACTTGGTATGTTTGTGTGTGTGTGTGTGTGTGTGTGTGTATGTGAGTGTGCATGCGTGTGTTCAAGTAGCATAGAATAGTTTAAATAAATTCTTGTTTCTTCATAAAGAACTGTTGTCTTGGTCACATATTTTAAAGTTTAAACATTTGCCCAGATATTACGTTACCTTGCTCATAATTAGGTAAGATCCCGTCCCAGGATACAATCCCGTCGGCCGCGGGATATTCAGAATTGGTAAGACACACTAAGTCATACTAAACGCTGGACGGGTAGTATATAAAGTGTATGATAAAAATTTTAATTCAGTCTAACAAAATTAACTTGAATCGTTAACGATTCGATATACCTCTGACACCGAGCTAAACACTACATAATGTAGGTAAAGAATGCAGCAGTCATTCTTAGTCTACTTTATTGTAAAACCTACATAATAATGGTATCAGGTATTTTGTCCACATTAAAATGACCTAACATTATGTACAAAACCCTTACACATGCCGCTTAAGCTTAGATGATCTCTCTTTATAGTTATTTCATGCATGCAGAGGTGAGTAGTTTACCAGAGAATTATTGACTGTAAACATTTCAGAAATCATTGCAAAGGTGGTCTGTTGTTTATAAGTTGTAATAGCGTTCTATATTTGCCTTAAACCATAGGCCTAGTGGAGGAGTCACATCAACTTTTGGAGTGTTTATTCGCTCAGGTTGAGTTGGTTAAAGATACTTAATTACAAGGTATACAAATACAGTGGTACCTTGGCAAACAAATTTAATCTGGAGACGAGTTCTTTAGGCAAAATTTCATATTGAGAAATGCATTTTCCCATAGGAAATAATGTAAATGCAGATAATTAATTTCAGCTACCCAAAAATATTACCAATTCCCAACACTATAATTATATTTTTGTGAATGGAAACAATAAAAAATATATAAAAATACATAAATCAGGTATAATCTGAAATAAATAGACATTAAATCTCACTTAACCTTTATTTATGATGCCTTGTGTCACCGGCTGCTTTAAAAACAAAACTGAAAGTGCCTCCGTTTTCTTCCTTGTACTTGAAAATATGTTGCACAACAAAATTTTATTTGTATGCTGCTTTTAGCAATTGTCATTGTCGCAAAGCAGCGTTACACAATCAAAATATTTATTTAAGTTTGTATGACTGTGTATGAGTCAAAATGGTCAGATTGTCCCTAATGAGCAAGCCGAGAGCAACAGTGGCAAGGAAAAACTCCCTGAAATGACAATAGGAAGAAACCTGGAGAGGAATTGGACTCAACAGGGAACCCATCCTCATTTGGGTGAAACAGAAAGCAGGAATTGATCTGCATTCATATTGTGTGTTATGTGGCAGAGGGGGTCTTGATCACTGGCAGCTCAGGAACTACATGTGTAGCTCGAAAGAGGGGGAAAGAGAGAGAGGGAGAGAGAAAGAGAAAGAAGAGGAGAGGGGAGAGCAGAAGAGTTAGATATGGAAATAGTCACATAATATATAAGGTGGTTGTATATTTAGTGTAGAGTGCAAGCAGTGACTCCGGCAGGACTAACTATGACAGCATAACTAAAAGGGAGAATCAGAAGGAAACACAGACATGAGGGTTCCCTGAAGTAAAGCAATCACCTCACCGTCAACAAACCTGAGTGATCAATGAGAGTGGGAAAGACAGCATCTAAACATACCAGTTCACCATAATACTCTACTTCTATGAGTCCCCCCAGATCTGCTCCTTTTTACAAAAATGTACAGTAAAAATCTATTTACAAAAATGCTTGGCTAAATAAATAGGTTTTTAGCTTAGACTTAAACACTGAGACTGTGTCTGAGTCCCGAACACTATTTGAAAGACTATTCCATAACTTTGGGGCTTTGTAAGAAAATGCTCTGCCCCCTGCTGTAGTTTTCATAATACACAGTACTGACAAGCAGCCTGCATCCTTTGATTGAAGTAGGCGTGGTCACTCAGATACTGCGGCGCAAGACCATTTAATGCTTTGTATGTCAAAAGTAGTATTTTAAAATCAATGCAAAATTTCACAGGGAGCCAATGAAGTGTAGATAAGTGTAGGGTGATGTGCTGGTATCTTTTGGTTATAGTGAGGACTCTCGCTGCTGCATTCTGGACTAACTGAAGCTTGTTCATGCACCTAGTTGAACAAACAGAGAGTAAGGTGTTACAAAGTCCAACCTAGTGGTGATATAACCATGAACTAATTTTTCTGTGTTGTTTAGTGACAATATATTCCTTATCTTGGCAATATTTCTGAGGTGAAAGAATGCTATCCTAGTGATATTATCTACATGAACTTCAAATGAAAGACTATAATCTGTAATCACACCAAGGTATTTTACTGTTGTAGTAGAAATAACAGAAAGTCCATCTAAAGTAACCGTGTGAACTAAAACCTTGCTTATAGCTGCATACAGTCCTATGACTAGAACTTCTGTCATGTCAGGATTAAGCAGAAGGAAGTTGATTAGAATCCAGTCTCTTATATCATTTACACGTTCCTCTTAACTTTATTAAGCTGTTTTTTTCTCATCTGGTTTTAATAAGACATATAGCTGAGTGTCATCAGCATTACAATAAAAACTAATACTATGGTTACGGATTATGTTGCCCAGAAGAAGCATGTAAAGGCAAAAAAGCAGTGGGCCTAAAACCGAACCCTGTGGAACACCAAACTCAAATAGGAATAGGATCTGAGACAGGAGAGGGCTGTTCTCTTAATTCCTACATTTTCTAATCTGTGTAGGAGAATACTATGATCAATGGTGTCAAAAGCAGCACTGAGGTCGAGTAACACAAGCATAGTGACGCAACCCTGATCAGAGGGAAATAGGAAATAATTTACTACTTTAATGAGTGCTGTCTGTGTGTTGTGATGAGGCCTAAAGCCTGACTGATACAGTTCGTTTATGTTATTTCTATGTATAAGCATAGCTGCTCAGCTACTATTTCTTTCCAGAATTTGATATCAGCCTTTAATTGGACAGCTGACAGGGGTCGAGGTCAGTTTTCTTAATTATAGGTTTCATAACTGCTAATTTAAAAGGTTTTAATTACCCACTGCTGAGTTAAGAATTCATTATTTTCAATAGGGGTTCTGTTATTTCTGGCATTATCTATTTGAGAAAATGAGTCGGTATAGGATCTAATACACAGGTTGATGAATTTGCAGAAGAGATGAATGAAATTAGTTCATTCTGTTCAGGGGGAGTAGAGTATTCTAGATCCTGATCTGACATGGTTAGTTTAAGATCTACATCAATTACATCAATTGTCTGGTTTCAAAGCCTGAATTTTATGCCTAATTTTTACAATTTTGTTATTGAAAAAGTTCATAAAGTCCTCACTACTGCATAATGTTGTTGTGGAGATTTCTGCAGTGGTCTTATTTCTAGCTAATTTGGCTATGGTATAAAATAAAAATCTACATTTATTTTTGTTATTTTCTATAAGAGTGGAGAGTTACATTGATCTAGCTACACTAAGAGACTTTCTGTATTTCAGGATGCTCTCCTTCCATGCTATTTGAAATACTAACTTATTATACTAATTTAGTTTGACGCCATTTACGTTCTAATTTCCAAGCCGTCTGTTTTAAAGTCCGCGTGTAATCATTATATCAGGGAGCGAGTTTCTTATCTCTAATAATTTTTCTTTTAACTGGAGCAACATTATCTAAGGTATAATGGAATGTCAACCCTAAATATACAGTCGTCTGATCGGGCTTTGTGGGGTCAGAAAGTGATCCAATCAGAGCTGATAACTATGGGAGATTACTGATAAAGCTCTGTGTGGTAGTTGACGTGAATGTACGTTTAATGCAGTGGCGCTGCATTGTGCGTACATTAAAACTATGACACACTTTAATTGAGATAACAGTCATTTGAGATAACGTTAGACAGTGGAATTGTGAATAAATTTCTAATCCAGTCCTTCTTATTGGTTGGAGCTCCCCAGTGTGAACAGAGATGTGTTTATTATCTGAAAGATATTTTTAATGATCAAGGACCACTTCCCTTTTCTGATATTAAAGAATGATATCAGAAACGACTAATCAGACGAAACCTAAAGGTATAGTATCCAGGCTTTACCAACATTTTTTGATGGCAAACTGTATTAGGGCTTAGGAAAGAGTTTCAGTTGCACAACAGAGTTAGACAAAGATTTAGTCAAAGATTTTTAGTGGGATACTGTGAGGTCCATTGTCTTGTAACCCAGATCACAAAAAAAACACTTAAACTTTTTACATAGAACATATCTTAATGTGATTGTCAGAACTACAACTAACCGAGTCTGGGTTTCAACAATAATGTTGCATCCCAACTGTCTAATTTGATGAAAAATTACAGCGCCTGCTTCATGTGCTATGATTCTGAATTGATCAATCACCCCTTAATCTTTCTAAACTTAAAAAGCGTGTTAGTCTAACAGCAGTCAAAATAAAAAAAAGAGCCTGCAACCTAGAAGACATCTCATACTCTTACTGTTAGAGCTACTTAGATGTTATATATGGAGTTCTCAACAGCTGAGTTTTGGCAGTATTGCTGAATCGTTTAAATACATGGTATAAGGTCATATTTTATATGTAGCCCTTTCACTAAGAAGATGTTTGTCCCTCTAGTGTGTTTCTGTCTGTGTGTGTATGATATGATTTTGTATGTATTGAATTTTTGTCAGGGGCATGGCTGAGCATGAGGAATTTAGGCGCAGAAGATTAATGGACAGTTAGCGATGTGTCGTAGCTGGGAGACATGGAACGTGGGGTGAATATGTTGCATTAAAGACGGAAGCAAGAGTCGGATGGTACTTGGGTTGACAGTCATCATCTTGGTCACAGTGAATGGACCGATAAAACGAGGGGAGAGTTTGCCTGACAGTGCCCTGAGAGGAATGTCCCTGGCGGCCAGCATGACTCTTTCCCCTAAATGATACTTGGGAGTCGTTGAGCAATGGCGATCCACCTGATTCTTGTACATCTTGGCAGTACATAATAATTTTTGCTCGTGACCATGTCTGCTTACAGCGGCGAACAAAGTTTTGGGCGGAAGTGACATCCACCTCCTTCATTTGTGCTGGAAACAGCGGCAGTTGGTACCTCAAGCAGCAGTGAAATGGAGACTTCCCAGTGGAAGAAGAGGGTTGAGAGTTGTGGGCGTATTTGAGAGAAACTTGTTCCAGGAGGAGGCGTTCCGTGTAGCATACATCGGAGAGCAATCTCCTATGCCTGATTTTTTCTTTTGGTTTGTCCGTTGGATTGGGGGTGAAATCCCGATGAGAGACTAGGCATGGCCCCGATAAGTTTTCCAAAGCCTCTCCAAAAGCGCGAGGTAAACTGTGTGTCTTAGCTTGAGACGTTGTCTGTGGGGAGACCATAAGTATTAGTTAGTTCCTTTGTTTCCATGGTGGAGGGGAGCTTGTAGAGTGGAACAAAATGTGCTGATTTAGAAAAGCGGTCTATGATAGTCATGATGTAGGTGTTCCCGTCAGATGAAGGTAGGCCCGTTATAAAGTCTAGAGAGATGTGAGACCAAGGGTGGTGAGGAACAGGTCTTGGGAGGCCAGCAGGGGGGTCGATTGTTTTGCTTACAGCGGGTGCAGATGTCGCAGACTGCCTCTTCTAGTGTGGAACACCAAAAGTGTTGTTGAATGTGTTGTTAAATGGTCCGGGCGAAACCCAGGTGGCAGGACAGCCTGGATCCCAGGACCCATTCCAAAAATTGAGAGCGTAGATGAAGGGAAGCAAACAGGTGATTGGGGGGAACATTGCTTGGTCCAGGTTCCTGGGTTAATGCTTTCTTGACCTTGTCAATGTCTTGTCTCGATGTCTAGTTCAATGGTTTGCAACAGTGAGACGACAGGATAGTGTCACATGGCATGGGATCTTGGGGACAGGAGAACTGTCGAGAGAGTGCATCTGGTTTCTTGTTTTTAGAGCTCGGCCAGTAGGACGGGACAAAGTTGAATCTTGAGAAGAACAGCCCCCCTTGAGCTTGACAGGCATTGAGTCTCTTGGCAGCGTGTAGATACTCAAGATTCTTATGGTTGGTCCATACTAGGAATGAACGCTCGGTTCCTTCCAGCCAGTGGTTGATGGCCAGAAGCTCTTGGTCACCCACAACGTAGTTGCTTTCGGCTGGGGACAGACAACGAGAGAAAAATGAGCATGGGTGCAGTTTGTTATCTTGCGAGGATCTCTGGGAAAGGATCCCTCCAACACCACCATTGGACGCATCAACCTCTACTATAAACTGCCAGGATGGGTCGGGAATGGTGAGAATGGAAGCGGAGGTGAAGCTTGACTTGAGGTTGGCGCATGCTGTTTCTGCCTCCTTGTTCAAACAAAAATGTCCTTGTTTCTCCAGGAAACACTGGAGGTCTCGCCGTCACGCTGGGGTTGGCCAGTTGGAAACGGCTTGAACGTATGGCTTGAAGGTAGTCTTCCACTCGTCCTCCTCCCCAATTCGGACGAGATGGTAAGCATTGTGTAGGTCCAACTTGGTGAAGATGTCAGCTCCTTGGAGAAGTTCAAAGGCAGTGACCATGTGTGGTAGTGGGTACCGGTTCCTGACAGTGATTTCGTTAAGCCCTCAATAATCAATGCAGGGGTGAAGGGACTTGTCCTTCTACTTGACAAAGAAGAATCCTGGCCCTGCAGGGGAGGAAGATGGACGGATAATTCCCGCGGTTAGAGCCTTGTAAATATACTTGTTCATTGCCTCCATTTCTTGACGTGCTAGTGGGTAGAGCCTACCCTTGGGGGAGAGGTGCCAGGGAGCAAGTCTATTGGTTCTGAGGTGAAGGTGCATGACTGCAGCACAAAAATCAATAAGCACTGGAGAGAAAAAGGAGTGACATTTTACAGGATCAGAGGGAAAGCATGCGAATATCTCTCTTCCGTGACATGAGGGCGAGAAGGAGAGAGAATGTGCTGAGGCACCCAGACAGCGAAAGAGTGGAGGCAAGGCGTAAGGCAAACTTGGCAACGTGAAATCACGAATCAAAACGCAAGAGAATTCGACTAGAAGGCACGCAGTAAACCATAAAGGTACTCAGCATGACACTGGTGTGCGGACAGGGCGAAAACAGGGCGTGGGAAAAACACATGACTACCTAGGAAAAACATGACTGTGTGTTGGGTAATCTGACAGCGTGGGAAAGGAAATGTCAAAAGGTGAAAAGGTCTTAGAACGCCGTGTGTGGACTGGCAGCGTGACAGTTTTATGTATACACCAGACTTATTATTTTATTTTATTATTATTTATGTTATCTTTTTTCTATACATGTCCATGCCCTTATGATCTCGTTGTGCAATTACTTAAAGTATTTAGTCTTTCATTATTCTTCATTTAATTACCTTGTGTTCTGCTATAACTTACAACATGTTCTCTTGTCTTAGGTGGGTTTTATGTACGTACAGAAGGTAGATAAGCGGTATTCTACTTTTACCGCCGCACCTCATGGCGACGGTATGCGTTTACTGTTTTTAACCCACTGAGTGGCGCTATTTAACTATAGATCGACGCCTCAGTTCATTCTCTCAAGGATTAATGAGCCGCAGCTCCTTTAGAGCTACACGTAGTAGCGGATAAAAATTAAGTGTAACATTGTAGTTAAACAAATAATCACAGTACTAAAATTACAGTACAAATGTGGAATTAAAATTCAATTAAATCTTGTTAGGATCGAATTTAAGCAAAGTAGTCAACGTTAACACAGTGAGCCTTTAGAATTTATCAGGTGTAATTATAAAAGCTTTCTTTCTTTCTTTCTTTCTTTCTTTCAAAAAGGGGTTTTGTGTCATCTTATATTTTGTGTTCTTTAAATTTATAGTAGATTCATTAACTAAAATAAATGAAACTGAATGACCATAAAATTCAAACATTGTCAGGACTTGCCACTGCATCAGCAGATGTTGTTGTCATTCAGCCCCGCTTGTGTTTTTGTGGTATTTATAAGAATGAAATGCAGTAGGCTGTTATGATCATCATAATTTCTTTAATAAATAATGACCCCCGTTGCGCAGTACCACCGATGGCAAAACCTTATGAAATACAAGTGAAACATTGAACGAATTTACAGTCACAGTACTAAAATTATAGTAATAAGTGTTTCTTGTTTGCATCGAATTTAAACAAAGCAAATGTATACCTTTATATCTAGCCTTTAGATTATATCATGTGTAACACTAGAAAGCAACTAAAAATTAATGAAAGCAAACAGGGTGAGAATTGTTTTCGGTGAACTTGAGCGCATCAGAAAATTTACCAAAACTCCATGTATACTTGCCTCACAGATGTGAAATGTATATACTTATGAAAAGCGAAATATCTGCTTTTATATAAACTTATGGAAAACAATTTTAAATGTCTAATTTTAGACAATGTAATTCGTATGAAAAGGGAATTATAGGTGCATCCAAGAGAGAGAGAGAGAGAGCAAGAGAGAGATCCTGTGCGCTCAGTTTAAGTTTATTATTGCACAAAGCGCAAACTCTCTCCCTCTATCAATAAATCCTCAGTAAGGACAGTAAGCCCCGAAAGGATAAAAGTTCTTAAAAGTTTTTTGTTTTATTTTCCAGAGCCCCGTTGCCTTTTAAATTTCTTAATTAATAATCCCACGCTATCTCCAAACAGGAAGGTCTTCCCTTGCATATCATAAGCATTCTCGTGAATTCCTATTTCGTTGACCCCTCTAAAGCACTGCGTAAGGGCTCCTATCATTATAACATCTTGTGGTGCAGCTTTCCAAACCGCGCCACATCCTGTAACACGTTGCTGTTTTTTAAACACTGGAATGGAAGAGATGGAAAGTTTCCCCATCATAAGATGCCTTGTATTGTTTTTAATCACTCTATACACAACCCGTGATTTTTAATGCTATTTAACAAATGAAAAATACAAATGGAATATTATTTTGTTTTTTATTTTCATTTTTTATACATTTTAAAAATATTTTATAAAAATACTAAAGAAAATTGTGTATAGAGTGATTAAAACCATACAATTTATGTTATGATAAGGAAAATCTCAATTTCATCCATTCCATGAATTAAAAATGGTAACAATGTCAATTTTAGAATCTAGAATCCAGAAGATGAAATTTACACAAATTTAAAAAGAGTTCTGAAGCACTGCAGGTCTTCAGAAGAGCCTCAAATCCAAGAGGGTCTTAAAGGGGGGAGGAGTGCATTTTAGTTTCTCTGAATGTATAGGTGAGAACAGCTGATTCACACCTGGGGAGGGGTAAATTATTTGCATTTGAATGTTGTCTGACATTGTGAAGCACACACAGTAACACTAAAACAACAACAACCCAGGATAAATAGGAATAAGAGGCCATGATTATACTGCATAAATATTATTTAGTACAACAAAATTTCCCCACGCTCTAGAAAACTTTGTGTGCGGTTGAGTGCTGATTAGACTAGGTAGGAAATTAAAGTAAACAACAATAGCCCACATTTACAAAATCTTTTTTTATTTAGACTATAAAAAATAATCCTGCATCTATTTTTAGGTGTGCCAGCCACCACTTTTTAGTTAGAAGTTTTCAATACAAATGTTATAATGCCCACATGACTATTTAATTGACCTATTTAAACCATTAAACTTTTTATTTTACTATTTCAGCTCTTATTGTTTAATTTACTTAAAAATAATATTATAAACAAGAGCAACATATATATTGCTGAAGCTCAAATCTCCGAAATCGTTGGGGCATTTTTTTCTACATAGACTCTACATAGAATTTTTAATAACAGATTTTTAGCTGTACATACATGCATTCTTTGTACAGATAAAATTGTCAGCTAGTGAACTTGATCGTCTGTCTAAACATTTAACCAATGTTTTTTTTTTTTTGACTCAATATTGTACAGTAAATATCAATAGCTCCGGTTCAGATTTTTCATGTCATGTTTGGCCCTTGTCTACCTACTGTATGTACTGTATGTTTACGTAGAGAATGCCGATGTCCCATATTTAACACATAACATCACAATATATTTCTATACTTTGTATGGCTTTGTATGGCTTTCCATTTCAATTCTATTTTATTTAATTATTTGTACATAATGTAATTTTTTTACAGCTAAAATCTTTTTGTATATTTTCTATAGTTCTATGTTCCTATTTTTTCCTCTTATTTCATACTTTATATTCTTATTTGAAAACTCTTATTTTTTTATTTTAAATATGTAAAAATACATTTTTAACGTGGATGCCAATGATAAAAAAAAAAAAAAAAAAAAAAAACATGCCACTGGTTTAGATCAGCTCAGTTTGAAGATGAACCTTAATCTTTCAAATGGTGTCTCTCTTGGCACTTAGAAGTTGACCTGGTGATAGTACCTGATGTCAGGTACATTTGTCATATTTGAAAAAGTCAGTAATGGGAAAGAGAGAGAGAGATAGAGGGAAAAGAAAGTAAAAAGAACAAGTGATGAGAAAGAGTAGAGAATAGTAGCAAGTGACTGTGTGTGTGTGTGTGTGTGTGTGTGTAAAAACTAAATTAGAAAAAAAAAAATCTAATTGCTCCTGTCCTTGTGCTTCATCACCCCTGAAACTTAAAGTATTTATTTAATATATCAAAAAACACAAAGAACAATTAAATGTATTAAGAGAAAAACTCTTTCATTTTGCAGAACATTGTGTGATTGCAGAACAGACATATCTTGCCAGTATTAATGAGTCAATGTGTAAGAACCTACATGTTTGAGATACATACAAATATCTAAGAACTCAATTGAACCAAAACATTTAAGAGATTATCATGTGTATTTGAAGTATTTCACAGATCAAGAGCTCTCCTACAAACATTAGAAGCATGACATTACCTAATTAATTTAATGTAAAAAAAAAAAAAAGTGTATAGTGTATAACTTTTCCACGCTGTTGTTCTCTGCAGGCAGCCACATTTTTAACAAAAAAGTAAAAAAGTAAAAAGATTTTTAATATGTTTCTTCATAATCTGACCACTTATACCATAGATAACTGGATTTAACAGAGGAGGAAATATCAGAAAAAATAAAGACATGAAAGTCCGGAAATCATATGGAAAATAACTGGAATTTAACCGGCTTTGTATTATTTCAAAAATTAATCCAATTGAATAATTTAAAAGAGCAAGAAGATGAGGTGTACATGTTTGGATGGCTTTATTTTGAGATTCCTTAGAGGAATATATGCAAACGTGCAAAATGTGTGCATAAGAGAATAAAATCATTATAAACTGTGGAATCATGTAAACAACTGTCACACCAAGTCCAGTTATGTTATGAACAGTGATGTCTGTGCAAGAGAGTTTTATGAGTTCAAAATTTACACAATGTGTCTTATCTATAATTTCTCTGCAAAAGGTTAAGCGTATTGTGAATGATTCATATATCAGAAACGTTGCTAATGGATAAGCCCATGCAAAAAAAATGAATACCTTAAGCTTTTTTGTTGACATCATATCATGATAGTGAAGCGGGTAACAAATTGCAACATAACGATCATAGCTCATGAAGGCCAATATATTTAGCTCAATAATAGTATAGGTATGTAAACAGAAAATTTGCACAAGACAATTTGTTAAAGATATTTTATGCCTCTCTGTAGCAAGATTGAATAACAGATGAGGAATCAAGCTTGTGCTGCCAAAGATGCCATTACATGACAGATTGCATACAAAGATATACATTGGATTATGCAATGTTCTTTTAAAGTAGATAATGCCAATAAAAAGTAAGTTTAGCAAAAAAATTACAACATAAAGTATGAGAAAAATAAAAAAGAACAAATGCTTCTGCTGGTCCATCACAAAGTAGCCATCCAGAATAAATGTGCTAACACTTGATCTATTTTCCATGTTGCGTAAGAGCTTTTCTACAGACAGAAGGAAAAGAAATATTAATTATAATGGAGATATTCAAACAATAAGGCATATATTTGTTTTCTGTTTACACAAAGTATGATAATTCAACTGTTTATTATAGATTTGCATGCTTAAAGACCTTAGAAAATAATAGATGTGAGTAACAATGTAGCTTATTTCTAACACCAAAAAGACATTTAAATTGCTTAACTGTAACTATTAACTTTACGGCCATAATGAAACATTTTATACATAAGTAAAATAAAATATAATAAAACCCTCAGACATTTAATAAACTACTGAATCAAAAATACTGCCATTCAAGTACAGTTTTCTGCTGATTACTAACTTGTCGAATGTTTGTTGAAAAAAATTTGTTATTTAAGCACAAGTTGCCTGATGGTTCAACCTAAAGGTTGTTCTTATTAGAGGTTTGGCTTGGCAGTCAAGCTAAGTTTTATCACTGTGAAAAATGGGGTGGTGTATGATATTACCATCTCTTCTGGGCTGTTAAATGTCTTTTGGGATTTCCATCATGTTCTGCATATCTAAGTATAACATCATTATTGGTGTGTGTCAAACAACCTTTCCTAGGCAGAATGATCCTGGGAGTAGGTTGATACTGCAATCACAAGGTCTGGTGGCAACACTTAAGCCTTCTGCCTCAAAAAGATTTCCCAGGGGTCCCAGTACTCTTTAAGCACTTGGCAAAAATCTAACATATCTGAGACAATGGGAGCTAGAATCTGAACATCTTTGAGACAGTCCTGGAAACATCAGGAACTCCTAAAAGATAAAATATGAGGGAACTAGTCAGTGAAATGTCACAGACTAGGATCCTCAAGTTTAGGACAGCCATTTCGCCAACTTTATGGTGCTCCAAGGGCATATCCTTAACACTGAGTCTAATTTTATATGTCTGACAGATAATACTGATGAAGAGATTTTGCTGTTTGACCCCGTGTCCAAAATCACCAGAAATGTGTTTAAATTGCAACCCTTGTTAGCTTTATTCTATGGGTAAAGTCTGATACTATGCTTCTGCTATCTGTTTTTGCCATTAATATGCTTTAGTGGGACTTCATTTTCTCTATTCTTATGTTTTCCTTAACACAATCTTTACTTGTGAACATTCACATCCTGAGACCAGGAGGATGATGCATGATTGCCAATAACGTGCTTTACTGGGACTTCATTTTCCCAGCACGTAAATTCTTCGGTAGCTGATCAGTAGTCTCAAAAGTATGCGTCACTGCATGGTGGAGCCTGTGTCATTATGAGACTCCTAGCTAGAATATTTTGTTTTGTCCAGCCCTGCCGTTTACATCCCCAGATAATAATGTCATAGTTACATTTTGCAGAACATAATGGTAATCCCAAAAGACATATAATAGCCCAAAAGAGGTAATATACACCATCCCATTTTTCACAGAGTAATAAAACTCAGCTTGACAGCTAAGCAAGTCATCTAAAAAGAACAACCTCCTTCTTTAGGCGAATTCTACTTTAGTTAAAAAATTTTGAAACAAACATTGGACAAGTTAGTAATCAGCAGAAAACTATACTTGCATAGCAATATTTTTGATTCAGTAATTTATTAAATATTAAAAAAAAATATTTATATTTTATATTTTATTTCACTTATTTAAACAATCTACCAAAATGTTTCTTTATGGCCATAAAGTTAATAGTAACAATTAAGCAATTTACTACAATGTTACACAAGTCTGTTCTTGTATGAGGGCTTTAGGCATGCAAATCTATAATACACAGTTGAATTAGTATGCTTTACATGTAAACAAAAAACAGATTATATATATTGTTTTAATATCTTCATTATAATTAATATTTATTTCCCTTCTGTCTGTAGCAAAGCTCTTACACACAATGGAAAATAGATCAAGTGTTACCACATTCATTCTGGATGGCTACTTTGTGATGGACCAGCAGAAGCATTTGTTCTTTTTTATTTTTCTCATACTTTATGTTGTAATTTTTTTACTAAACTCACTTTTGATTAGCATTATCTATTTTGAAAGGACATTGCATAATCCAATGTATATCTTTGTATGTAATCTTTCATGTAATGGCATCTTTGGAAGCACAAGTTTGATTCCTCATCTCCTATTTAATCTTGCTACTGAGGGGCATAAAATATCTTTACCAAATTGTCTCATACAAATTTTCTGTTTACATACATATAATATTATTGAACTAACTATATTGGCCTTAATGAGCTATGATCGTTATGTTGCAATTTGTTACCCGCTTTACTATCACGATATGATGTCAACAAAAAAGATTCAGGTATTTATATTTTTTGCATGGGCTTATCCATTGGTTACTTTTCTGGTATATGAATCATTCACAATACGCTTAACCTTTTGCAAAGAAATTATAGATAAGACACACTGTGTAAATTTTGAACTCATAAAACTCTCCTGCACAGACATCACTATCCATAGCATAACTGGACTTGGTGTAACAATTGTTTTCATCATTCCACAGTTTATAATGATTTTATTCTCTTATGCACAAATTTTGCGTGTTTGCATATATTCCTCTAAGGAATGTCAAAACAAAGCCATCCAAACATGTACACCCCATCTTCTTGCTGTTTTAAATTATTTTTTTGGAATAGTTTTTGAAATAATACAAAGCCGGTTTAATTTAAAATATTTTCCATATGATTTCCGGACTTTCATGTCTTTATATTTTCTGATATTTCCTCCTCTGTTGAATCCAGTTATTTATGGTATAAGTGGTCAGATTATAAAGAAACATATTGAGAAATTTTTTACTTGTTAAAAATGTGGCTGCCTTTACACACTGCCGGTGCCTCCTTTTTTTTTTTACGTTAAATTAATTACAGTAGGTAATGTCATGCTTCTAATGTTTGTAAGAGAGAGTTTTTTTTAACTTGCAACTTTTCATCTGTGAAAAACACGATAATCTGTTAAAGCTTTTGGTTCAATCGAGCTCTTGTTGTCTTAATGTTCTTACACATTAATTCATTACTTCAGACAAACTCTGTCCGTTCTGAATCTCAAAAGTTTTTTTCATAAGATTTAACTGTTCTTTCCCTCCTGAAAAAAAAAACAGCATAGACCAGCATGATTTATATGCTGGTCTATGCTGGTTAATACTGGTTAGTGCTGGTCTGATGCTGGTTTAGCTGGTCAACCAGCATAACTGATATAAGACCAGCAGATCAGATGCTTTCACTTTTCTGATGCTGGTCCACAGCATACCAGCATACATTTTGCTGGTATGCTGGTGACCAGCATTATAGTGCCATGATACTATTCTGTTCACCACCCCATCTAATGTTGGTATGGTATAAAAGCAAGAATACATGGAAGATTGTCGTCCAATATGTAAAATATAAAACAGAATCAGTATAAAATCAGCTTTATTGGCCAACACAAACAATATTAACATTGTGTAATATGTAACAATATATACAATATGCACATTTGTAACAATATGATAATTTAACAATGAACAGCAAATAAGTTTGATACAAAAATAATAACAAAAACAAAACATGAGACCAACCTCTCAGGGACACTTTCACACAGTTACTTTCACACCACAGGAGTGTAAATGAGTGAGCTTGGCCTTCACTCTTTATTTAGGGGTCTGCAGGTTTATGGGCCCTGAAGTAGTTCTGACATGTCCTGACATTTGTGTATTTTTCTTACTTATAAACATATAAATGTAACCTTACTTATAAACATATAAATGCCATCTCTTTCACCTAGTGCAAAGTAAATGTCCAGAATTGAGGGAAGAGGGACACAGATGATCCTTATACACAGAAGGCACATTTTTGGCATACTGTAAATATGGCTGTGAACAGACATTCAGGGTAAAACAGTGGGAACAGGAACAGTGCACTATGAAGAAAGGGTGTTAGGTTTGTAAAAGCCCACTTTTACACCCTATACACAGTCATACATCTTTGTGCCTCTCTTGAAAAGCAGTTCTTGTTTAACTCAAGACACAAGTCAACATCACATCCCTGGCATTTCCATGGTGTTTATGGCTGCTTACCATAAACTGATTTGCAATTCACACAGACCCTGTGACCAGCACACAACACAAACTTTTGAAATGTTACACAACAATTTATACTTTTTGCATTACGATTTACATTTACACCTTAATATCACAAACATCTGTAAGCTACATAAAGCAGTATGTTAGGCAACGGTTGCTAAAGTGTTTGTGCTAAATAAAATTATAGATAGCAGTTTCTAACCAAAAAAACAAATAGCTACCATAACAAGAAGCTATACAAAATAGGGTGAATATATTATAAATATTTACACCACAGCTGATACTGACAACCATCTGTAATCTACATACTGTCAGGCATTAGCTTAGCCACCTGTGAGCTAACCTGTTTGTGCTAAGCTACATAAGGCAGTATGTTAGCATGATTTAGTAGTGTTAGCTACATGCTAACCAAACCATGTAAGTGACATTAAATGTCAATGTTTCGCATAAATTGGCAAAAGCTTGTGAGACAATGAAGAAAAATAAATTAATAGTTTATATAAATTAAATATATTTATATTATCTATTTATTTATCTTGGCAATATTTCTTAGGTGAAAGAAAGCTATCCTTGTAATATTATTCACATGTGCTTCAAATGAAAGGCTGGAATCTATGATCACACCAAGGTCTTTTACTGTTGCACTTGATGGAACAGAAAGGCCATCTAAAGTTACAGTGTGATCAGAAAGCTTACTTCTAGCTGCTTGTGGTCCTATGACTAGAACTTCTTGGTTTTGCTGAGACGTATAATTGTGTGTCATCAGCATAACAATGAAAACTAATACCATGTAGCATGTAAAGGGAAAAAAGCAGTGGGCCTAAAACTGAACCCTGTGGAACACCAAACTCCACTTGAGAACATGAGAAATGGTCATCATCTAAATCAAATAGATCTGAGCCACAAGAGGGCAGTTCCCTTAATTCCTACTACATTTTCTAATCTGTGAAGGAGAATACTATGATCAATGGTGTCAAAAGCTGCACTGAGGTGCAGTAACACAAGTATATTTACACAACCCTGATGAGAGGCCAATAGGAGGTTGTTTACTACTTTAACAATCCTAAATCCTGACTGATAAGGTTCATGTATGCTATTTCTGTGTAGATGTGAACATAGCTGCTGTGATACTACCTTTTCCAGAATCTTGGAGATAAAGGGAAGGCATGTAATTAGAAAGCTGACAGGGGTCAAGGTCAGGTTTCTTGATTAGCAGTCTAATAACTGCTAATTTAAAGGATTTGGGAACATACCCACTGCTGAGTGAACAGTTAATTACTTTGCTATAACAAAGTGTTGACTCTAGCTATTCAGTCGCCTGTTTGAGTTCTGTGAAGTCAGATGGCGATCCAATCAAAGTTGACAACTGTGGGATAAAGCTCTGTGTGGTATTTGATGTAAATGTACGATTAAGGTGGTAGCGCAGTGCTGTGCATACATTATTACTATGATATGTGTTAATCGAGACAAGGTAGTGATCTGAGATAACTTCAGACTGTGGACTTGTGGTTATATTTCCTATACTTAATCAGAAGGATAATATTAAATCCAAAGTGTGACCTGCTTTATGAGTGGGTCCTACTACACACTGATTTACTCCTACTCCGAGTCCAGTATGGGCATAAATGCTGTTCTCAGAGGGTCTTCTGGATTCTCAAAATGAATATTAAAGTCTCCAGCAATTAACGCTTTGTCTACAGAAACAACAAGGTTTGAGAGGAAATCTGCAAATTCACAGAGAAACTCAGAGTACGGCCCTGGGGGTCTGTAAATGATGATTAGCGGGATCGACTGAGCTGACTTTATGTTACTGTAGAGAGCTTCAAATGCATTAAATTTAAATCTGTGTTTTTGTACGATAGTCAGATTATCATTGTAAATAAGTGCGATACCTCCTCCTTGTTAGGAACCTCCAGTAGAGGTCACAGTTTCTGTCTGTCTGTAGTTTTTGTTGGTCGACTCAGTTTCCCAGAGTGCTCACCTGAACTGAGGTGGCTCATTAAAGTTTCTATAAATAGCATGGGAAACTGGGTCGAGCATTGTTTGTTTGTTTGTTTGTATACCGTCATGTGGGCATTCCTTTTTGTTTCTTTAAGTTTATATTTGGTTTATGTTTTGTAACCTTTGTTTTCAGAGGGCTCTAGTTTTGTTTTCTGTATGTTCCTTGTTCTGATGGATTCATGGAGCTGCCTTGTTCAGTGTTTAGTTAGGCCGTGTCTCCTCCTGTGTAAGTACTGTTCTGTGTCTGCCCAGTGTCAGCCTTCTTGTGTAGTTCTTTGTCTGTTTAGTTTTGTGTAGCCACATGAGGGCCTAGCCGCTAACAGGGTTAGCCGGTAGTAGGCCTTGGCTGCTAGTAGGGTTAGCCGCTAGTAGGGTTAGCCTCCAGTAGCCTCTAGTGGGATTGACTGCTAGTGGTTCTGGTCGCTAGTAGGTTAGCCGCTAGTTAACTCGTCCGGTTCAATCCAGGTCTCTGTTAAATATAATATATCAAACTCCTGATCTGTGATAGTTTCTTTAACAATAACTGCTTTACAGTAGATGCGAGAGATCTAATATTTAACAGTCTTAGCTTCAGATCAAAGGTGCCGGCTGCGCATTCAGTGTGATCGGTGTTTGTGGTGTCTGTGTTAATTAAATTACTAAAACAGACTTTCTGAGTCTTTCTAAATTCATGTTTATGTTTAGCTTGGGGAACAGACACAGTCTCAATATGATGAACCCTGAGTGATGACTCTATGCAGCTAGCAGACGGTTGGTTTAGCCTGTCCTGGGCTCTGGATTGTCACCGATTAACTAGGCCTCTTCTGAGACTATGTGCTATACTGCAAGAAATGAGAGCAGCACCTTCCCGAGTGGGATGGACACCGTCCCGCCCTAACAGGCCAGCTTTGCCCTCAAAGGTCTTCCAGTTATCTATGAAGCCCACATTCTTTTCGGAGCTCCACCTGGACATCCAGCAGTTCAGCGACCATAACCTGCTGTAAGCTATGTCGCCACGTCTCATTGGGATGGGACCAGAGCAAACTACTTCTTTGGACATCGCCTTCGCTATTTTAAACACTTCTGTAAAGTTATGCTTGCTAACCTCTGAACGACGAAAGCGTATATCATTAGCTCCAGCATGTACCACTATCTTAGAGAACCTATGCTGTCCTAGAGCCCTAAGATTACCTGCTATGTCCGGTGCTTTGGCTCCCGGTATACACCTGACCACTGCCGCTAGAACCCCTAAAGGCCTAGCTAATTTCATGTGTCTCAGTATAGAGTCTCCTATAACCAGAGTTCTTTCAGGTTTCTCAGCGGGTGCATCACTGAGGAGAGCAAACTTGTTGAACACGTGAAGCGCAGAAGAGGTGTGCTCCGGTGGGCTAGCCTTAGCGTTGGCTAAACGAGTATGCCGCCGAGTCGTCACCCACTCGCCCCGCTGTGAGGGCTCTACTGCCGAAGTTCGGGGCTCGTTATCTCGGCCTCGTTATCTCCACCCAGACTTTCCGTTACGGGAATAATTCTGCTCTCGCGCTCTCTAACCATCTCTAAAGTCTGGATGAGCTCCTCTAATGCTAATATCTTATCCATCAGGGTGCTAACTAACACACACCTATGACAAGTAAAATTATCACTAATGACGGAGGAAGAATGTCTAAACATCCCTCTACACACTGCACTCTACACACTGAACGAGCTGAATGGTAGACATGATAACGTACCTTTGTGCCAGAGTTTTAATTATTTGGTGATGGATTCCACTTGTTGTTTGTCAGATGATGTGCACGTTCTCCCAAAAAGCGCAAAAAAACAGATAAAGTCCAATAGCGTAAAACTAGTTTGTTATTTAGTAAAAACGAGAAAAAATATAGTTATAAAAACAAAATATAATCTTAACGCTGTTACAAACAAACAAGGAACTTTTGCGGGAACAATAGGAAAAACAGGAAGCTACGTCACCAACAGTCTATTACTTTCTATTTCATGGTTTCCTAATGTAATTGGGTGACCTGATGACACCCACATTCGTATTAAAGCTCCTTCAGTAAATGATGGAGACTATGTTGTAAATCGATTCATAGCATCAATGTACAGGTAACAACTTTTATTTTTTCCCCTTAATTTTTTTGCCTTGTTAAAATCATTCATTCATTAGTCCAGAGAGGGCATGCGATATAGTGGCTTGTGTTGTGCTTCACAACATTGCCACCATAAAAGGAAAGAACTACCATCCTTGTATTGAGGAAGATGGCCCAGAGGAACCCCTACAGATTTTGGCACACAGAGATGGAAGACTTTTGAGGATTTGTCAAAAATACTTTTATTAAATTGTTTGCACTGGTCTGCTGTGCAGTTCATTTCTTTGTAGTTCAAATGTTTGTGTGTGTGTTTTTTTCTACATTGCTTTATATACACAACACCTTTAACTTCCACAGATTAATATTCACACATTCATTAAAGTTCTCACCTTAAGGCGATGCTTCAGTAATTCAATTTCTAGTGTTGCTTTTTTAATGGATAGCCTTTTCTCTTCCATTTAAAGCTGTATAAGGTCCATCTCCACATCACTTTTTCTTATTTGTTTTTCAAGATGGGGCAGAGGACTCCAGTACCTGGTTGATTGGGAAGGTTACCGTCCCGAGGAGCGATCTTGGGTTCCAGCTTGGTTCGTCCTAGACCCCGAACTCATCCGGGACTACCGTCATCGGGTATCCTCCACTCCAGGATCGTTGAGAGTCGGTCCTGGACAGCGGGGTACTGTCATGCACACTCGTAACACTACCGGCACTAGGACCCGAAAGTACGGTCGGGTTTCCAGGAAGCATAAAAGGAGACAAAATGGCGCTTCACATTGCTCAGTCATTGAGTTCGCCCATGCCGTTGCTGACGCTACGCCGACTACTCTGTGAGTACTCACCGATTCAGGTTGCTTCTTTGATTGAGTGTGTGTTGCTAGAACGCTGGTTTATTTGTGTAGATCCTTGCTCTTCGCGTAAGAGAGTTCTTAGACTAATCGCATGGTTATCCTGCCTATTCGTGCTGCTTCTGCGTTTGGGTTTACCATGTTTTAGATCTCGAAAGATGGGATCTGCTACCTCTCTCTTTGGGCGGAAGAATAAACACAGTTAAAATGAATCTGTTTCCAAAATTCCTTTACCTATTTCAGTGTCCTCCAATCTTTTTAACTAAATCTTTTTTTCAGTAACCACGTATTAAACAAAGTATCCTACAGAGGCCCCATGAATTAGGAGGAATGGCAATTCCAAACTTTCTTTATCATTATTGGGCTGCTAATGTAAGGGCGATGTTATTCTGGGCGCAGTGTGCAGTCAACTCTCCCATCTGGGTAGCTATAGAGTAAGCATCCATGGGATCAATATCTCTCTCATCATTATTATGTGCTAAATTGCCACAAAAAAAATCCTACATCTTCTTTGACCTCAAACCCACTGGTTATACACTCTGTTAAAATTTGGAATCAGTTTCGGCGTCATTTTAAGCTTACGGATCTATCTCTGATAGCACCACTGAATGAGCACTGCATGTTTGCTCCTTCTTATACAGATAAGGCTTTTGGGGTTTGTGGTATTGTGTCATTATACGATCTTTACATTGACATTATCTTTGGCTCATTTGAACAACTTATACAAAAGTTTAACATTCCCAGAACACATTTTTTTTAGATATCTACAGCTGAGGAATTTCATTTCCTTTGTCCTTTGTCTCCTTCTCTCCTCCTACTTTTTAATTTGTTTCCTTTCCTTTGTCTCCTTCTCCATCCCTCTTAGATTCTGTTTTTAGCTGTAAACCAGAAGCCAAACAGATGATTAGTGCTGTATACAAATTATTAAACACAAGTAACTCAGCCACATTAGATGTACTTAAAGACAAATGGGAAAATTATTTACAAGAACAAATCTCAGATAATCTGTGGCAAAAGATAATACATAGAATTTACTCATCATCAGTCTGCCTCAAACACAGAGTTATTCAGTTTAAAATTGTTCACCGGCTTCACTGGTCTAAGGTTAAACTGGCAAAGATTAGAGAGGACTTTGATCCCACATGTGACCGATGTAAGCAGGAACCAGCTACACTACTGCGTATGTTCTGGACATGCCCAAAGCTATACAATTTTTGGAGTTTTATTTTTGATACCTTGTCAAAAATATGCCAGATACCATTAGAACCATCCCCATTTATTGAACTTTTTGGTGTTGACCCAAGTGGTACTTGTCTGAATGACGCCAAGGCCAATAGGATCGCCTTTAGCTCCCTTCTCGCTAGGAGACTGATCCTGGCTAAGTGGAAGGAGTCGTTACCACCAGTGGGTGCTCATTGGATTAAAGAGGTATTGTACTTTCTTCACCTAGAAAAGATTTGCTATTCTATAAGGGGATCGACTCAGGAATTTTATGATGTCTGGCAACCATTTTATAAGCTATTTTGAAAATATAGATGAAGAGCAACTGGATCTGTAATAAAAGATTTCTTTTTTTAATCTCTGTTTCTAATACTTCCTTCATTACATTTTCTGTTTGATGCGTAATTTATTTAATTTTCTTTCTTTTTCTTCCTTTTTTTCTTTCTGCTGACTGGCTGTTTTTTTGGTTTGTTTGTTTTCTTCTTCTTTTTCTTTAGTGTAGATTTTTGTTGTTGTTGTTGTTGTTTGATTGTTGTTGTTTTTATTGTGGGGTGGGGGGAGGGGTATGGGTAGAAAAAAAAGTGTACAATGTAACAATGTATGTATATGTAACTTGTTTATATTTCCAATAAAAAAGACTTTGATAAAAAAAAAAAAAAAAAAAAACTTACTCTTCTCAGGTGGGTTTGGGGTAAATCAAACCGGAGGTTAAGATTTACCAAATGGTAAGTTAACCCAGCTTTATGGAATACCCCCGGCACTAACCAGTATTAACCAACATAGACCAGCATATAAATCATGCTGGTCTATGCTGGATTTTTCAGCAGGGCAGACTAAGATCTAAACAGACTTTAAGACTAGACAGAATAACAGCTAAGTTAGTAGTTCAATGATTAGTAGTTAAACAGACTAGTATCTAAACATGCAAGAGAGTATACACACAAAAGGCTAATCCTCCTAGAGGCTAATCCTACTAGGGGCTAACCATGCTAGAGGCTAAGCTTGTAGACACAGAGACAAGGAAACATACGAACAGCAACAGTCTTACACAGTCTTTCACAGACATTGGGAAACACGCAGAACAATACTTACACTAACAGCTCCACAACACTAAAGCACAATTAACATAAATATAACTGCACTAGAGCCTACTTAATACATAGGTTAAGAAACCTAACTTAAACCAAAACAAATGCCCACATGACCAATTCCCTGCAGTCACAATCAAGGTCACCTGAATTCTAGAACACCTGCACCAATTAACCAGGTGCTTAAATAGGACTCAGCAACAGAGAGACTTTGCGAAGTATATGCTCTCGTGAGCTATCCGGACATTACCAATCCTTGATCCTTATGATAGCCTTCCTATCTATGACCTTTAATCCGTTTAATAATTTCCGATTCCTTGCCTATCCTAGTGTGTGTGTTTTGCTGATCGACCGACCCTTGCCTGTTTTGTTGACTACGAGTACTGCTTACCCGTGTTTTGGTTATTTTCTGAGTAAAATAAATCTTGCCGTTTACCTGCACTTGCTCCCTCCTTCACGTCATTCCTGAAACTTTAAATATACACTAAACTATAAACACTGCCTTTTGCAAAGTGAAAGTAAGTTGCGCGTGCACGCTTTTTGATCAAAAGGCTAATAAAAGTGCGCGCAGACATGAGCAGATCAATCAATAAAACTGCAGACATTCTCCACCAGAAATTAACAAACACAAACATATGTTACTCGCTGAATACAATGCGACAGTACGCAGAATCCCTGGATTTGAGTGCGCTTTCTCCATTCATTAGTAGTAGTACACTCTAACAAATGCTGGGTTTCTGTAAACACATCGTTGGGTTGTTTGTGCTGGGTCAAAGTTCTGGGTTATTTAGGGTACTTTAATCACACTGTTGGGTTTCTTTTGCTATGAATACTAAAAGTGCTACATGAATAAACTCAATGCAAAAAATGGAAAAAGAAATGTCTCTGTTTCCTCCCTAGACCTTTTGTCTGCATCAACTGAAGCTGCGCGTCTTAAGCTCAGGCCTAAACATAAATTTTTTGCCTATGGACAGATATATTATGTTTTATCTAGAATCGCTGCAATTTACGCTGGTTTCAAAACACAACGTTTTCTTTGAGCTCCAGACAATCCCCAAGCGCTCGGAGCTCATGTACCCGCTCAACGCTTAATACAACTGTCCATACAGTAAATAAATAAAAAAAAAAGGTATCATAGTTGGATTTGATGTTTTTTATTTTGAAGCCCAACCCGAAAAAGTTGGCAAAAATTTGAGATAATCAGTTACATAAAACTTTTTAATTAATCATGTTTTCAATACATTTCACTTATTATTTCACAATATTACAGATTAAAACAAGGAAAGAAGAGCTTCAGTACATTGTGCTGGCGAAATACATTTTAGGCAGAGACGTCTGCTTGGTTTTGTTAATTCGTTAAACCCCTCAATTCTGCCAATTCCCCATCAGCGAAACCGATTTGATAACTTCACACCTGCGTGAAAGGTGAGAAGAGGGATTTTTATCAATAAATCACACACGTTTATCAGCCTTTTAATCAAAACGCTGCCTTTTGTAAAGTGAAAGTACACTCTAAAGTCGTGTTCAAAGCTGGAACTCCCATTAGAACACATATTTGTAACACTTTGAGAACATTTTCAGTGTTCAAAAGAGGAAAAACTAAAATTATTAAATTTTAATGAAAAATTTTGTGTTAAATTTTAGAATGCATATACTTTATTGGTAGAATACCAAATTAGTGTTCAATACTAGAATACTTCTTGACACATTGACACTCTGTAACACTTTCAGAACACATATATAATGTTCACATACACAGCACTGAACATATGGTGTTCTATTGCTCCAATCATGCAAATAAAATGATAACTGGTTTGTACAAATGCACATAAAAACATTAGCAATTTAACATTAATCATTACAACCTACAAATGCATCAGAGTTACATGTCATAAAATTGCCCTGCATACAGTTCAATGCAATTACTGTAATAGTCTAATGTAATCCCAAGCAATTGCTATCATATAAAATATTTTAAAATATTTACCACTGTGCATATTTACCACCACTGTGTTATTAATTAAATGCAATGAATAATAATAATAATAATAATAATACTTTTTTAAAAATCTCTGTAAAATAGGGTATATAGAATTATCAGCTTGGATCTACTAATAATAAATTCCACATTGATTGAAATCCTGGATACTGTACAGTTTTATGCATGTTGCAGCTAACATCTGCAATAACAATTAACAACCTCCTTTGACTTTTTGACTTCTTATGGTGATAGGGGTCCCCCATCACAGGCTCTTGCAGGATGGCAAGCAACGTTGCATATGTCCTGGGATAGTCCAGGTCAAAGATCTGATAACATGTTGTAAGCTTTACCAGGGTTCCTGACAGTCCATCTTTGATATCCAGCTCTAAGTGGACAGTATCTTCGACGATGAATAGTCCTGTCAGGGTGCTGCCACTGACAAAGGCCACAATGTGGGGAGCTTGACATACCTTCATCTGCAGCTCCTTGGAGATATCAGCATCTGCAACATCCAGAAAACATAAAAATGCCTAGGATTATATGAAATTATATTTGGATTTCTCAAATCTAGTAAGACTTTACAGTTTTATTTCATAATATCGTAATATATTCAGATCACAAAGAGTGGAAACTTTTGCTAAGTTAAACCCCTAAGGTAAAAGAGAAAAAATAAATCATTGTTTGTCAAGCCTGTCTCTAGCTTTGACACTAACTTTTAAAGGTGTTATACATGCCAAACTACCTCGGAAGGTGGTTTGAGTGATCAGATCAGAGTATTTCAGAGACACATTGGACATCATTCATGCCTGTACTTTTTACTGTCCACATTCATTCAGATCAGCCAAGATGCACAAATAAATGGTTTGAACAGGATATATGTGAATTTCTTTTAGGGACTAAAATTTAATTCAGTTCAATTCAATTTAATTCCTATCCTGTCATGTCCCGTCCTTGGCTGGACTTTGCCTGAAAAGCACTGCTGTATAATGCATGATTCCTACAGAACTGCATATTGAGATCTAGGATGTGTGGATCTGGAACCCAAAAGTGCTCCTCCAGACCATAACCCTACCAAGCACGATACAGTGTGCCACCCCAGGGCAACATGAATCTATCTAATGCTGATGATTGGGGCACCATGAATAATACAAGGTGTCAGTAGGGTTCTCCTCTGAGTTGTGCGATTGCAGAGCTATCCTTTCTTTCTGTCAGACTATGTGACAGTGGTGCACTGTGTTTTCAGATGCTGTCTCCTTGGCCATACTGAGTTTTGGCAAAGGAATGAATTGCAGCCATTTGAGAACTAATTCATGATGGCCTATATGTAGTCCAAAAATAGATTTAATCATGGGCAGGGTATATGGGTAAGGGATGACACATACATAGGCCTGGATGTCTTTGGCTATCCTGTGCCCTAAAAGTGTTGGCATGAAAATCTCCATGGTTGTAATGGTTCCTGGGTGATCTAATTATTGGAATGTATGATCCTAAAAGAGGGCCTTGGTCTTATGGACAATGGGACATAGAGTTTTCTTAAGGAACCATTGCCCCATGTCTGGCTCCGACTGGAGAGCATCACCGATGTATTGTTCTAAGTCTATGTGCTGGGGGGCACAATTGGATGGGTTCCCATAAGGGAAGATTCCACTGTCTTAAAAGGGCATTAGATGTGAGGTTTGTGGTGCCTAGCCAATATGACAATACAAAATAAAAAAAATTGCGCCCATGACAATATAATGGTAAAATGGAATTGTCATTTTTTCTAGTTTGATAAAAAAAAAAAAAGTGGTTCTGCAAGCGAAAAAGGGCCTAGCAAACATGAACTCCTATAAGGAGCTGCTGCAAATCAAAATGTTGTATAAGCAAACAAAGGAGAACTGTTTCTGGGTGTCTCGGGGGGCCTCATTGATAAATTATTGGATCATTTATCATTGGAAGCAAGAGAGTTCATTAGGCCAAAAGACATTGCTAAGTATTTATAGGACTCTGATGGCGTGATGAATGTGGTTTTCCTCCTATCCCACACATGCAAAGAAAAATCCAGACTCCCAGGTGTCTCAGACAATGTGGTCAAGGGCACTTCAGAAAAATCTAACAGTCAATCTGAGATAGTGGGAGCTAGAACCTGAACGTCTTTGAGACAGCTCTGGAAATATCAAGAACTCCTAAAAGATCAAATATAAGGGAAATAGTCAGTGAGATGTCACAGACTAGGATGGGGTAGTGGGCCCACAGGCAACCCAAGTCTCTTCAATGAAGTTTCATCACAGTTCTGTATCAGTGGGATAAGGAATGAGGTACGTGGTCCTTAGTTTAATAGACACACGTGTGTAACTCAAACCAAGTTTGTCAACCCCTGTAAAGTTAACAAATGTTAATGACAAGCTGTAACCAATGTGATATTTCTCTATGGCATACAGTATAACCCTTGTCTGTTGTGCTGGTTCCTGAAGTGCATTGACTCCATTCCTGACCTGCCAGGACCCCCGACATTATAGAAAACCACATGCCCCTTTTGCACACTTTGCTAAAGAAATTTTTCCCTTTCTTGGTCCATTGAGAATATTGCACCTCCACCATCATGTTCTTGGCTAGCATGGCAATTCTGTTCTAGCAATTCTGTTTAGATTCTAGGACAGACATTTCGCCAACTTTGTGGTGCTGCAAGGGCATGTTCTTAACATTGAGCCTAATTTTATATGTCTGACAGATAATACTGATGAAGAGATATTGCTGTTTGACCCCAAGTGCAAAATCACCAGAAATATGTTTACATTGCAATCCTTGTTAGCTTTACTCGCTGGGTAAACTACTTGCTATGTTATTGCTGCTGCTGCTATCTGTTTTGGGCACACTTACCTTTCATGTCTCCAGTGGGGTTGGTTTTCCTGAACACAATCTGGACTTGTCAACATTCACATCCTGAGACCAGGAGGATGCTGCATGATTGCCAATAACATGCTTTAGCGGGACTTCATTTTCCCTATTCTTGTGTTTGATGTGAAGATTAACTTAAGGTCTAGAACTGTGAATGTGTACATGACTTTTTCCATTATACCACTGACTAATCACTAGATATTCGCATGAATGAGCATATTTTTTGGGGAAACCTAATAATATGCCAGTAGGTGAATTCTACGGTAGCTGATCAGAAGTCTCAAAGTTATGTCACTGCCTGGTGGAGCCTGTGTCATTATGAGACTCCTCAGAATATTTTGTTTTGTCCAGCCCTGCTTTTTACCCCCACAGATAATGATGCCATAGTTATATTTTGCAGAACATGATGGTAATCCCAAAAGACATATAATAGCCCAAAGAGATAATATACACTACCCCATTTTTCATAGAGTAATAAAACTCGGCTTGACAGCTAAGCAAATCATCTAATAAGAACAATCTCCTTCTTCACCAAAAGATCAGGCGAATTCTACTTCAGTTTAAAAAAATTTAAACAAACATTGGACAAGTTAGTAATCAGCAGAGAACTATACATGCAACATAGCACTATTTTCGATTAAGTAATTTATTAAATATTTAAAAAATTTATAAATATTTTATTATATTTTATTTCACTTATTTATACAATCTACCAAAATGTTATTTTATGGCCATGAGGTTAATAGTAACAATTAAGCAATTTACTACAATGTTACACAAGTATGTTCCTGTATGAGGACTTTAGGCATGCAAATCTATAATACACAGTTAAATTAGTATACTTTACATGTAAACAAAAAACAGATTATATACATTATTGTTTGAATATCTTCATTATAATTAATGTTTATTTCCCTTCCGTCTGTAGCCAAGCTCTTACACACAATGGAAAATAGATCAAGTGTTACCACATTCATTCTGGATGGCTACTTTGTGATGGACCAGCAGAAGCATTTGTTCTTTTTTATTTTTTCTCATACTTTATGTTGTAATTTTTTTTACTAAACTCACTTTTGATTAGCATTATCTATTTTGAAAGGACATTGCATAATCCAGTGTATATCTTTGTATGTAATCTTTCATGTAATGGCATCTTTGGAAGCACAAGTTTGATTCCTCATCTCCTATTTAATCTTGCTACTAAGGGGCATAAAATATCTTTACCAAATTGTCTCATACAAATTTTCTGTTTACATACATATAATATTATTGAACTAACTATATTGGCCTTAATGAGCTATGGTCGTTATGTTGCAATTTTTACCCGCTTCACTATCATGATATGATGTCAACAAAAAAGCTTCAGGTATTTATATTTTTTGCATGGGCTTAATCTTTGGCTACTTTTCTTGTATATGAATCATTCACAATACGCTTAACCTTTTGCAAAGAAATTTTAGATAAGACACACTGTGTAAATTTTGAACTCATAAAACTCTCTTGCACAGACATCACTATCCATAGCATAACTGGACTTGGTGTAACAATTGTTTTCATCATTCCACAGTTTATAATGATTTCATTCTCTTATGCACAAATTTTGCGTGTTTGCATATATTCCTCTAAGGAATGTCAAAACAAAGCCATCCAAACATGTACACCCCATTGTAACACCTTTACTGCTGCAGCACAGGGAAATAAGATCTAGCTCACCGGATTACTGAGTTGATGCTTTGTCCCCACCTAGTGTGTCTGTGTGAACTACCTGCACATACCTGCACACTAAATGATGAGCACCTGTGAGTCCCTTGTGTGTCTGTCTATATATTCCAGTCGAACCCATGGAGCGACGTCTGTTCGCTGACGTGCAATGTTTGTAAAGGTACCGTCTACATGTTCTGTAATACGTGGTGTCTCCTTTTGTTTTCCCCCAGGACTGAGCAGTGTCTGCAGGTGGGATTCGTTTGAGTTGGAGGTGTCGTCGCCTGGCACCCAGTAAGAGCGACTGACTGCACCTTTTATGTTTTGTTTTGTTTCTTTTCTGTTGGCCCACCTGCAGACCCAGGCTGGGGAGAATTTAGATCCCAGTTTCGCCTGGGTAAAACGGTAGAGACTTAAGAAAAGAAAAAAAATAAAGAAACATTGAGTTAATGGATTCTGCGTCTGCGTCCGCTTCCTTGAATATAGACATGACGCCCATCTTCTTGCTGTTTTAAATTATTTTTTTTGAATAGTTTTTGAAATAATACAAAGCTGGTTAAATTTCAGGTATTTTCCATATGATTTCCGGACTTTTATGTCTTTATATTTTCTAATATTTCCTCCTCTGTTGAATCCAGTTATCTGGATTTAAGTGGTCAGATTATGAAGAAACATATTGAGAAATTTTTTACTTGTTAAAAATGTGGCTGCTTTTAAAAAACAATAAAGTGGAAAAGTTACACACTGGCGGTGCCTCTTTTTTACGTTAAATTATTTATAGTAGGTAATATTGTGCTTCTAATGTTTGCAAGAGATCGTTCTTTTAACTTGCAACTTTTGATCTATGAAATACTTCAAATCCACATGACAGTCTGTTAAAGCTTTTGGTTGAATCGAGCTCTTGTTGTCTTAATGTTCTTATACATTAATTCATTAATCCTGAGGTAATTCTGTTCTGCAATCACAAAATTTTCTTCAAAATTAAAGTTTTTATTTAAAATTTTTTATATATGGTTCAATTGTTCTTTGTGCTTCTTATGTGCAAAAAAGATTGAGTAGATTGAAATATAATTGAAGATAGAAGAAACTGACTATTATTTATCAAACAAATGTGCTGCATATACTGAATATTTTAACTGAATTTAATTCAGACTGGTCTGTTACAGAATTAATGTTACACTTAACTAATTTTTTAAACTATATTTACCATTGACTCAAGGATTATTTTAAGTAAGGTCAATATACAGTATTTAATGACACCAAATTATAACAAAGTAACTATCTTTTTAATTAAACATTTATTCACCAAATTTGACAAGGCATAAAGTCTAATCTCAATCTCGTTTACTTTGCAAATGACACGTAACACGGTCATAAAAATAGTGATCTTAATTGATCTTATTAGTACATATACATCTGCAACAAACATTATACTGTTAATTTGTGGAAAGTAGATTTTTAGAATCTATTGAGTCACACATTTTACATCTGAAAGATTGCACACCTTCACACTCTTTAGTTTCCTGCAAAGGTGGGATCTATGCAAATGTGCATGCAGGCCATGTGAGCACAGTGATCTCCTCCCTAGTAAGGTGCTTCGTTCGCGGCTCGCCTTCTTTAAACGGAAACCATGATCCGCGGCTCTTCTTTAAAGGGAAATCGTGAGCTGCAGCTCCTTCGTGGGGTTCATGTGCCGATCTGGCATTTTAGCATCCACTTCTCAAGCACGCCCCGGCGCTTCTTGTGAATGGGCAGAAGAGACTTCCTCTCTTGTCACAGGAGCAAAAATAAATAAATAAAAAAACGCCCCAAGGGCTCAAAGTTAGACAACAGGTTCTGTTGGGTGGCCGGGGGAGGGGCTTCAACTATGGTCCCTTCCGTTCTTTGGCAACCTCCATGACGAGTTAACTCATTCATGGAATAAGCCCTATTTATCCCCTGTTTTTGCTATTAACATCAATTCATTCGAATGTCTTTGATGTGAAAGCACGTGGTTATTGTCAGGGATAACCCCTAGAGGGCGCCAAAGTGCCCAGAAACTTCTGTTGGTTTTCTGTTTGTTGGTGTTGGTGTTTTTTATGTATAAAACTCCATGTCCCAGAATGCACCTCGGTCAGGTGATGGGAGCGCTCACCTGAAAAGAGGTTGCTCATTAGTTTGATTATAAATGTTCTTGAGTTTCACCAGTCTAAGTCTTGCATCTCTTTGATTAGGGTTGCTGTTCATTTAGGGGTTCTCCTAGCTCCATGTTAGCTCCTAGCCTTATGTTATCTCTTAGTCTGTTACGTATAGTTTGTCTCCAGTTCGATCTGTCTTGTTTTCTTTATCTCCTGGTTAAGTTCCTATTCTGTTTCCCTTGTGTTACGACCCAGTCTAGGGTTGGGCCGCACAGCGATATTAAGGGTAAGTAATTGTAAGGTGGGGAAAGAGAGGAACTTAAGGAACTCAAGAAAAGATGCACACTTTGTAGAGTGTAAATTATATTTAAAGGAAGCAATATTTACAATGTAACCGGTGTAACTTCAGGGTGGGCCAAGGCCAAAACAACAAACAGAAAACTCTAGAAAAAAAAGAAAAGCTCTAACTTCCCTGTAAAGGAAAACAGAAAACACAATTTGCTTCCCTAACTCCCTATCCATAAACAGTGAAGAAAAAACCCTCCCCCACACAACAAAACAAAATGGCAGCCACACCCCTACAACCAGTGGGAAAAAAGAAATATATACATTAAACACTAACACCTTACACAGAGTTAGACAGTTAGTTTAGTTTCCCAAGATGACTAAGCCCCAAGGGCAGACCCATAGACCAAATGAATTGAACCAAAATCAAACAATCAACTATCAGAAACAGCAACACAACAGACAAGGAATATGCTGAGTAGTCAAAAGCCAACCATCTGGAGTGGTTAAATACTGTCGACCATTTTTTGACGTCATCGGGGCACAATTACCAGCAGCACCGGAGACAATCACACAAGCTGGTGGAGAGACACGGGAGAGTTGCAAGTCCTGGATTGGAATCAGGAATGGACTGACCTGCACACATGGAATACATGTATACACACACACACACACACACACACAACAAACAACCTGCCCCTAGCAGGTTGTAACACCCCCCCCCTGACAAAGTGTGACCCAATCACTGGTTCACATCAAATCAAGAACGTACCTAAATCATTTAACAGCGGGACAGGGTGTCAGCTACTATATTGAGCATACCTTTCTTATGGGTAATGGCAAGATTAAATCCTTGTATGATTAGAGACCAGCGCATCAGTCTTTGATTAGAATTGCACATTTTGTTAAAAAAAAAAAAACTAATGGGTTGTGATCGGCGTATACCTGAACGGGAGTGGAGCTATTACCCAGATACGCTTCAAAATGCTGTAAGGCCATCAACAAGGCTAAGGCCTCCTTTTCTATGGTGCTATAGTTAAGCTGGTGTCTGGCAAACTTCTTGGAGAAGTAGCACTCTGGTACCACTAGCATCTACTTCAAGTTTGAATGGCCTTTTCAGGTCAGGAGAGAAAGGACAGGAGAGCTTGTTAACAATAATTTCACAGCATCAAAGGAAGATTGACATTCAGGAGACCACCTAAGGGCAACATTATGGTGAAGCAAGTTGGTGAGGGGTGCAACAACATCGGAGAAATTTCTACAAAAACAACGATAGTAGCCAGCCATACCTAAAAACCGTCTAAGGTCTCGTCTTGTCCTGGGAGCAGGAAATGCACAAATAGCTTGTATCTTAGCATCGAGAGGCGTTACCCTACCACCTCCCACAAGTTTGCCAAGATACGAGACGATCCCTTTTCCAAATTCACATTTTTCCAAATGTAATACTAGTGAGGCCTCAGAGAAACAAGTGAAAACAAGCTCAAGCAACTTTAAATGGTGTTCCCATGTATCAGAGTACACTACTACATCATCGAGGTAGGCTGCACAATTTGGAACATCTCCAAGCACATGGTTCATTAGCCTCTGGAATGTTGCTGGCGCATTTCGGAGGCCGAAAGCCATGACTATATACTGGAGGAAGTTATCAGGTGTAGCGAAGGCAGATATTTCGGATGCCCTTTGGGTAAGAGGTACCTGCCAATAACCTTTTAAAAAGTCCAGCTTCGTAGTAACCTTTGCTGTACCAACACAATCCACACAGTCCTCCATTCTTAGCAGAGGAAATGAATCAGGTTTAGTTACAGCATTTACTTTTCTGTAATCAGTACAGAAACGAAAGGTGGAGTCAGCTTTGGGCACCAATAGGCATGGGGAGCACCAAGGGCTAACGCTAGGGACAGCTAACCCATGTGTCAGCAAATACTCAGTCTCCTGCTTCATGATGGCACGTTTGGCTGGGTTGACTCTATAGGGATGCTGTCTGATAGGTGGGTGATCATCTACATCAATGTCATGTTCAATTAGGGTGGTGCGGGACAGAACATCAGAAAACAGGCCAGGGAACCTTTTAACTAACGCTAGAATGTCTTCTTGGAAAGAATGTGGCAAATTTGCCAGCTTTTCTGGCAAGTGACGCAACACAGCAGAATTAGATAGTTGAGCAATGGGCAAACAGTTTCTACCAAGATATAGGCCATCTTGCTCTGGTGAGTACTCAGCCGGCACGACATTTACATCAACAGGTAAGGTGGCCACAGGTGAAGTAGGTTCTATCTCAGGGGGTGGAGTGCAAACATAGTACCTTTTTAACAAATTAATGTGGCAAAGGCGAGTTTTATTTTTACGGTCCGGGGTACTAATTACATAATTGGTGGGACTAAGCTTCTGCTTTACTTCATAAGGCCCCACAAATCTAGCTTGGAGTGAGGATCCTGGCACTGGTAATAAGGCTAAAACTTGATCTCCAGGACAAAATGCACGGGGAACTGCCTTACGGTCATATCGCTCCATCATGTCATCCTGGGAACAACATAGAGCTTGGTGAGCCATGTGTCTAGCCATTCTTAAGCGTTCACGAAGGGCCTGAGCATACTTCAAAATAGATTTCTCTTTGTGAACTGGTGGTGTGGACAACCATTGTTCCTGTAGGACCTTTAATGGCCCTCGCATAGTGTGACCAAACACAAGTTCTGAGGGACTAAAACCAAGAGACTCATGCACAGCATCACGAATTGCAAACAACAAATGGGGAACACCCTCATCCCAGTCCTTTCCAGTTTCTATGCAATATGAGCGCAACATGTTCTTAAAAGTCTGATGGAAACGTTCGAGGGCGCCTTGTGATTCAGGGTGATAGGCAGTGGAGATCTGATGGTTAATTTTCAACTTTCTAATGACCTGAGAGAACAGGCGTGACATGAAATTAGAGCCACGATCAGTCTGTATGCATTTAGGCATGCCAAATGTAGTGCAGAATTTCACAAGGGCTTTAATGACTGTCTTAGACTTTAGTGAGCATATAGGGATAGCTTCCGGGAACCACGTAGCAGCACACATGAGAGTGAGCAAATAACTATTCCCAGAGCGTGTTTTAGGCAGGGGACCAACACAATCAATAATGATACGCTCAAATGGCTCATTTCTGATGAAAATAGGCTGTAGCGGAGCAGGAGGAATAACTTGATTAGGCTTACCCACTTTCTGACATGTGTGACAAGTTCAACAACTAGCGTAGTTCTGAGAGACATGCTAGCCCACTGGGTGTTCGTCTACCTTGACGACATCCTCATTTACTCCCGGACCAGTGACGAACACATCAGAGTGGTTCTCAAGAGATTGCTCGCTCATCAGCTGTACTGTAAGTTGGAGAAGTGCGCTTTCCACGAGTGCTCCATCACGTTCCAAGGTTTTGTCATCTCGTCCCAGGGTGTGGCCATGGACCTGCAGAAACTGGAAGTTGTGTGTCATTGGCCTCTACCCAAGACCCTCAAACAACTTCAACGGTTTCTCGGGTTTGCGAACTTCTATTGTCGCTTTATCTGGGACTACAGCACAGTTGCAGCTCCTTTAACCGCTTTGACTCGTCCATCTTCTCACCCCTTCAACCTCAACCCTGATGCCATCTCCGCTTTCCACAAGCTTTGTTGCTGTTTCACTTCCGCTCCTATACTTCTCGATCCCAATGCAGACAAGCCATTCGTTGTGGAGGTGGACACTTTGGATGTGGGCACCGGGCTCCCAATGAGTTTCTTCTCCAAGAAATTTGACCCCACTCAGCAGCAATATGGTATAGGGGACCGCGAGCTGTTGGCCATAAAGTGTCGTCCCCGGGGCAGAGGTATCCAATACCTGGTAGATTGGGAGGGCTATGGCCCCGAGGAGTGGTCTTGTATTCCGGCCCGGTTTATCCTCCACCCCAGGACCGGCGGGGTACTGTCATGCGCACTCCTAATGCGACCTCACAGGGACCCGAAAGTAATGCGGTCGCAACTCAGGAGGCATAAAAGCATAAAGGAAACAAGATGGCTCCGCACATCGCTCAGTCATTGAGTTCGCCCATACTCTGTCTTTTCGTGAGTACTCACCTTCTTAGGTTTATTTCCTGATTGAGTGTGTGTTATGAGATCTAGTGACTGTGAGGGCCATTTTAGTACAGTGAACTCATTGTCATGTTCAAGAAACCAATTTGAAATGATTTGAGCTTTGTGACATGGTTCATTATCCTGCTGGAATAGCCATCAGAGGATGGGTACATGGTGGTCATAAAGGGATGGACATGGTCAGAAACAATGCTCAGGTAGGCCATGGCATTTAAACAAACAATGCCCAATTGGCACTAAGGGGCCTAAAGTGTGCCAAGAAAAGATCCCCCACACCATTATACTACCACCACCAGCCTGCACAGTGGTAACAAGACATGATGGATCCATGTTCTCATTCTGTTTACACCAAAATCGAGACTCATCAGACCAGGCAACATTTTTCCGGTCTTCAACTGTGCAAGTTTTAGCCTCTTTTTCCTATTTGTAGGGGAGATGAGTGATACCCGGTGGGGAGTTTTGAGAATGACACAAATATTAGTTTTCACAAAGTTTGCTCCTAAACTGCTTTTAGCTCTTTGTTCCAGTTGTTTCAGTGATGTACTGAAATATAATTACACTTCATATGTTTCAAAGGCTTTTATTAACAATTACATGGCATTTATGCAAAGAGTCAGTATTTGCAGTGTTGGCCCTTCTTTTCAGGACCTCTGCAATTCGACTGGGCATGCTCTCAATCAACTTCTGGGCCAAATTCTGACTGATAGCAACCCATTCTTTGATAATCACTTCTTGGAGTTTGTCAGAATTAGTGGGTTTTTGTTTGTCCACCCGCCTCTTTCCAAATTGTTGATTTAGGTGCAATCTTAGTAGCCACAATATTCTTGCCTGTGAAGCCATTTTTATACAACGCATGATGGCTGCACGCCTTTCTTTGCAGGTCACCATGGTTAACAATGAAAGAACAATGATTTCAAGCATCACCCTCCTTTTGTCAAGTCTGCCATTCTAACCCAATCAGCCTGACATAATGATCTCCAGCCTTGTGCTCATCAACATTCTCACCTGAGTTAACAAGACTATTACTGAAATGATCTCAGCAGGTCCATTAATGACAGCAATGGAATGCAGTGGAAAGTTTTTTTCAGGATTAAGTACATTTTTATGACGAAGAAGGACTGAATTCATCTGATCACTCTTCATAACATTCTGGAGTATATGCAAATTGCTACTATAAAAACTTTTAAACAGCAACTTTTCCAATTTACAATATTATATAATATAATAACTTTTGGCCACGACTGTCTATATATATATAAAATAGACAAATATAATATATATAAATATATATTATTATTTTTTTTTTTTTTCAGCTACAGTATGTGGTTTTCTTCAACAATGATTATTGCACAGAGAACTGAAGAGCACTGCTTCCACTAACATTCTGTGTTCCCATAATGCATCTTTGTGTCAACTTTTCCCCAGGTAAGTGACACATATGCATATTCACATGATTTGTGAAATTATGTCACATACTACAAAAAATGAGCGAGTCACGGTCACTGATGATAACAAAGGTATAACTCTCTCTCCCTTGCACATTTTTGCTGAAATAGTGGAAGCATAGGGATACAATCTGTGAGAAGTATGCGGAGAGGAGAAGCAATAAAGATCAAAATCATGCCTCTGTCAATGTTTCATCGTTATGGTGGTGTTATTCAATGCCAGGAGCTCCGGTAGTGCACTTGTGCTGTGGAATACAAGAGTGGTGATCTTAAATGACCCAGTGAATCTTGGTGGAAGCTTTCTGGATTTTTTTATGGTGATGTCTCACGTATATATAGTCGTATGCCTCTTTTGGCCAATTTAGTATTTTGAGGCTGCTGAGTGATGTCAACCTGCTTGAGGAGGAGTTGACTTCTAGTTTTCAGCCATGTCTTTTTGCAATCGAACACAAAGAGTTGAGCAGATGTAACTGTGTGCTTAATTTTTGGGAAGGGAATAGTGTGTTTGGTAGCACAGGGAGAGCATTGTGGGAATATTTGACCTAAGGAAAAAAACATTCTCTAGGAGGTCAAGTTCTGTATTCATCGACGACCTAACCTGGTGTAGTGCAGATTAATTAGCAAAAGGCCTTGGAATAGAGGAGCTTGGGAAGTGCAATGAAATGGTCCATGATGTTTATGATGCATGTGTGCCCATTGACAAGTCCATTGTGATGTGTGTCCAAAGCTGGTGAGGGACTGGGAGTTGTCTAAAAAGGCCAGTCAGTGGCCTGTTGTTTTGCTGATTTCTGGTGCAGGTGTTGCATGTCACCACATACTTGAGTCTTCAAAGTGGGTCTCCATAAATATTCCTGAATAATAAATTAAGTGCAAATGACCACCGGATGTCAGGTGAGGGTAGAGCTGTCCCCCCATTCCAGAACTTGCATGATAGCAGGGACAAAGAAAAAGAGAGCGACAGTGTCACGGACTAACCGGAGATGAAGCAGAAGACTTAGCAGTTAGCCCTGTAGCGTGGATGGTAAACCCAAACGCGGAAGTAGCACGAGTAGGCAGGATAACCACGCAAGTTATTCTTAGAACTCTCCCGAAGCGAGAGCAAGAGTTTACACAAATAAACCCGCGTTCTAAATACACACACCCAATCAGAAGCGATAACCCAAGAAAGTGAGTACTCACGTTTGGACGAGCGAGGCGACGGCGATAGCACGGGCATAACTCAATGACTGAGCGATGTGATGCGTCATCTTGTTTCCTTTTATGCTTCCTGAAACCCGACCGTATTACTTCCGGGTCCTAGTGCCGGTCGTGTTATGAGTGTGCATGACAGACAGGGCATCAAGTTCAGAATTCTTGGCTCCAGGAGGAGAAAGTGAAATTAAATCTATTGTAGATAACAATAAGGACCACCTGGCCGGTCAGGTATTAAGTCTTTTTTCCAACTTCATATATTTAAGCTTACTATGATCTGTCCAAACTATAAATGGGAGCTCTGCTGCTTCTAGTCAATATTTCCACTTTTTAAGAGACAGTTTAGGTCCTGATTCCCAGTATCATAAATTCTTTCAGCTGTTGAAAAAAGAGGTGAGAAAAAGGCACAGGGGTTCACTGGAGACCTTTGTGATTACATTGCTCCATTACATTGCTTCAGTCTCTGAATCATTACCTTGGACTGGACAGAATGAAGATATGAAGAGAAATACAGGAGGAGATGCAAGTAGGCAGGAGAGACCAGGAAAGGCAGAGAACAAAACATAGGTAAAAATGAGGAAATGAATGAATGTTAGAAATGAGGATGAGAATGGAACTGAATCAGAGCAAGAGACATAAGACGTGCTGAGACAGGTGGAGAAAAGAAGACAGTTTTATCCTGCTATTGTAGTTCCAGTTGGACATTATGGTATGATTTTATTCTTTGCTCATATAAATTCCAGTGCAGTAACAAACCACTTTACTAAGTAAAGCTAGCTATCGCTACCTGTTGCCATCAGAGCAAGTGTAATTACAGCATTCATGCGCTGCATTCATGTGGATGGACTCATTTCCCAAGTCGGAATGTGAAAACAACATGCACACTACAAAGATTAGTTGGATATTGTATTATTACAGATTTTTCACGTGCAGTTATGGCGATGTTTTTAGAGAACAAGAGGACAAATATTTAAGTCAGCATTTAAGGAACCGAAGTGAAACACTGAAATCTGCGTTGTGATTTGGTTCTAGTACATACAAGTTATATACAGTAGGTACCGGTGCCATATTGGCACAGAGGTTTGGTACCAATCCCTTGAATAGCACACATGATCTTTTTCTATTTTCCTGATTTTCCCCATGTGGTTTTCTTATGAGCCCATAGCTATTTAGTCCCTTTCAAGCGTATTTGATGATTCAACAATGTTCTTCCAGCTTTTAATAGTGCAATGGATGTTTCTTAACTTAGTTTCAATAATTTTAATGTTTTTATTACTTGATATAGCCTTCTGACATGGTGACATTATTTTGGCAATGTTAAATGTTTAAATGTGCTTACCCTAAATGTGTGCTAAATTTAATGACATCTGATGAGCTCTTGGCCCATCCAGCTTGCACCTACATACCTTTTGGAAGAAGCAACAGACACAGTTGGGTAAGAAAAGAATCCTGTGTGCCAAGCTTTTCACTAAAATTTTAGAAAAAGCTAAACATAAACCTTGTATTTGAAACAAAATTTTAGAAGCACACATTTTTACTTCCTTTGAATGATTATAGTAACCCAGAGGGCCAGATCTTAGCTAAATGTACTCCAATACCAGTCAAGTGAAAAATGTTCTGTTGAATTGTAATTCTTAGAAATGGATCACAGCAAGCAACTTTCTTCATTGCGAAATTGATGTGGAAATGAATCACCCCATCTTTATTTTAGATCCTGCTAGGACGAATCAATGTCTAAGAAGAATGTTAGAGCCAAGAAGTGTTTATTTGAAAGGAATGCACCTGTGTCACTAACAATGTACTTTATAAGTGGTATATTTTTTAAAGGGATGTGACTAAGGATTCCTCCATAAGCCAAATGCAAATTGGAAATAAACAGAGCACACTTGTTCTCTGACACTGAAACTATTACAGCCACTGGCATCAGATCCAAGGCAACCTGACCGGAGTTAACAGTTGTCTCCGACACATATACAGTTAAATAGACATCATATTGTCAGTAACCAGTCCCAACATGGGCTGTAAACCTTTATTTACTGTAAAAGAAAATTAAAAAGTCACACTTTTAAGTAAATGCACTTTACAGCTTTGTTTGGTTTAACTGGGTAATGCCATTCATCCACCTGGCTATTCCACGAAGCCACAAATGTTTTTTTTTTCTTGATGAAAAATGTGTCCGGTTAAAATGAAGAAGAAGAAAGTATAACTATTATTAAATAAACTCTTTCTGCAAATGAAATAGACAAACAACAGGAAGAACACTGTTATTACCTTGTCTGAGGTACTTACACCATAGGGATTAGTGGTTAAAGTAATTACTCTCTTGGGATTGACATCAATTAAAAGCATTCACTGTGGTCCGTCCTTTGTACAAGTGACTTTATGTGTCAAACTTCTCTGTGTTAGACACAACAACTTCACTGCAGTTAAGTACTAGGGAAAAGGCTGCATTTAAGAAGAAAGTGGAAGCAGTTTGACAGTTTCGGTGGGTGGGTAGTGCAAAACAAAATAACAAATGATCACTAAAGGCATTGATTACTTGAAAGCCGAAAAAAAAAAAAAAATAATATATATATATATATATATATATATATATATATATATATATATATTTTTTTTTTTTTTGTTTTGTTTGTTTGTTTTCAGGTTTTGTTATTTTGTTTTTTGTTATTTTGTTTTGCACTTTTAGGCCACTATAGGCAGTGAATACCAATTCTAGGCCAAGGAGGAGTTGTTCACCATCATGCTGAACAAAATGTCATACAGTGCACAATTCATGGTAATAAATAATTTGGCTGAAAAAAAAAATATTGAAGCATGCTGGGAAAGAAGCATTTTCAAAAAGAGAGTGGTGGCACCATAAGACAATCCATCAAAATACTGCACCATCAGGAATGAATAGATTTTTTGCTTTTGTTTCAATTGTTGTCTTAATTTCTCATCCACTTCACTCAACATCATTCACTTCCTTAAGCATCACAAGACTTTTGGTAAAACCCAGATGCTTTGCCATTGGAAAAATGTTAACTACTATTTGTGGTGATGCTGTCATGCCTGTAAAACATGAATTTAGTTACGATGCTACTGTGATGTCTGTGATGTATTTCATCCTTTGTTGTTCTGGGCCGAATCTGATAGCAAAGCAAAAAGTTGAGTTGTGTTAAGGCTTCTGTTGGTAGTTTTACAAGAATCTTGGGGCAAAATTAGAGGTGCTCCGATTGGGGTTTTTGGGGTATATCACAGATTCCCGATCACAGAAGTTAGTATTGGCAGTTACTGATACTGATCGCCAATCGCTGATCACAGGTGTCTGGGAGTTAAAATGAGCCATTTAAAATGTACTAATTATTGTGTAGTATTGTTTACTTATTAATATTTATAACAGTAGAAATAACTATTTTAAACAGCAGTGCACAAATATAATAAAGATCTGCTAAAGTTAGCACCAATATAAAACTTTTATCTACTGGAAGGGACCATATGCAACATATTCGGTTCACTTATTGTTTCATGTAGATTATAAAGAGATGAAACCAATAGAGTAGCCTATACCCAACTAAAGATTTCCATTCCTTAACTAGCATCAAAGGACTCTCGCAAATGCTGAAATGCTTATTTAAATGCGAATGTCCTATTATACTCACTCATCACATGCATAACACGGAACAAGGCTGTGTCAATGAACAACAGATCAAAACTCTGCACTGAATGTGTGTTTCAAATAAACACACACATCAGTCACTTTGTATTGGGCAACCAATCTTGGCTACTCATCTGTAACAGCCGAGGGAAGGCATTTCAAATATCAGAATTTTAGCTATTTTAAGAGACAGTCTATTCCTCTTATCATCCAGAATGTGTTCAGCCATGCAGAACATTTGATTACTGTCAGTTGAACCTGAAGGGCCACGGACAGAGCTGGGAGATGCACTTTATTTCGCTCTACGTTATTATTTTGTGTGATAATGGTTTTAGCATTTTTACCCTTTGCAGAGTAAGGCTGGAGCGCTTTTGAAGGCTTCTGCTATAGGTGGTTGAGTGAGAGTCGACTTACAAGATTTAGCTGCTGTCTTTGCAGATAATTTTTTTTACATACTAACCAAATTATTCATGGTTTATTGTTCTTAAGTGAGGAATAAAGTTTCTTGTGTTAAACTTTTGCCAGACGTTTACCACAAAGTTTTGCTTTAGAAAAACTTTGCATAAAGCAAAAGTTGACATCCTTTGAAGAGCGGTAATATTCTCACACTAGGGACGGATCATGTTGTTAGGATCCTCCACTAGAGGTCACTGTTCTTGTCTGTCTTTTGTAGTTTTGTTGGCCGACTCAGTTTCCCAGAAGGGACCTAGGTCAGGTGATGAGGGCTCACCTGAACCGAGGTGGCTCATTAAAGTTCCTATAAATAGCAGTTTGTTCTGGGAAACTGGGTCGAGCATTGTTTGTTGGTTGGTTTGGTTGTATCTACCGTCATGTGGGCATTCCTTTTTGTTTCTTTGAGTTTATATTTTAGTAATCTTGTTTCACCTTTGTTTTTCTAGAGGGCTCTATTAGTTTTCTTTAGATTCCTTGTGTTTGTGGATTCATGGAGGTGTCCTGTTTCATGTTTAGTTATGCAGTGTCCCCTCTTGTGTAAGTACTATTCTGTGTCCCTAGTGTTGGTCTTCTTGTCTAGTTCTTTGTTTGTTACATTCCTTATCTGTCTAGATGCGTGTAGCCACATGAGTGCTTAACCGCTAGCAAGGTTAGCCGCTAGTAGGCCTTGACTGCTGGTAGGGTTAGCCTCCAGTAGGCTAGTCTCTAGTGGGATTGACTGCTAGTGGTTCTGGTCGCTAGTAGGTTAGCCGCTAGTTTGGTATAGCATCATGTGTGCCCTGTTCTTGTTTTGTTTCCCTATTAGCCACTACCTCCTTTAGATACTAACCTGGTTAGGTCATCATTCCCTTTATCCATATTCTATGTAGCTACTAACCTCACTAACCACTAACCCATCTGGTCTCTAGCCCTGTCTCCAGTCCTCTCTCCAGTCTAGCCCTGTCTCTAGTTCCCCTATGTGTCTTTAGTTAGCTCCAGCTCCATGTTTCCCTGTGTGTCAGTTCCTAGTCCCTGTGTCTGTTCCTAGACCCTGTGTCAGCGCTCAGTTCAGTTCCCAGTTTCCTGTGTATTTCCTGAGCCCTAGTTTAAGTTTGTTGTTTTGGTTCCTTTGTTGGTTTGTATCTGTTTTTGAGTTTGTAAATAAAGACTCTTTATGTTTCAAGAACCTCTCTGCATTTATGCCTGTCTTATTTTGCCCACGGAAACTACATCAGCCGGCCTAGTCAGTACCACCACCTAGACTCATGACACATGTGGCTGTCATCTCATGTATTTTGTCAATCACATTTGTGATTGGCCAGTTGAAGAAGTTGGAGTCATCCTTCAGTAAAAATTAAATGATTATCGGCCGATTTCGATCAGAAAGTAAAAATTCTAACTTAAAAAAAAAAAAAAAATTATTTAATATAAGCAATAATGCCTAAGGATCCAGATTTCTTGCTCATCCTGTGCAGTAGAGTAAATTTCAAATATGCTTCAATAAAAACCTATAATACCAATAAAAACAAACAACATATACCATCATAAAGATGACAGGCCTTCAATGTGAGGATGACATTTCTGTTGTTGATTACTCAGTGTTGCAATAACAGTGATTGTCAAGGGAAGTCATTATGGACAAAGTCTGAAGCCATCCTCCAGCCTTCTGCTCCTGTCCACTGAGGGCTTAATTTGTTTGCTGGTACTCAGAGACTTTCAGTGGTGAGGTGAAATTTTTTTCTCTTTGGGAATTGGTAAATTGGCCAAAGTAATGACCGCTAATAAACATGTTTATCAACTCCCTTATTTTTCAGACTACCACCAGCTTCCCAAAGGACAAGATATGACACACAATACAATGTGATCTCTCCTTCAGACTAAATGCATTTTTATGTAGTTTTGTCAGATTTATACATAGACATTTCTATTTATACTGCCTTTAACTGTAATGTTTATATTGAGTTATTTATTTTATTTTACATTTTTAATACTTTTAGACTACATACAGACTAAATATGACATTGATATGCATATTTAGCAGGCTTGCAGACATGAAAAATATATTGCTATCATAAATGCAAGGAAAGGCATTGATTACTTGAATTATATTAGCTTTTGTCAGTTTTATATTTTTCCTTTTGAACATTTGTTATCCATGTCATTATATTGTACCCCTACCTTAATTAAGGACATTTAAAAATGGAAAACATTCTTTTTGTTCACTTCTTATACAAATATTTACAAATGGTTACAATGTGATAAATCTAGAAAGTGAATTAGTAAACTTAGGAATAAAACAAAATTCACCAAAGGTGTTTGTTTAGCAGTGGTAGTAACGATGTTTCACAATTGCAGGGCCCTGGGTTTGATCCTGCTATCTGTTTCTCTTCCTGTGTTGGCGTGGGTTACTTCTGGGTTGTTCAGTTTTCTTTCAACTTGCAAAATAATGCTAGTAGGTGATATTTGCAGAATATGAAATTGAATATTAAAGTATTCAACATACAATATGTACAAAATGTTTTTTGACATGTATGGCCTTTGCATCACCTGTTCTAACAGTAACTAACTGACTAAACAAAAATAAATAAATAATTAAATAGATAGATTACTAAACAGATTACTATGGTCTGACACCTGCAAGATCGAGGGTTTGATTCTCATCTGTGTGTGTGTGTGTGTGTGTGTGTGTGTGTGTGTGTGTGTGTGAGAGAAGTTTGTTCTCTTCCCATATTGCCCATGGTGCATGAATGAGTATCCTTATGATGATGTGAGTTTGTGCCCTGCAATGTACTGGCACCCTGCCCAGGGTGTACCGTGCTTCATGCCTGAAGTCTCTTGGAAAAGACTCTGGGCGCACGTGACCTTGTACAGGATATGTAGTATAGAGTATACAGTATGTGGTACAATATGTTGTTTAAGCATTGTGAGAAAGTACAAATGTGGTCGAAGTGAAAAATACAACAAAAGAAAACAAAAGCACATACATTATAGATGTGTGGTGTGTGGAATGTTTTCTGCCTGTGGGGAATCTTTTATGGTGCACACTGGGTCCAAAAGAACATTGTTTGAATGCCATTTACTGTAGCTTAGAATATTTTTACAGATCATATGCATCCCTTTATGGCCTGAATGTATTGGTCTTCTGATTGCTACTTACAGCATACATGTGTCATGTCAAGTGCAAGTTGTCTTGAACTGATTTAATGAATGACAGTGAGTTCAGTGCATTTCATTGGCAGCTCCACTGACCAAATCTGAATTCATAGAGCACTTTTGGGATGTGGCATAATGAACCAACTAATATAAAGGATCATCCATGAGAACAGTGCATAGTATGCCAGGGATGCCTGGAAAGCTGATCATTCAAACTTTTTGTTAGGCCTAACAAAAAATAAGAAAAAAGTGAGTGTACATAAACAAAAAACAGAAATTACAAAGCAACAAACTGTAACTCATTTGAAATTAACTGTCTGTGGAATACAGTGTGCTTGTTACACTGTTTTAATGTATTGGTACAGTATAATATCAGGGCAGTGTTGAAAAAACTGTAAAATATTAATAAAAGCAACAAAATTTAACTGGCATTTTTTGTAGTTTGCTATCGATTGGTAAAACATTACAGCAAGTCGCGATTTTTTACAGCATCTGCCAGGTATGAAATCTGTCATGTTCCCTTTCAAAAGCTACACTCGATGCTGCGTGAAAATGCGTGTGTCTTATATAAACTCGGTCAGGTGACATCATCTGATAAGGTGCACCTGCAGGTTATAAATACGACTGAACCGGAAACATCCTCAGGTCTTTTTGTCTTCAAGGACCGAATTGTGTGTGCGTGCGTGTGCAAGCACTTTATTTAAATAAAATAGAAAGCGTTACACGATTTTTCCGTGGTACTATTACTATAAGCAGTAATGGAAACAAAATAGAAAGGTTTTCACATATTTTACAGTTTAAATGATGCTGTCAACATGATTATTCTACTTACAAAAAAGGAGAAAAAGTAGATAAATGCTCAAACGTTCAATCTTTTTGTAAAAAGTGTTGAAATATTTTTTTTTTTTTTTTTTTACTGGCAGCAATTGTGTAACACATGAGCACAATTATTCTCACTCACTCTCTATACTCCTTATTCTGTACAGTATCAGGAGGCCTGTAGTCATATTTAGGCACCAGCAGGGTGCCAATCCAATTGCAATTTGGAAATGTCAGTTAGCATAATCTGCATTGTCACGGGGTAGGCTGAATGGGAATAAACCCAATAGCAGACATACAGTGGTTCTCAGAGCTTGGTAAGCAGGTGCAGCAGGAGCAAAGGAGAGAAGTGGTGTGTGTGTGTGTGTGTGTGTGTGCGTGTGTGTCTGTGTGTGTGTGTATAGCGGAACCCCTAGTGACGTACGAAGAGGTGGAGCTGAGACGGGAGGGAATCTCCACAATCCTGGAAGTTGGGCGTGAGGGGGAATTCTTTTGGGTTAGGTTATCGCTGTTATTCCGCTATGCACGCAGAGGATGATAAACGAAATGCAGCGGTTTAGCTACCTCTGAGAAAATGGAGGTCAGCGCATGGCACAGGCACTTTCTCCAATGTCTGTGAGACAAAACAAGAGAGATCCGAAGAACAGGGTCGATAACGCAGGGAGGGTAAACACGAGTATGATACTGTGGCACTAAATGGTTCTCTCGGCATGCTTATAAAGTCAAGAGATAATTGAATGATCAGGTTCAGGTGTGTGTGAACAACAGGTGAGTGTGCAGGAAGAAAAATATGAAGTGGAGATTAGGGAGGTACTGGGTTGATCTGGCTGGCTCGTGACAGTACTCCCACTCCTAGAGACGCAAAAGCACAAAACCTGGCATTCTGGCTGGTGCATTAGGATGTTGTTGATGAAAGTTATCAGTGAGGGATGGATCCAAAACAAATCTGGTGAGAGATGCAGAATCTAAGGCATCCACCTCGACAATGAACTCGAGGGAAGAGTCAGGCTGAATTGTGGTGATTTGTCTCTTTAGTTCACAAAATTACTGTAGATCTCTACTCGTTCCTGGCCTCGGCTGATGCTAACAGCTGTGCTCAGAGGACTCATGACTGCAGTCGCTCGACAGATCATGACTGGAGTTTCCTACAGTCTACTTGAGCCTCCAATAACGAACTGGACTCCATACTAACTAACACATCTCCTGTTATACTGACCTTCCAGCATCCTAATACACAGTATGTCTGCAAATCAATCCCTGCTATCTGATATCATCCAAATGAGGATGGGTTCCCTGTTGAGTCTGGTTCCTTCCAGGGTTTTTTTCTATTGCCATCTCAGGTTTTCCTTGCCACTGTCACCGTCACACTTGGCTCGCTCATCAGGGACAATCTGATCATTTTGATTCATACACATTCACATTTCATACAAACTTCCACAATTCTTATGATTGTGTAAAGCTGCTTTGCGACAATGTCAATCGTTAAAAGTGCTATACAGATAACATTTAATTGAATTGAATTATTGAGGTCCTAAAGGTGAGTGGCGTGGCTACCGAGCTATAGTCACATATGAACTGCCTGTAAAAATTGATGAAACACAGGAAATGCTGGAGGTTGGAATGGGCCAGTCAGTCACTGCTCGAAGCTTGGTGGGGTCCATTTGGATTTTTGACGGGGCAACAATGAAGGCCAGAAAAGAAACTGCAGTGAAACTCACATTTCAAGAAGCCACTGAAGCACCTGGCAAACACATATTGTATGTTTTTTTTAAGGATCATGAGACGATTATGATGACATCCATGTAAACAAAGGCAAAGACACTGATGAAGTCCCTGAGGACCAGAGCTTTGAAGACTGCTGAGGCATTAGCCACCCGAAAGGCATGACCAGATACTCATAGTGACCAGACGGGGTGTTGAAGGCGGCTTTGCGCTCATTCCCCTTTCTGATCCTAGCTAGGTCGTCGGCACAGCGGAGGTCCAATTTGCTCAAGACTTGGGACCCCTGCAGGAGGTTTAAGGCTGTGGACATCAGGGGCAGAGGATAGCAGTTCCTGATAGTCATGTCATTAAGCCCTCTATAATCAATACAAGGATGTAGGGACCCATCCTTCTTGGCCACAAAGAAGAAAGTCAGATGTTACCGGCGGCTAAGGATTTGGAGATGTTCTTGTCCATTTCTGTCACGAGGCGGAGCAGAACGAGATGAATTCAGGCGTAGATGAATGACAGCAACGTTAAAGAAGAGTGTGGACGGAATGCGGAAGTGAAGGTCAAATACCGGGCGAGCAGTCAGCATAGCGTCTAAGCAAAATCGCAAAACGAGAGCCATAGTCAAAAGAGGAAGCGTTAAATCTGTAACCGGGAAATCAAGCAGCGAAGCGACAAACAAAAAAAAAACATAAAACAAAAGCCGTGGTAAAAAACAAGGAAGTGTGAGTTCAAAAGCAGTGAAGCAACAATCTGAATCAAAAAGCGAGAGACAAGAAAACGAGGAAACAAACGCGGCAATGTGAAAGCATAGAACAAAAGCACGAGAGAATTGAGGCAATAAAATACATAAGATAATCCAGTGATTTAAGCAGTGCATGTGCTTAAATGCTGGAGTAATCAGCTGGGGATTAGAGACAGGTGTGTAGACAGGGCAGAATCGGGGGCACGGTAAAGGACACAGACAGTCTAAGGTAAACATGAGCACATGGAGAAAGTGACAGCGTAGAGAAAAAAAGAGGCAAACAGGGCATAAATCATGACACATTTCTTCCGTTTCGTGTTGGGAGAGTGAGTACAGACACCCCTGGGCAGAGTGGGGGGCAGGTGAGGTAACCCAAGACTTGCTCAACACCGAGCTCAGCGTAATTATACGGGACCGCGGAAAGGACAGGGAACTTCTCAAAGGAGGTTGTTACTGGAGAGAGGCAGTTTGCAGACTTGAGACAAGAGGCCAGACAGAGGGGGCTCCATCCAAGGAGGGCATCATTCCTCCAAACTATCTTTGGGACTGTGTGGAAAACCGCCTGAAGAGGTGCTGTCTCTGAGCCGGGGTTGGTTAGGGGTGCCTTGCCTTCATCTGAGGCGTGAATAAACTCATTCTGCTAGATCCATCAAGCCGTTTAAGTCTTCAGAGATCTGCTAGGAAACTAATTCATCCTTGACTGATTCCGAAAGGGTTCGGAATTCAATGGCATAATCATAAGTGGATCTGGAACCATGACAAATCTCTTATAGTTGTTTCCCACCCTCCTCATCTCCTTAGTGAAGGTGTTGAAGGTGGCACAGCAAGAGTCGTTGGCATACCAGACAGCAGCCTGCCCAATTATGCCTCTTGTTAGGAGGGTGATAATATAAGCCACCTTTGAGCATTCAGTGGGGCAGATTGAGGGCTGGAGCTTGAGTAACAGAGCATTGAGACAGGAAGGAACATGTTCCGAGGTATGTATGGTTGAGTTGACAGTTGCAATTGGGCATCAGAATGGGCACAAGACCTGAGCTGGAGCCTAATTCTAAGGCTAGGCCTGGGGTGAGATGTACAGATGTAGCAACTCAAAACAGCCAGGGTCGGGCAACTGGCGTGTGAATGGCTTATGGCTGGCCGATGGCTGACGTGTGGCTGACGTGAATCCCCCCTCCTTCTCATGCCAGAAGGCATGTCCAGATTTCACAGCAAACGCGTCCATTGAAGCCATATTTATTCATTGACCGTCCGCCACCACTAGATGGCACTTTGTTCTCAAGAAGACGTTAACAGAAGCCAGCAATTTAGCTGCTGAGTAGCAATCACGTGATTTTAACCCTCCCCCAATATGGAGATGAAGATTACAGTTTAATGGACTTCTTATTCAGGGTAAGTGGTGGCTTTTTTTAAATAAAATTTGGGTGTTCCCAAGTTTAGTTCCCAGTTTAATAATTATTTTTAATTGGTCGATTTGAAAATCACTGTCAGCGCCTGCAACAGTCAAATTTCAAATTCAAATTTTATTTGTCACATACACAGTCATACACAGTACGATATGCAATGAAATGCTTATACGACCGCTCCGTGACCTTAAATATTTTTACAAATGGAACCTATAAAACAGATTCCAGCAAAGTTATATATATATTTAATATATATACAGTCTGAAGTATAATATAGTATATTACAACTTAAGTCTGTGAAAAACTTGAGGTAGTATTTTAATGATGAGTATTTTAATGGCTTCCTGTTGACGTAGCTTCCTGTTTTTCGTATTGTTCCCGCGAAAGTTCCTCGTCTGTTTGAAACAGCGTTTTATATTATATTTTGTTTAGTTTTTTATAATTATATATTTTTCCCGTTTTTACGCTTTAATACTACTGGACTTTATCCGATTTTTTGCGCTTTTTGGGAGAACGCGCGTATCATCTGACCAACAACAACCGAATCCATCACCAAATAATCACAACTCCGGCACAAAGGTACGTTATCATGTCTACCATTCAGCTCGCTCAGTGTGTGGAGTGCAGGATGTTTAGACATTCTTCCTCCGTCATTAGTGATAATTTTATTTGTGATAGGTGTGTGTTAGTTAGCACCCTGACGGAGAAGATAGTAGCATTAGAGGAGCGCATCCAGACTTTAGAGAGGGTTAGAGAGCGCGAGAGCAGCGTTAATCCTGTAGTGGAAAGTCTGGGTGCCACAGGTGGAGATAATCATCCCCCGACTCCGGCAGTAGAGCCCTCACAGCGGGGCGAGTGGGTGACGACTCGGCGGCATACTCGTTCAGCCAAAGCTAACGCTAAGGCTAGCCCACCGGAGCACACCTCTTCTGCGCTTCACGTGTCCAACAGGTTCGCTCTCCTCAGTGATGCACCCGCTGAGAAACCTGAAAGAGCTCTGGTTATAGGAGACTCTATACTGAGACACGTGAAATTAGCTAGGCCTTTAGGGGCGCCAGCGGCAGTGGTCAGGTGTATCCCGGGAGCCAGAGCACCGGACATAGCAGGTAATCTTAGGGCTCTAGGTCAGCATAGGTTCTCTAAGATAGTGGTACATGCTGGAGCTAACGATATACGCCTTCGTCAGTCAGAGGTTAGTAAGAGTAACTTTACAGAGGTGTTTAAAATTGCGAAGGCGATGTCCGAAGAAGTAGTTTGCTCTGGTCCCATCCCAATGAGACGTGGCGACATAGCTTACAGCAGGTTATGGTCGCTGAACCGCTGGATGTCCAGGTGGTGCTCCGAAAACAACGTGGGCTTCATTGACAATTGGAAGACTTTTGAGGGCAAAACTGGCCTGTTAGGGCGGGACGGTGTCCATCCCACTCGGGAAGGTGCTGCTCTCATTTCTTGTAGTATAGCACATAGTCTCAGAAGAGGCCTAGTTAATCGGTGACAATCCAGAGCCAAGGCCAGGGAGCAGACAGACAGGCTAAACCAACCGTCTGCTAGCTGCATAGAGTCGTCACTCAGGGTTCATCAGATTGAGACTGTGTCTGTTCCCCGAGATAAACATAAACATACATTTAGAAAGACTCAGAAAGTCTGTTTTAGTAATTTAATTAACATAGACACCACAAACTCAGATCACACTGAATGCGCAGCCAGCACCTCTGATCTGAAGCTAGGACTGTTAAATATTAGATCTCTCGCATCTAAAGCAGTTATTGTTAATGAAACTATCACAGATCAGGAGTTTGATATATTATGCTTAACAGAAACCTGGATTAAACAGGACGAGTATGTGGCTCTAAATGAAGCTAGTCCTCCTGGATACAGCTACATACACCAGCCTCGGCTAACTGGTAGAGGAGGAGGAGTCGCAGTTATTTATAACGATAATCTGTCTCTCGTACAAAAACACAGTTTTAAATCTAATGCATTTGAAGTTCTCTATAGTAACATAAAGTCAGCTCAGTCAATCCCGCTAATCATCATTTACAGACCCCCTGGGCCGTACTCGGAGTTTCTCTGCGAATTTGCAGATTTCCTTTCAAACCTTGTTGTTTCTGTAGATAAAGCGTTAATTGCTGGAGACTTTAATATTCATTTTGAGAATCCAGAAGACCCTCTGAGAACAGCATTCTTGTCCATACTGGACTCAGTAGGAGTAAATCAGTGTGTAGTAGGACCCACTCATAAAGCAGGTCACACTTTGGATTTAATATTATCCTTCGGATTAAGTATAGGAAATATAACCACAATTCCACAGTCTGAAGTTATCTCAGATCACTACCTTGTCTCGATTAAAGCGTGTTATAGTAATAATGTACGCACAGCACCGCGCTTCCACCTTAAACGTACATTTACATCAAATACCGCACAGAGCTTTATCAATAATCTTCCAGAATTATCTACTTTGATTGGATCGCCATCTGACTTCACAGAACTCGAACAGGCGAATGAATATCTAGAGTCAGCACTTCGTTATAGCTTAGATAATATCGCTCCAGTTAAAAGGAAAATGATTAGAGATAAGAAACTCGCTCCTTGGTATAATGACCACACACGTGCTTTAAAACAAACCGCTCGCAAATTCGAACGTAAATGGCGCCAAACTAAATTGATAGTATTCAAAATAGCTTGGAAGGAGAGCATCCTGAACTATAAAAAAGCTCTCAGTGATGCTAGATCAACATATTTCTCCACTCTAATAGAAAATAACAAAAACAACCCGAGATTTTTATTTAATACCGTAGCTAAATTAACTAAAAACAAGACCACTGCAGAAATCTCCACAACATCATCATGCAGTAGTGAGGATTTCATGAACTTTTTCAATAATAAAATCATAAATATTAGGCAAAAAATTCAGGCTTTGAAACCAGACAATTTAAATAATTCAGATGATCTAACCACATCACATCAGAACTTAGAACACTTTACTCCCCTTGAAGCGAGGGAACTAATTTCACTCATCTCTTCTTCAAAATCGTCAACCTGTATATTAGATCCTATACCGACACATTTTCTCAAGCAGATAGTACCAGCAATAACAGAACCCCTGTTGAAAGTAATTAACTGTTCACTCAGTAGTGGGTATGTCCCCAAATCCTTTAAATTAGCCGTTATTAAACCGCTAATCAAGAAACCTGACCTTGACCCCTGTCAGCTTTCTAATTACAGGCCGATATCAAACCTTCCCTTTATCTCCAAGATTTTGGAAAAGGTAGTATCACAGCAGCTATGTTCACATCTACACAGAAATAGCATAAATGAACTGTATCAGTCAGGATTTAGGCCTCATCACAGCACAGAGACAGCACTTGTTAAAGTAGTAAACGACCTCCTATGGGCCTCTGATCAGGGTTGCGTCACTATACTTGTGTTACTGGACCTCAGTGCAGCTTTTGACACCATTGATCATAGTATTCTCCTTCACAGATTAGAAAAGGTAGTTGGAATTAAGGGAACTGCCCTCTTGTGGCTCAGATCCTACTTGACTGATCGTTATCAGTTTGTAGATTTAGATGGTGACCATTCCTCATGTTCTCAAGTGGAGTTTGGTGTTCCACAGGGCTCAGTTTTAGGCCCACTGCTTTTTTCCCTTTACATGCTTCCTCTGGGCAACATAATTCGTAAACATGGTATTAGTTTTCATTGTTATGCTGATGACACACAATTATATGTCTCAGCAAAACCAGATGAGAAAAACCAGTTTGCTAAAATTGAGCAGTGTGTGCAGGACATACGAGATTGGATGTTAATTAATTTTCTTCTGCTTAATCCTGATAAGACAGAAGTTCTAGTCATAGGACCACAAGTAGCTAGAAGTAAGCTTTCTGATCAGACTGTAACTTTAGATGGCCTTTCTGTTCCATCAAGTGCAACAGTTAAAGACCTCGGTGTGATTATAGATTCCAGCCTTTCGTTTGAAGCTCATGTAGATAATATCACCAGGATAGCTTTCTTTCACCTTAGAAATATTGCCAAGATAAGAAACATATTGTCACTAAATGATGCAGAAAAACTAGTTCATGCTTTTATCACCTCTAGGTTGGATTATTGTAACGCCTTACTGTCTGGTTGTTCAACTAGGTGTATAAACAAGCTTCAGTTAGTTCAGAATGCAGCAGCGAGAGTCCTCACTAGAACCAGAAGATACGAGCACATCACCCTATCTTATCTACACTGCATTGGCTCCCTGTGAAATTTCGCATCGATTTCAAGATACTACTTTTGACATTTAAAGCACTAAATGGTCTCGCGCCACAGTATTTGAGTGAACTGTTAGTGTCTTACGATCCGCCACGCCTACTTCGATCAAAGGATGCAGGCTGCCTGTCAGTACCACGTATTATTAAAACTACAGCAGGGGGCAGAGCTTTTTCTTACAAAGCCCCAAAGTTATGGAATAGTCTTCCTGTTAATGTTCGGGACTCAGACACAGTCTCAGTGTTTAAGTCTAGGCTAAAAACTTATTTATTTAGCCAAGCATTTTTGTAAATAGATTAACCTTAGGTAAAGGAGCAGATCTGGGGGACTCATGGACGTAGAGTATTCTGGTGAACTGGTATGTTTAGATGCTGTCCTCCCCACTCTCATTGTTCACTCAGGTTTGTTGACGGTGAGGTGATTGGTTGCTTTACATCTCAGGGAGCCCTCATGTTTGTGTTTCCTTCTGGCTCTCCCTTTTAGTTATGCTGTTATAGTTAGTCCTGCCGGAGTCCCTGCTTGCACTTTGCACTAATATACATTCACCTTATACATGTTGACTGTGACCATACCTAACTGCCATCTCTCCTTATTTTCTGTTCTCTCCTTTTCTGCTCTCTCTCTCTCTCCCTCTCTCCTTTCCCTCTCTCTGTCTCTCTGTCGAGCTATACATGTTCGCTCCTGAGTTGCCAGTGATCCAGACCCCTCTGCCCTCTGAAGCCGTCTAACCCGTCCTGGAGTCCTGCTTCTGGTTGGAGATCCCGTCACATGGATGCCCGTGTGGTCTGCCTGGATGCGCTTGGTGGCTGGGGATGGTTTCCATGAAGACTGTCCTATCATCGATTGATGCTCTGGGGACCTGTGACTTCAGTTGTTCGATAGCTCAGGACTGGAATCTCCTACAGTCTACCTGAGCCTCCGGGAACAAACTGGACTCCTTTTAATTTTAACACATCTCCTGTTACACTGAACTTCCAGTACACATTATTATGCTGATCATTCTCTGCTATCCGTTATCACCCAGATGAGGATGGGTTCCCTGTTGAGTCTGGTTCCTCTCAAGGTTTCTTCCTATTACCATCTCAGGGAGTTTTTCCTTGCCACCGTCGCCCTCGGCTTGCTCATCAGGGACAATCTTATCATTTTGATTCATACACATTGCATAAAAACTTACTTCTTTTTATTGTGTAAAGCTGCTTTGCGACAATGTCAATTGTTAAAAGCGCTATATAAATAAAATAAATAAAATAAAATAAAAATGAGGGGGATGTGAAAAGAAGTCCTTGAAGTGTGCAAATGTGCATATATGTGCAAATGTGCATTGACATAATTTACCGTTCTGTGTGTGCAAGAAAATGCAGAGGTCCAGTGTATTGGTTTTAGTCCAGTGTATTGGTTTGATTGAGAGACCGTATCGCCTGCAGGAAGAAGCTCCTTCTCAGTCTCTCTGTATTGGCCTTGAGGGAGCGGAAGCGCTTCCCAGACCGCAACAGAAAGAACAGTCCATTGCTGGGGTGGCTGAGGTCCTTCATGTTCTTCCTGGCCTTGGTCCAGCACCGCTTGCTGTAGACAGAGTGCAGGTTCCCGAACCAGGATGCGATGTTTCCCGTCAGGATGCTCTCTATGGTGCAGGAGTAAAAGTTCCTGAGCCCCTTAGAGGGCAGTCTAAAGTCTCTCAGGCGTCTGAGGTGGTAGAGACGCTGTCGGGCCTTTTTCACCACGGTGTTGATGTGACAGGACCATGATAGGTCCTGCGTGATGTGAACACCGAGGTACTTGAAGCAGTCCACTCTCTCCACTGGGCTCTCGTTGATGATGGGGGTCTGGTAGTTCCTCTCCTGCTTAGTGCTGAAGTCCACTATCAGCTCCTTTGTCTTACTGACATTTAGAAGAAGGTTGTTCCTCTGGCACCAGTTCTCCAGATTTCCAATCTCCTTCAGGTAGGCCGTCTCGTCGTTGTCAGAGATCAGGCCCACCACGACGGTGTCGTCAGCAAACTTAATCATGGTGGTGGAGCTGGTAGTGGCCGCACAGTCATGTGTGTACAGAGAGTACAGCAGGGGGCTCAGAACACAGCCCTGTGGGCTCACAGAGATGAGCTGAGTCCCAGGTGCTCCAGCTTGGTGGTGAGTGTGGAGGGAATTATGGTATTAAATGCTGAGCTGTAGTCGATGAAAAGCATTTTAACATAATTCCCCGTTCTAGTGTCCAGGTGAGTGAGTGTTGTGTGGAGGAGATGAGAGATGGCATCATCTGTAGAGCGGTTCGGGCGGTATGCAAACTGTAGTGGGTCCAGAGTGTTGGGTAGTGAAGAGATGATGAAGTCTCTGACCAGCCGTTCAAAGCACTTCATCACCACTGATGTGAGGGCTACAGGTCGATAGTCATTGAGGGAAGCAGGATGGGGTTTCTTCGGAACAGGAACAATGATGGACTCCTTAAAACATGTAGGGATCACCGACTGAGACAAAGAGAGGTTGAATATCTCTGTGAACACAGGTGCAAGCTGGTCTGCGCAGGCTCTGAGGACTCGACCTGAGATGCCGTCCGGTCCTGCTGCTTTCCTGCTGTTCACTCTCTTGAAGGCTCTCCTCACGTCATGCTCGGAGATGATGAGATTGTGCCTTGTAACCGTCCTTAACTGATGTGTAACAGTGGTCCAGTGTCCTTTCGCCCCTGGTTGGGCAGGTGATGTGCTGATAAAAGTTCGGGGCTGCGCGTTTGAGGTTGGCACTGTTAAAGTCCCGGTGTTGTGTCTGGTGCTGTGAGAGTGCCTCATGCAGCTCACATAAGGCAGTGTCCGTGTCCGCTTGTGGCGGAATATAAACGGCGCTGATTATGACCGATGTAAACTCCTGAGGAAGATAAAAAGGACGACACTTGATAGTCAATAGTTCCAGGTTGGGTGTGCAGGAGCGTGCGAGAGGAACAACGCTCGTGCTGTTGCACCAGCCACTGTTCACCATTAAACACACGCCGCCTCCCCTTGTCTTCCCCGAGTCCCTTGTCCTGTCCATGCGGTGAACCGAGAAGAACTCGGCCGGCTGGATGGTGTGGTCCGGCACCGCTGGGTTCAGCCATGTCTCAGTGAAGCAGAGAAGATTGCAGTCCCGAATGTCTCTCTGGAACTTTCTCCTGGCCCTGAGGTCATCGAGCTTGTTCAAGTCAAGTCAAGTCAAGTCAAGTAGGCTTTTATTGTCATTCCAACCATATACAGTTAGTACACAGTGAAACGAAACAACGTTCCCCCAGGACCAGGGTGCTACATACATGTAACAACATAAATGTACAACATAAATTTTACATTTTTAAGTTACTCTAAAAGAAGAACTATCAATATCTATACAAAAAATACAAAAATAGACAAAGTGCACGTGCAAATGTGCAAACAAAGTGGTACATGACAGACACAACAATGTAAGACATAACAGTACTTTTTTGATGAAGGATGAATTGAGGTAGTGGGAAGAGCAGCAGTAAACAGTTTACAATTTTGACAGAAGTATTGTGTGCAAATAGCAATAAATAGCAATTTAAATATTGTGCAAAAAATTGCAAGGAGCAGCACAGGTATGTAGGTATGAGCAGATTGGGATGGGTGTGCATCAGTGTGATTGTGCATGTGTGTTTATCAGTTCAGTCCAGATGTTATTTAGTTCGTCTGAGTGATTTGTGTGTGTGTATGTGTGTGTGTGTATGTGTGTGTGTGTGTGTGTGTGTGTGTGTGTGTGTGTGTGTGTGTGTGTGTCAGGTATCAGTCCAGTCCTTTTGTGTTTAGGAGACGGATGGCTTGCGGATAAAAACTGTTACTCAGTCTGGATGTGAGTGCCCGAATGCTTCGGTACCTTTTTCCAGATGGCAGGAGGGTGAAGAGTGTGTGTGAGGGGTGTGTCCGGTCAGCCACAATGCTGGTGGCTTTGCGGATGCAGCGTGTGGTGTAAAGGTCTTCGATAGAAGGGAGAGAGACCCCAATGATCTTCTCAGCTGTCCTCACTATCCGCTGTAGGGTCTTGCGGTCTGACACGGTACAATTCCCAAACCAGACAGTGATGCAGCTGCTCAGGATGCTCTCGATGGTTCCTCTATAGAAGGTGGTGAGGATCGGTGATGGAAGCTGGACCTTTCTCAGCCTTCTCAGGAAGAAAAGACGTTGTTGGGCTTTCTTATGCAGAGAGCTGGTGTTGAGGGACCAGGAGAGGTTCTCCTCCAGGTGGACGCCCAGGAATTTTGTGCTCTTGACGATCTCCACAGAAGAGCCGTCAATGCTGAGCGGGGAGTGTTCGCTCCGAGTCCTCCTAAAGTCAACAACCATCTCTTTTGTCTTTTCGACGTTCAGAGCCAGGTTGTTGTCTTTACACCAGTCCGTTAGCCTCAGCACTTCCTCTCTGTACGCCGACTCGTCGTTCTTGCTGATGAGACCCACCACGGTCGTGTCATCAGCGAACTTGATGATATGATTGGAGCTGTGTGTCGCTACACAATCATGAGTCAGCAGTGTGAACAGCAGGGGGCTGAGCACGCAGCCCTGGGGGGCCCCAGTACTCAGTGTGGTGGTGCTGGAGGTGTAGCTCCCGATCCGCACTGCTTGAGGTCTTTCGGTCAGAAAGTCCAGAATCCAGTTGCAGAGGGAGGTGTTCAGGCCCAACAAGCTCAGCTTCCCGATCAGGTGTTGGGGGATGATTGTATTGAATGCTGAACTGAAGTCTATGTACAGCATTCTGGCGTAAGTGTCTTTCTTTTCAAGATGTGACAGTGCCAGGTGGAGTGTGGTGGAGATGGCATCGTCCGTTGAACGGTTTGGACGATATGCGAACTGCAGGGGGTCCATTGAGGGGGGCAGCAGGGCTTTGATGTGTCTCATGACAAGCCTTTCGAAGCACTTCATGATGATGGGTGTTAGTGCAACAGGGCGGTAGTCATTGAGACAGGACACAGAAGACTTCTTCGGCACGGGGACGATGGTGGTAGACTTAAAACATGTGGGAACGACGGCGCTGCTCAGAGAGATGTTGAATATGTTGGTGAGAACACCTGCCAGCTGTTCTGCGCATTCTCTGAGCACTCTGCCTGTGATGTTGTCTGGTCCAGCAGCTTTACGTGGGTTGACTCTGCGTAGAGTTTTCCTCACATCAGCCGTGGTGAGACACAGCACCTGGTCATTCGGCGGAGGGATAGTCTTCCTCGGCGTCACGTCGTTCTGCATGTCGAACCGTGCGTAGAAGTTATTCAGCGCATCTGGAAGGGAGCCGTCACTGTCACAGGCAGGTGATGAAATCCTGTAGTTGAGTGATGGCTTGTATACCCTGCCACATGCGCCGTGTGTCACCGCTGTCCCTGAAGTGATTGTGGATTCTCTGGGCGTGTGCGCGCTTCGCCTCTCTGATGGCCCGGGACAGTTTGGCCCTTGCTGTTCTTAGGGCCGCCTTGTCCCCCGCTTTGAAGGCAGAGTCTCTGGTTTTCAGTAGTGCACGCACCTCCGCAGTAATCCACGGTTTCTGGTTGGGTCGTGAGATGATGTTCTTGGAGACAGTGACGTCATCGGTGCACTTGTTGATGTAGCTGGTCACTGATGACGTGTACTCCTCCAAGTCGGTGTAGTCGCCGTAAGTGGCAGCCTCCCTAAACATGTTCCAGTCAGTGTTCTCGAAACAGTCCTGAAGAGCAGAGATGGCTCCTGCTGGCCAGGTTTTCACCTGCTTCAGAACCGGTTTTGAACGCCTGACGAGTGGTCTGTATGCTGGAATTAGCATAACAGAGATGCGGTCTGAGTAGCCGTGGTGGGGGCGGGGCTTTGCCCGATATGTGCCGGGGATGTTTGTGTAAACAAGATCCAGCGTGTTTTCCCCTCTCGTTGCAAAGTCCACATACTGATGGAATTGAGGAAGCACTGACTTGAGATTTGCATGGTTGAAAACTCCAGTGACAATAAACAGTCTATCCGGGTGTGTATTTTGCATTCCACTGATCTTAGCGCACAGCGCATTAGCGCTAGGTGGAATGTACACTCTGATAATGAAAACAGTGGTGAATTCCCGTGGGAAATAAAAAGGTCTACATCTAACAGTCACAATCTCCACCAGCGATGAGCAAAAACTAGAAACTAGCACAGAGTTCTTACACCATTTCGTGTTGATGTAGACACACAAACCGCCGCCACGAGTCTTACCGCACAGAGCTGCGTTTCTGTCGGCGCGAAACGAGGCTATTCCGTCTAGCTGAATGCCGGTGTCTGGAACTCTGTCGCTGAGCCATGTCTCCGTGAAAACAAACACACAGCAGTCCCTAACATCACGCTGTGTAGCCTGTTGCAGTCGGATGTAGTCCAGTTTATTTTCCAGGGAGCAGACGTTAGATAAGATGATGGACGGAAAAGCCGGCCGGCTAGGATTTGGTTTTAGCCTAGCACAGACTCCCGCCCGCTTGCCGCGCTTCCGCTTCCTCGCGCACCGCTTGCGATGTCCCCTCCTCCGGCCACGGGCATCAGGCAACGCCGAGGACTGGAGGCCTGGTTCCCGAAGCAAGCCGAGGTCGCGTAGCTTCTCCCGCAGCTCATCTTGAATGAAATATGCCGGTTTATTGAGTTGCAAAAGTTTCTGGCGGTGGTATGTATGAGCACCGTTTGTGCCGGTGTCCATAAACTTTGCAAAATAAAAACGCTACGACACGACATAAACAATGTAGCACCATTTTGGCTCCGGAGTGGCCGCTGCGTGCTACTGCCGCGCCGCCATCTTGGTGTGGTTCTCCAGTGACTGGACGTTGGCGAGCAGGATGCTAGGCAGAGGTGTGCGGTGTGCATGGGCTCTCAGCCTGTGCCTGACGCCGGCTTGTTTCCCTCGGGGCCGCCGCTTCGCGTCGCGTCCTTTGTTGTCCCTCAGGATCTCACTCGGCCAGCTCGGATCCGGAGTCAAAAACGTCGAATTGTGAGTACATTGTAAACCAATAGAAATAAGAGTATCTCTATCGTACCTAATGCACTCAAACGCCGACCTCACCGGCGCCATCTTGAAAAGTAGATGTAGCTTTAGGTAACTTAATCATCTGTTTACCACGTCTGGAGTTACAGCTTACTGTCAGTGTCACAAAACTCACAACGTCACTCTCTCACTCAAAAAGTCGCTAAAGCTTCGGAAATACTATTAACTTCGGCTACACTACATGAGAAACTGATTTAATATAGTTTTGTGAGCTCAGTGTATTTTTATAAGAAGAGTGTTTGTGTCCTCTGAAAATTACTGAGAGAATCTGACATACAGAGTATTCTCTGTATTTAGATAAATTCAACATTTTTGGGGGGTGAGAGTTAATCTGCAGTTGGGATTAGGTGTACCGGAGCTAGCAAGCTAAACTCTCATAACCATGTTTGTCTTATTATGGCGTTATATTCCTGTCACAATTCTGAGCGCGTGTTTTGACATTTTGAGAGCAGACAAAGCACTCTATGCGTGTGCAGTGCCTCCACTGCACGTTCAACAGCTCAATTCTGCGTGTGCAGTGTCTCCCTTGCTCGCTCAACATGTTCTCATGCACACGCGACTTCTCGATTCTGTGCGCGCTCGACTTTGTCCAGTATGGGAAGCCAAACACATCAAAAGTGGGACGAAACTGTGGGACCCGATTGAGCCGCCCTGGGCAAACCAAATATCTGCACGGCCCAACGGATATTGTTAGACGCTGTGAAGTTCAACTTCCTAAATTTATTATGTTTATTTTTCTTTATGGAAACTGCAGTATTCAACGGTAATTTGTGGAATTACACAAATTTTTACTTGCAACAAAAGGGGCTGTTCAAAGCAGACATTTTAATGACCTACAATACAGTCAATACAATACAATACAATACAGGATTAAAAGGCTTCTAATCTCATTTTCTGTATGTTGTCAAGTGTTTCTATTTTCCAAAGCCTCGTCAATTTTATTTAAAATGTCAGAACAGTTTAATATTGTTTCCACTTTGCGCCTTGCCATGCCTGGTTTGTATTTGCGGATCCCAACAGGGAATTGTGGGTAAATGTAAAATTATGGTGGATGGGGTCTATTTCTATCAAAGTCGCGCAGCACTGTCCAGTGGGTCGCGCAGGATTGTGATTTGAGCAGCGCTGCTCAAGTTGGTCCGCGCTGCGTGATCCACTGGGCTGCGCAAATAAACCAGTTAATTTCTGCACTGTCCAGATTGTCCGTTGCGCTGTCCATTTGGGACACGAGATATTTGGTCCGTCCAGGGCAGCTCAATCGGGTGCCGCGGTTTCGTCCCACTTTTGATGTGTTTGGCTTCCCATAGTCCAGTGTCACAAAACTGCCACAAAACCAACCAATCACAGACTTCCACACACTACTTCTGATTGGCTGTTCCTTCTCTATCAGCTGGCACTATTAATTTTAGTCAAACGATGTAGTCTAACGATGAGCTATATGGATAATTAGATAAGTAAATAAAAACACACAAAGGACAAACGAAACTAGTATATACTAATACTTCATTGAATAAAAAATAAATGCTATAATATTTGTTTATGATATTTATAAAGAAATACAACTTAATTTACAATGCTTCGCTTATATAATATCCTTTCATTTGTATATAATTATATATGATAATATAATTTTAATTTCTTATAATTTTCTTTTGATTTTGTAAAGCTACTTTGAGACAATGCCCATTTTAAATTCTCTTGTTCTCTTTAACCAGAGCTCTGCAGTGGAGGATTGGCTCAGAGGGGTGACGGCTGGCCTTTTGGAGCTACTGAAGGGGCATGAACGACCTTGAGTCTACACATCGGGGGAAACAAAGGAACTGTTTGAAAGTTTTTATAAATTGGATACTTTAATAATAATAAAAAAACAGATAGAGACTGATAAGCAGTTGGTGATACAACTTCTATTCACCTGTTTTTATACAAATTACTGTTTTAACTTTGAAGAATAAAGTTTTTTTTTTTTACATCATGTTTGTGCGTTTTAATTGTTGGGGTATTGTTAGGCCAATTTGTTTTGATATATTTTTTACTTGAACCAACTACATCAATTGGCTAAAATATGAGACAACTTTGTTTTAAATAGTCAAAAAGTTGGGCTATAAAATAAATAATAATAATAATAATTATTATTATTATTGTTATGAGTATGAGGACACCAAGATGGCGCCGGTGAGGTCGGCTGCCGTCACGACTGCTCCGACCGACTTTACTTTGTTTTCGTCTTTTTATTTAATTTCTAGTAACTTTAATCCGGCCAATTCATCACAATTGAGTGCATTAGGTACGATAGAGATGCTCTTATTTCTATTGGTCTACAATGTACTCACAATTCGACGTTTTTGACTCCGGATCCGAGCTGGCCGAGTGAGATCCTGAGGGAAAACAAAGGACGCGACGCGAAGCGGCGGCCCCGAGGAAAACGAGCCGGCGTCAGGAACAGGCTGAGAGCCCGTGCACACCGCACTCCTCTGCCTAGTATCCTGCTCGCCAACGTCCAGTCACTGGAGAACAAACTCGATGACCTCAGGGCCAGGATAAAGTTCCAGAGAGACATTCGGGACTGCAATCTTCTCTGCTTCACCGAGACATGGCTGAACCCAGCGGTGCCGGACCACGCCATCCAGCCGGCCGAGTTCTTCTCGGTTCACCGCATGGACAGGACAAGGGACTCGGGGAAGACAAGGGGAGGCGGCGTGTGTTTAATGGTGAACAGCGGCTGGTGCAACAGCGCGAGCGTTGTTCCTCTCGCACGCTCCTGCACACCCAACCTGGAACTATTGACCATCAAGTGTCGTCCTTTTTATCTTCCTCGGGAGTTTACATCGGTCATAATCAGCGCCGTTTATATTCCGCCACAAGCGGACACGGACACTGCCTTATGCGAGCTGCATGAGGCACTCACACAGCACCAGACACAGCACCGGGACGCTGCGCTTATTGTGGCGGGGGACTTTAACAGTGCCAACCTCAAACGCGCAGCGCCGAACTTTCATCAGCACATCACATGCCCAACCAGGGGTGAAAGGACACTGGACCATTGTCATACAACAGTCAAGGACGGCTACAAGGCACAATCTCGTCCACCGTTTGGGAAATCCGACCATGCCGCCATCTTCCTCATGCCAAAATATAAACAAAGGACGCACTCGATGACGCAGACTGGGACATGTTCCGGAACAGTTCCGATGACGTCAGCATGTTTACGGAAGCGGTCGTGGGATTCGTCGGGAAACTAGCGGATGATTCCGTGCAGAAAACGACCATCAGAACGTTTCCCAATCAGAAGCCGTGGGTGGATAAAACCATCCGCGACGCTCTGAGATCTCGCGCCGCTGCCTACAACGCGGGACTTGCATCGGTGGACATGAACCAGTACAAGGCTGCGTCCTATAACGTCCGGAAGGCGGTTAAAGAGGCGAAGCAGCGCTACGGAAGGAAACTAGAGTCACAACTCCAACAGAGTGACTCTAGGAGCCTGTGGCAGGGACTAAAGACAATCACGGATTATAAAACACCAACATCCGGTATGACGAACGCGGACATGACTCTGGCAGACGAGCTGAACACCTTTTATGCTCGCTTGGAGGCTGCAGCTAAAGACGCTAGCGTTGCTAATGCTAGCGGCGCTAACGGCTGCAGAGAGGAAGTCACTGCCAGCACCGGAAACGCGTTCATCATCTCCGAGCATGACGTGAGGAGAGCCTTCAGGAGAGTGAATATCAGGAAAGCAGCAGGACCAGACGGCATCTCAGGTAGAGTCCTCAGAGCCTGCGCAGACCAGCTTGCACCTGTGTTCACAGAGATATTCAACCTCTCCTTATCTCAGTCGGTGATCCCCACATGCTTCAAAGAGTCCATCATTGTTCCTGTTCCGAAGAAAACACATCCTGCTTCCCTCAATGACTATCGACCTGTAGCCCTCCCCTCAGTGGTGATGAAATGCTTTGAACGGCTGGTCAGAGACTTCATCATCTCTTCACTACCCGACACTCTGGACCCACTACAGTTTGCATACCGCCCGAACCGCTCCACGGATGATGCCATCTCTCATCTCCTCCACACAACACTCACTCACCTAGACACTAGAAGGGGGAATTATGTTAAAATGCTTTTCATCGACTACAGCTCAGCATTTAACCCCATAATCCCCTCCACACTCACCACCAAACTGGAGCATCTGGGACTCAGCTCATCTCTATGTCAGTGGATCTCTAATTTCCTAACTGGGAGTCCACAGGCTGTAAGGATGGGTGGACACGTCTCAGCTCTCTCACTCTCAGCACTGGAGCCCCACAGGGCTGTGTTCTGAGCCCCCTGCTGTACTCTCTGTACACACATGACTGTGCGGCCACTACCAGCTCCACCACCATCATCAAGTTTGCTGACGACAACGTCGTGGTGGGCCTGATCTCTGACAACGACGAGACGGCCTACTTGAAGGAGATTGGAAATCTGGAGAACTGGTGCCAGAGGAACAACCTTCTTCTAAATGTCAGTAAGACAAAGAAGCTGATAGTGGACTTCAGCACTAAGCAGGAGAGGAACTACCAGACCCCCGTCATCAACGAGAGCCCAGTGGAGAGAGTGGACTGCTTCAAGTACCTCGGTGTTCACATCACGCAGTGCCTTATCATGGTCCTTGTCACATCAATCACCGGGTGAAAAAGCCGCATGCGCTCTACCACGTCAGAGCCTGAGAGACTTTAGACTTGCCCCCGGTGCTTCAGTGAACTGTTTACGTCCTGCACCAATAGAGAGCATTCCTGACGTGAAACCGCATCCTGGTTCGGGATACGCACCATGTCAGGTAGAAGAGCCTACAGAGGGGTGGTGCGATCACTGAGCGCACATCCGAAACTGAGCTCCCTGACTGACCTTGTCTACAGCAAGCGGTGCTGACCAAGGCCAGGAAGACATGAAGGACCTCAGCCACCCCAGCAATGGACTGTTCTTTCTGTTGCGGTCTGGGAAGCGCTCCCGCTCCCTCAAGGCCAATACAGAGAGACTGAGAAGGAGCTTCTTCCCGCAGGCGATACGGTCTCTCAATCAAACCAATACACTGGACTAAACACCTTTGCATTTTCTTGCACACACAGAACGGACAATTATGTCAATGCACATTGCACATATATGCACATATGCACATTTTGCACACTTCAAGGACTTCTTTTCACACCCCCCTCATCTCATTAAAATACTACCTCAGTTTTAAGTTTTTCACAGACTATAGTCGTAATATATTACATCACATCCCACTTCTGACAAGAGCACATTCTTTCATACTTCAGATTTTATGTATATATACATATTTTGTAACTTTGTTGGAATCTGTTTTATAGGTTCCTTTTGTAAAAATATTTAAGGTCACGGAGCGGTCGTATAAGCATTTCACTGCATATTGTACTGTGTATTACTGTGTATGTGACAAATAAAATTTGAATATGAATTTGAATTTGATTCCTTTGTTTTAATTAACAGGTAACGCCAACCGAAAATGCACTGTTTATTTTTGAATAAAGATGTATTTATGATAGATAGATAGATAGATAGATAGATAGATAGATAGATAGATAGATAGATAGATAGATAGAATATTATACACTAGTTATGCAAGACTTTAGACAAAATTTAAAACTTGTAACACATTTTTTCTGTCTGAGAAAAGTCATTTTTGCATGCCACAGTCAACATGTTCAAAATCTCACAAAATTAGTGTAGCATAC